>JANZLQ010000078.1:29759906-29851705 GCA_026212715.1 Elanus axillaris | reverse complement strand
CACCCCCCGTGAAATCTGAGTGAGGAGCAAGGAGGATCCTGAGGATCCTGAAGGTCTGGACTAGGAGTGGTAAAAAGAAAAAAATATACTGATGCCATGGTAATACTGTCCTTTCTGCCATTTTTTATGTTTGAGCACTCTAAACATGATGGCACCTTTAATCTGTAAAGTGACACTCATAATCAATTGGAAATTTGCAAGAGGAGAATTGGAGGCACAATTTTTTTTTAATACCTGGTTGAGAAGGCCTACTTTTTGTAGTTGATCTGTGGTTTGGCATTACAAAAAAGGCTGTTGCTTTATCTCTGTTCAAAAGGTGAAATTGGCACATTCCCGCTATTCGTACTTCAGAATATTCCTTTAACTTGTGTATAGAGGAAGAACAAACCTGCTTTTTGCCTTGAGTCAGAAGACCAGGAGAGGACAGAATTAGTACAAAGAGAATGGAAAGGAAGGCAGTGAAACAAGTCACTGAAGAGAGTGAGAGCCAGTAATGGATGTTACAGCAGGTAGAGGAGATGGGAGAAAATGCTGAAGGAAAATAGTTTGAACTGGAAATAGCCTTCAACCAAAACCATAGAGTGTTCAGGGAGAAGTGGTGGAATAATTCGGAGACATTTGTATGAGATTTAAAAATTGCGCATCCCATCAGGCTGAGTAACATTCATCCATGTGTCGCGTACTGTAGGAAATGTTAATTTTTTTCATGCCACTTGCCAGCTTGCTCTCATAGATTCAAAATGCAGCCTCTACTGGTTGTGTTAGAACTAGCTGAGGCATAAATGTGCCCAATTACTGAAATATGTTAGACAAAAAAGATTCCATACGTAGAACAAGTAGAAAGGGAAGATTGCTTTTCCCTCAAGGCGATTGGCAACAATAACAGTATGAAGTTAACTGCATGCATGTGTTCCAAGTGATTTGAAAACTTAAAACGTCCTATCACATTTTTTATTTGATGGCTTTATCTCATTGCCAGGGCAAAGTACCTTTACAGCTGGGATGTAGAGCTATGAAAGCACTTAAACCCACAGCAAGACCTACCAGCTTGGAAGCTGCTTAATGACTAATGCCTAAAAAATGAGGTGCCTAAACTGGGGAGGATGCTTCGTGTTTAATTTAGGATTCCTTGGGTGCCCTGAGCACCACTTCTGTGCATGACCAAAACCGAGCTAATCTAAGTAGCTTGACATTTCTCTGCCTACTCCCATCTGTGTGCGCAGAGCACGCTGAGCGTGTACTGACTCAGCTGGAGGCCTTGCACAACGTGTCGCAGTGGCTGCTGAAACAAAGAGGAGCCAAACTCATCATCTAACACCAGAATGGGTACAGCAGCTGTTAGCAAAGGAAAGGCGGGAATTCGCTTCTCACCTTTTTGTGCCGCATTTCTCCCTTTGTCACAACTGTGCTGCTGTAGAGCAAAAAATTCCCTGGGCCAGAGGGAGAGACTATGAATCTTTCCCTGAAGGTTATGGCATCTTGCTGAGGATTCCCATCTGTTTATGCCCTTCCCTTTCTTTATTCTGTCCAGTGACTCTTTTAATGCATATTGTATAAACTGATCTCCAAATCATTTAAAATATATCTTTTATTACATTAAGTCTCAATTCTACAAAGGAGTGGGGTGGCAGAACTGAAATGATTTCTCCTGTCATGTAATGTCAGACTCACTTTTTCATATGCTGCTTCCTTGTATATTTAGAGAAACAGCTGCTTTCTAGGGAATGTGTTGGAGGGCTGAGAAGTAAAATGTTTTCCTCTAAGCAGGTTTATAGGAGCTACTTTGCTGTGATTGATTGTGAGAGTCTAAGTGTCTGAACACCAAAACAAAGGCAGGAAGAAAAAGGTGGGGGAAAAGGAAGACAAACTGAGATCTGAGAAAACAAATTGTTCAATAAATACAAGCCATAAGAGCTTCTTCATTCTGTGTGCAGCTTGCTCAGATTTCCATGAGAAAATCTTGCCACATCGCTTTCCAGTAGGAAATAGCAATACAGATTTTAATGCTGTAGGGAAAAGTGAGAGTGCTAGATTGAGTACGGCACAAATGCTAACAGGTTGCTGTCTTCTGGCTCAGAGCTTTGATTGTCCCAGTGGCTGTCTTCAGCCACTGCTCTGGGGTTAGTCCCCTCTGTCCATCACAGAAGCTTATGCCTTCCCATGCAAAGTTTGCCATCAGTTCTTTCCACAACTGCTGAGATGATGCTTTTCTTCTGTATGAAATATAAAATGCAACTGGTACCTTAAATACTAAATGAAGGAAAACAAGTATCTTTGAGACCTTCTCCTCGTGAAGAAGTCTCTCTTGATTAGCATTATTGACCAAAATATGGTATCTCAGACAGTCACTTCAGTCATTCTCCATGAGCTCTTGGGATGCTTTTCTGAAGCTTGCCATGCATGAAGGTTTTCCTGCTTGGCATCCTTTCCAGCTAGCCAGAGCTCTCTATGCTCTGTCACTGACCTTGTTCCTGAGAAAAGCATCATGCACATCACATGCCATGGGATTAGGAAGGAGCTATTGCTGTGCTTTTGGCTCTTCATATAGTATCCCAAATACTCAGTTTAGAACTGTAGCGATCAGCTTACAGGACACCTTGTTGATGCTGTTGTATTCAAATAATATGTAAATGGGATAAATGAGGACCTGGCCCAGCAGACAGTGCTGCTATTTAATGAGAGCTCAGTGCTTCTCTGTAACTTCGATCTCCATAATGAACGTGTTATCAGACATTGATACGTTATCAGATGTTAAACAGTGTAGTATGAGCACCACAGGTTTTCTTCAGGGCCTACTTATGACTCAGGCTGATGTTGTAACTCCAATCCAGGAATTCCACTGCTGGAGAAACAAACCTTTTACCGCTGTGGCATATGTGCAGTAACTTTCTGCCAACCTAGCAGACCGTAAATGTGCAACAGCTACGAAATCCAATGAAAACTGAAATGCAGCAGTTTTCTTGGTTTATTCTGTTTTGGAGTATCAGGAGCTCAGATCTTGAAAACTTGGTGATGGATCATCCTATACTCTGCTGCTGAAAAACAGCATTAAGAAAGTTGTTGTTTGCCAACTTTTCAGAAATATGCTGTCAAATAAACCCCTATCTTAGATAAGATAGGCATTGCATTAAAAACCTCACAAAAATGTAAATTAGTATTTGACTTCCTTCTACACAGAGTTCATTCCTTAAATGTGTATCTTTTCCCTCAGAAGTATTCACTATAGGTTTTTATTAGCCCCCTTAATCATGGTTTGCCACATGTCTTCCCTTTATGTTTCCAACTGCCCAAATAGTGTGGGCTCTCTGGTGAATGATCTGGTGCTGAGTTTGATGGATAATCTCAGCAAACCTGTGAACCATACAGATTTGAGATGGGAGAAGTTCAAATTTGTCCAGACTAGCTGTGTGTCATGACACTTTATGCCTGCCTATAATGCACCAAATGCAGTTATGCAGTGGAGGAGAATATCAAAGATGTTTTGAAGGTTGCAAATGGTTTTTATGAGTGAGACTCATCCTTTTTGTTGCTTCCAAAGATGAAAGTGTTCAATTTTCGCACACATGAAAAAGAAGACTGTCAGATGTTTTAAATGTAAAAACTGCATAATGTGCCTTCTTGTCATATCTGTGGTTCCCTTGTGGATGAAAATTTTAATCAGATGGTTTTGTACTTTAAAGATTTTTCATTTGATTTACAACTTGTAGGAGTGGAGTAGCAGTAAGCAATCAGGGAGAATGCCATGAAGAGGACAAAAGGAAGGTGAAACGCAGCGTTAATAATTTAGTTTCAATAACCTTAAAAGGTTTACCAGTCACTTTTAACCTTGTATCAGAAAAGAGAAAAGCACAAAAAGCAAGCTACTGCAGTGAATCATAAAAACGTTTCTTTTAATTTGTTACTCATTTATCTAAGTCCAGATAGAAAGCAACCAATGCATTTGTTAAACAAAAGGGTCAAAAAGACAACTACCCATCAATTTGACTCAGTCCTTTTGGAAGGGCTGCCTGCAGTTTCTCCTGGGTCAGTAAAGTCATGAAGTAATGGCAATTGTAGCTGTGAATGTAGAAGTGTTATTAGTATTTCAGACTAGCCAAAGCAACATTCTAAGCATGGGGTTTTCAGAAGTGCTTAAACAGGTTAGGCATCTAAATGTTATTGATCTCGGTGGGAACTAGATACCAACAAAAAACCTCACACACTCTAAAAAACACTGGTAAGCACCTACATTCAGGTTTCTCGCCTGCTGGCTTGCAGGGTCTGAAACCATATCTGGTCTCCTATAAGCCAGCGTAATGCAAAAAGTGACATCTTCAAGATGGTGGTGTGGGAGTTTTGGAAAAGGAGTCTAGTTTTGTTTTTTGTTAGGAAGGATCAGGACATCATAAAAATTCATGTGACGTTTGTATACATAACTCCTCAGTTGAACAGTTGTGCTTCCATATTTTGAATACGTACATTTTAAATATTGCCACAAATGAGCTACATGTATTTCAATTTTTGGCACAATACTTTGAAACCATCTTTGTAACCCCCTGTCTTCATGGTATTAGGCAGTTTGTACAACACTGTTGAAAGAGAAAGTATTCCTAAGTAAAGGAATTAAATGCCTCAGATGTGATGTAAGGAACCCAAACTTTGGGATCTGCTACAATCTAGTTTCACAGAAATGGTCTAACACTTAAATGTTCAGATACCTGAGCTATATCATGGAATATGGAGTATTTTTGTATGCATGTGTCAAATATGGCATAATAATAGTATTTTGTCAATTATAAGGTTCTCCGTAATTTTTATACAACAAACCTTAACTACACATTTGTGTATCTTCTGTGCAACTCTTCTTTATACAGCCAAGTTTTAAAGCCATAGAGCATTAATTAGTCCACTCAAAACTGCAAGATGTGCTCTCTCTTTTTTTAAGTAGACTTGCTACCGTTTGACAGCAAGATTCTGTTCTTGCTTTTGTTTTGCAATTTTATGTTAGATTTGGAAACATTTTGAGCTCCCAGTATAATTTTTTTGTTACAGATCAGAGGGAGTAACAATTTATTTGCATTGCAGAAATGATCTATGACTTCATTGTAGTTATAAAACAAATGTATTGGAAAACAGAGTCCTTCCTCCAAAGAGATTACTTCTTCACTTATACTGAGAAGTATCATGTAAGTGCGGAAAATAGTAAAGAGCACATGCATGATGATTATAGCACTTTCATTGTTGCCCAACCTGATGATTTTATCAGATTTTTTTTTTTAAATATATGAGCTGGTAAAATGGATTATTTCCAGCTTGTGGCATTGTTGATTGGCTAATTACTGTTTACAGGTGTACCAGAATGGTTTCTCTGAGAAGAAGTTGAATGAAAGGTGAGGGCAGAAAATACACGGTTTAATCCAGAGAATGGGCAGCTCACATTAAAACGAAGTTGAAATTACAAGTACTGAGACCTCCTCAAATTAAGATCTTCATGAGTGGGTCACTAGGCTTAGAAATGTGTGCATGTTCTTAGCTGCTCTTTGGTATGAGTATTTGGCTGAGATAGGAAATATGCTTCTTCTAATAGTGGTTTATGAGGGATTAAAGTAAGGTCTTTCTGATTTGTTTGCATTTTAATGAGAATGTAAGTTCTTAGTCTTACATCCATGTAAAACCCCCACACTGTCAGATTTGTAGGGATATACGTGAGTTTAAAAGGAATGGTAGTTAATTAGCATTTGGAATATACTGTCTTTGAAAATGTGAACCGGGGGTGGGACAAGTCTGAAACCAAAATAGACTGGCATGCCATAACTTTCTATTTGAAGTGAACTAATTGAACTAAATTAGTCCTTTTTGTATTCATGGATAGTCTGTCTCTTCTGATTTTTATTATTTTTACTAAATTGCTCCTTATTAGAAGTGGCTGTAGTTGAGTCCATGAATTGTTGACAAAAGAATCTCTTCAGCTCTGCCTTTGATTATTCATGGTATGCTGTTGATCTTTGGAATAATGTTCTATAGTTTCAGCCTTTAGAGCAAAAGAGTAAAACTTTCATAAACAGAAAGAAGGGAAGTTTGGTGAGATTTTAGGCCAGCTATGCAAACTCTTTCCATTTAAGTCTTTGTTCAAGACAGTTCTGTCCACACTAAATGAACAAATAAGCCCACTGATAGCAAGTTGAATTTTTTTTTATTAATTTTAACCCAGGGAGCATCTGCTGATACTTTTTTGCAAAATCTCCTCATCTGAGGTATGCAATGTGCTCTGAGATTTCCAGTAGTAAGCAACTTGCTTGTTAAGTAATGCACAAGTATCTAAATGATAGCTGTGTCTTTACTATTTTTTAATCTTAGCCTCAGCTGTATTGTTCCTGGAATCTTCGCTAAATTTATTTCCAAAGCAGTAATTCATGGGAGCAGCCCTATGATTTCAAGCTGAAGTTTTGAAGTGGGCTTTTATAACATTTTATTTATGGAGTACATTTATTGACTTTTCTGTAACGCTCAGCACTGCAGTGTCTGAACACCTCATGGACACTAACGCATCCAGCATCTCAGCACCCCAGTGCAGTTAGGGAAGTTTTATTTTATGGATGGGGAGTTGCAGCACTTAAAAACTGGCCAGCAGAAGCACACCAGCACTTTGTGGCAGAGTTGAGGAGAGAACCTGCATCGTCTAATTCCCACTCCAGTACCTTGAGTGAAACACCATCTTTCCTCTCTAAACAAGTTTGCACTTGTTTTTCAGTGACAAATAGACCGTCAAGGAGTTTAAAGGTCTGTCATGGTTGGAAGCCATCAACTGTGATTCCAAAGTTAACCAGGAGCTTAAATTTCCCCTCCGCTGACAATGGCCACTGCCCCTTGAATTGCGTGGCACCATAAAACCGCCAGGGATGCACCATGACTTCGTTGTAGTTCAGATGAAATTGAAAACTCTGAGTGTTCTGGGACACAGAACAGGCACCAGTGAACTGTGAATTTTATATATATATATGTCTATCTTTTTGCTGTGAAATCACTGATAATGCTGTGACAGGCATATGGCCGGAGGGGGCTCATGGGATGATGTGGAGCCCAGCCTGTGTTACGGCTGTGACAGGAGCCCTCCCGTCTGCCCAGGTGCTTTGCTAAGGCTTCCCCATGGCTGTCTCTGACATGTGGGGCAAAGCCCTCAATTTCTGGGGGTGTTCCTTCAAAAGGGAATGTAGGTGTGCTGCTGGTGCAGTACGAAGATGAGAAAAATGTCATCACTTTAGTTTCTTCCCTCTTGTTTTCTGAAGGAGAACCTATGTCAGGATTTCTTCTTACCTGATCTAATTTATTGTCAGAGATTGTATCATACCAGCCTAGATACTGAAGTTACTTGCAAAGAAACATGTAATTTTCATGTGTGGAAAAAAAAAAAAAGAAGAGGGGAAAAAAAAGAGGAGGGAGCAACATAGTTGCCAAAAAGGAAGTGTTTCCATGTGGGAATATCATCAGAGTGGAGGAGGGGATGTTGGGAAAATTATTCTGATGTTCAAAGTTTATTTTAGTTCGGTACATCAGTACAAATGCAATTTACCTTTAAGCATAATTGGCTGTCGTGTTAAGCTCCCTGTCCACCATGAGGAAATCACCATTATAGCTTTCATATGGGAAGGAATTCAGGAGTGTCTTGTTTACATTGCTACCATTTATAAAACATTTAAAGCAGCTATTCTGCTGAATAAACATTTGAGAGCCTGAAGGATAAGCATATCGCTTAAACTTCTGAAGACTAAACTTTCCAAACCATTTCCTGCCAGAGGGACCTAGCAGTAAAATTGCAAACTCTGTGCTCCAAGATGAGATAGGCAGAATTAGATTAAGCAGCTTACTGTTGACATGTCTATTGATCTGGGTTCAGCGCCGTTTCCTGTCTCTGCTAGCAGTTAGATTGCTGTATACAATAACACAGTGGCCTGGTTTATGTGAAATTGGGGGACTCCGAGCATCAATTACTCCAGGAAGGCAGTGGCACTGGGAGATAAGGTTAAGCCGCTCACAGTGTTTAAGACTGCTGAAACCCAAGCAACATATTTGCTGTCTAAATTGCTGCTTATAAATTTGACAGTGTTCCATTTATGTTGTTGATATTTTTTTCCCCTCTCCAAAGAGAGATCATCCTGTATTATTCTCTGCAGGTAGCAGTGCAGTTCTCATTATAAACACGCATTGTTCGTTAGTCTTCCCTTCCTATCAGCCCTTTGTTAAAAGTTCCTAAGCATCACCTGGATATTTGAATAGAAAACAGTTAGACAGGAGGGAGAAATGCATGAAATGTTACAGAAACTACCCATAATAAACTAATAAAATTTTCACGGTCTTATTGATTCTGGTACAGTATTAAAGGAATTCTTTCATATTTTTTTTTCTTTCCTTGCTGTCTGGGAACACGGCATTGAATAACAGTGGCAAAGAGGAAAGAAATCTGGTACCCTTGAATTTCTCATTTAGTCTTCTGTTTTCTTCATAAGCAGTTCTCTCTCATGGCATGTTACTTTTTATCTTTCTCAGAGACTGTTAACAGAATCACTTGAAAGCAAAATGATGCTTTTCACATTTCAAGAAAACTGGAGAGAATTGTTTCAGGGGTCTGCTTGTGATGAACTCAACCTCTTTTTCCTCTGGAAGAGGGTCACACAGAAGAGTTTTTCTCCAGGGGGTACCTTTTAAGCCACTTTACAGGTGGCTATCTCAGTTTTATGCCACACGCATTGCCATTGTCTTAAATTCAACCTTCAAAAATAAATTCAGTATTCCCATAGAAATATTAGCAAAGTTGAGTCAGTTCTGGCATTGCAATGGGAGATCTGTGCTGTGAAACTGATGAAAGGAAATATTTTAATAGTGACATTTGAGTTCATTTATCATGACATTTTAGGGACTTGGTGGTACATATTTTTATCTTTGAACAATCTCTCAGCAGTCTACTGCTGTTAAAGTGGGGGAGGGCACTCCTTCCACACAGAGCACAATGCTGTAAAAGTCCAAAAACATACAACAGTCAGGTGTGATGAACAGAAGTAGGAGTTCTAACTGGTATGCGACAAAAATGAAATTAAATCTTCTTTTATTAATTTGATTTTTAAATCGCTTGACATGCTGTAATTAACATTGCCCTATGCTAAAATTACAACAACATCTGAGCTTCTGTATCTTGGCTCATACCTTGGTGCTATAACTGAATATAGGAATATTGGAAAGCTAACAGAACATATTTCAAATACATTTTAGCATTTCATTGGCATAGTTTTGAGTTTTATTTTAATGAGTTGCTGATTGATGTTATTGTTGGCTTTTGTATAAGGGGCAATAAAATATTAGCAGTAATACCAGTATTACCAGGTGGGCACTAATAAATATTTTATATTGCTTAAGATTATAACTATCAATACAAAACCTATTCAAATTATTGCAAGGAGGCTGAACCCACAAAGTCCAATGTCACTAAAATTTATAATTCCATCCTCATCTAATGCTATTGTGCATGTACATGTGTGATCTTTACAGGGAGTATCTACTTGCAGATGCTGCACTATCCTCATCACAATAGGATTCTGTCATTTAGTGATTTAAATTGCATCCTTTTATTTTGTTAACTCTTTAATAAGTGTTTTAAACTGCCACCTTCTGCTCTTTCTTTCTTGCACCTTCTCCCTCCTGCAGAGTCTCCTTGCATGCTTGCTAATTCTTCGGGGTTTTCCCGACACCTTCCTGTCCATCAGTCCTGTACAGTTAATCAAGGGAACCAGTGAGCATGCAAGGGTTAGCCTGGAGTGGAGTTAATTGGGTTGGCTTTGACTTAATTGTGCCTATTGTGATATGGGAAATAAGCTCTTGGTGCAGGAGGCTGGTGCTGCTGATTGCTTGAGAGGCTGAGCTTGCAATACGATGTACGATATAGTGTACTACCCCGGAGTTGCTTCTAGTTTTTAAGAAAAAGTTCTAACATTTTTAGTCTAGAAAGACCTGAACGTAATAGCTTTAAAGAAGTTAACCTTTTAACCTGCGAAGCGAATTAAAGAGGAAATGAATAATACCCAATACAGATATTGTTTTGGACTGCTCAACTTGTATTAGAAGTGAATTGGTTGCAGCATATGTATATTTAACTATGGGCACTCTCTAACATATCCGTGCATCCTCTAGCATAGCCATGTAGTAAGAAAGAACTATAGGAAAGTGAAGTGGAGGTCCACAAATCAGTATTTGAAGACATCAAAACCCCATGTTTGTTTAAGGACCAGCACAACTTTATCACAGAGTATCATTGATTGTACTTTGGCTCTTTTTCCATAAAAAATCAGAAAAGTGTGTACCATGTTTAAATGGTAATTTCCCACTGACAGTGAACTCCTGTTACATGCAAAATAGTTGCATTCTTTTTCACTTTTATTAAAAAGCATGCAACGAATAAGGAGATTTGGACAAAATAAATACTTTGGTTGTTGACTTGCAGATGCTTAGATGACTACAGACCTTGCTATAGCTCTGCAGTTGTGTCTTTTTGATGGTGTTGATATTACAAAATGAACTCTTACAAAGCAAAATGTAAAATTAGACATATCAAACCATTAAAATCCAGCAAAAAAAGCAGTATAAACCCCACACAAATTAGAAAAGAATAGAAATGGTTCTGCAGATGCTGTCAGATGAGCAGTTACCCAATAGTGTAGCAACAGAAATTTACCAGTTCAGCCTTATAGACCAAATTTTTATGCCACATTTTTTTCATAGTCCCTAAGTCCCCCTGTGTCAGTGTAAGATCCAGAAGCCACAATGTCTTCAGCTGTACATGAAGTACCTGTAATAGCATGATAAATAGCTCACATACATTCGCCATGGGGTTGACACACTTTCTCTTTTCATATGAGAAGTATCTACATCGGTATCATTGCAATATAACAGTAAGAAAAAAAATGCCATGAGATTATTATTTTCCATTATTTAACATTGATTTCCAACTAAGTATGAAGGGAATGAAATCTTTTTGAAGTTTTCCAGATGACAAACTCACAAATGGTATCAGGGCTCAGCAGTCGAAGGAATGTACTGTAAAAAGGTAAACACTTCTCTAGTAAATCACTGGATTTTATCAAATTCATTCTAAAATGAATTTATAATTTCCCAAATAATTAAAGGAAACACCCCTGAAATTATTTACATTTTCTTCTTGTCGGTTGCATGTTACCACAGTTTAAACTGAAAGAGAACATTCGTCTTTTTCCTCAGTTAGGATCTCTCCCATATGTTTTGTTAGTTCACTCTTTCATTATATCTAAGATTTCAACTCCAGTGCTATTTTCCCAATCTTATATATTTTTTTTTAATCTATTTGTTTTTAAACCTGTACGCAGGACACCCTACAGTTTTTAAGCTGTATCTAAATAATTTTTACCTTTTTTTATATTTTTTTTTCCATTTGAAGCTTTATTGTTTCTGAAGAGCAGCGTTTGCTGTGTTGGAAGTACATGGAAAATAGCACATATGGCAGTCAGGTTCATGCTATCTTTGTGCCTGGAGCTCTCACGATGGAGTCATTTACAATTTCTCTTTTTCATTGATAAACCATTATCTGTACACTATTTTATAGCAGCAGGGTTTTGCACTCTGCCACAAAAGAATAGCACTAAGTTGACTGCAGCCTGGTTCCCTAATTTCTCCATAATGCACCGTGACCTTTCCCAGGATGGTGTTTCTTTGTAGCAAGGTGAAGAGGAAGAAAAATAGGAGTTTGCCCTTTCCAACTAATTGAACAATGTTTTGTTTTAAAGGTAGTGTTACCTTTTTAATGCAGTTGTTAAAGACATAATTTCTTTATTCCTTTGTTCTACTGAATTATCCAGTACTCTGGAACATACCATAACTGCAATCTAAAGCTTATAACGTAGAAATGATGTGTAGAATTATATTCAGTCTGTAATCATGTCACTGTGCTTGTGAGAAACACCATTAGTCATGTTTATTACATGCAGTAATAACAGTTACAG
This sequence comes from Elanus axillaris, assembly GCA_026212715.1. Classification (NCBI taxonomy): domain Eukaryota; kingdom Metazoa; phylum Chordata; class Aves; order Accipitriformes; family Accipitridae; genus Elanus; species Elanus axillaris. The sequence continues at coordinate 29,839,706 of JANZLQ010000078.1, read as the reverse complement.
TAATTCTTATTAATTTGTTCTCCTGAATGTATTTTAAAATTTTCATATTTAAAGGAGGTGTTTTTCAAACCATATATTAAGAAAGAATGAAAAAATCTTTTATTTCTAGGCAATTCCTTTTATTCTTAAAAGTTAAATAAAATTCTATGAATAAAAATGCAATAGGCAATAAGAAATTTTGGGGGTTCTTTTGTTTTCATAGGGAAGACTTATTTTTGTAAAATTTTCTCAGGAAGATTTGTGATCTGGATTGCACAAGGAGTTATAAAGTGAGACTCAATGAGGAAATAAGAGAGTTTTGCATTTACTGATTCCTCACCCAAGCCATATGTTTTAGCATGCATGGGGTTTGTTTTGCTATTTCAGGGCGGATAAGCAGTAAAAGCAAATATTCACATATACACGCACAGCAGACTCTAAATTCAGCTCTTTCTGAACATAAATTTGCTATCTTCCAAGTAGGAACGGAAGGGTGCCCATGATGTGGCAGAAGCCACAGCGCATAAGGCACCCTCATACACTGCATAGACAGACATTCTCAATACGTCAGAGTTCTCCATGCTCAATTGGAAAAGCTATTAAGCAGTGACTGCAGGGCAGTGTTTTTCCTTTTTCCATGTCTTGGCTTGTTTATGTTAAATCAGACTGCAGGAGGTCTGTTGCGTTTCTCTGGCAGTTATTGCAAGGCTTGCTGTGGCAAATTCTATTTATGACACTTGCTGTATCCTAGGTGCAATGAATCTTGGCAGACAATCTGGAGAATTTCCCATCTTTGTACTTGCAGATTATAATATTTCAGTAATGGTGTGATTGTGGTGACTCACTGTGATAGTCCTAAGTTCAACTACCACAGTAGCCAAAAAATCTAGACACACTTTAATTGCTGGCATGACATTTGAAGTATTTGTTTGACCACTGGATGTAAAATATTAATTTGAAACTCCTTTTGTTTTGGCTGGAGTATATTCAGATTGAAGATAAAACCCAAGAGCGGCATTTCAGAGGTGTAGGATGATGGCTTCTGGCCAGCATTTTTCTACCAATGCGATGGTCATGAGTATTAAGAGGAAATAATCTTAGATGTGTGTATTTTGGTACTGCAGCTCTTCTCACTGATGTGTGCACTGTCAATCATGCGATTATCCTACACAAATAACATATGGGTGATTACGGAGATCTGGGCTTCTGTTATGGTTCTGCACAAGTGTAAACATGTCAAAAATAATTTATCTGTACACTAAATGCTGTTGTTTATTGCATTGTTAAGTCTCACTTTTAAACTGGGGACCAACTTTTCTTTACGCAAAAGTGTATCTTCCTTATAAAACCAGAGACCATTACAACGTTTTGGGAACATATTTCATATTCACTTAGAGAATCTTAGCTTCTAGGAACAAATGCAGTTTATTTACAGAGTGAATAAAACTAAGTGACAGTAAATGGTTGAGCTATGCTGAATAACTTTTTTGTCGGGGTTTTAGAATCTTCTGCTCCTTTTGTTTTTAAAATCTGTATGTCATGGTCAAGCAGGGGGAAATGAATCTGCCTGTTTATAAAACAAACCAAGTTGGGGCCTCAGGACCCTATAATCTAAGTGAGAATGGTGATTGGATAGGTGGCCCTCAAAAGGCCAGTGCTCATGTGACTGCTGGGTGAATAATAAGATTTCTGTGGGGGTTTTGGTGTCTTGGCTTTATGTTGGGCTTCTGATGTGATTTGATAAATGCGTAGAGCTAGAGGATCCATGGGCGAATTGGCGCAACCCCCCCAGATCTCTGGGAGGTTGCCTGGAGCATCTGCCCGTAATGCATAGCTCTCAAGCTGAGAGCCCTGGCTCTGGCAACGCCATGGACTTGTGTGCCATCTTGCCATTAGCTTCCATGTAATGACAGAGCACATGGGTCTGCTCCGTTGCTCTGTGGAGGCTGCAGCAGCATGGACTAACCTTTTCCTGGCATTTCTCTTTTTTTTTTTTCTGTGGCATATCGCATTTCCAAATTCTCATGCAGTTTCACGTGTCTGTCATTGGCATGGAAGAGTTGACAGCTGCTACATGATGGCAAGGCAAATGTATCCTTGCCTCCTTGCAGTCCTCCTACTTGTGACTCACTAGTTTTTCTAAAGGAGAGTAAAAGGACTTTAAGGACAAAGAACTTTTTTCCACACTTTGGGAGGCTTTTTCTTTCTCATGATAAGAACCATCAGAATAACAATACATTTTGCAGCAGAGGACATACATGCTTTTTAAGAGTGATACCTATGGAGTACCATAATTAACACGTGAGTCTGAAAGTGGTAAGAGAAGACAAAAGAAGTGAAAGAGCTCAGTCTTGTACTTCCCAGCTGCTGATGCTGGTGACTTCAGTAAGGAATGCCTATCCTGCCAGAAATGCGAACAGCATGTGGACAGGGTTTGTTTCCATTGTAAAGAGATAGCATACTTAATTAATTTCATGAGGCCTCTAGGCTGCTGTTGACAAAATGTGCTTACACCACAAAGTTAGGTTGCAGGTTAAGGCTAGGGTTAGGGAAGGTTTGAAGTGCTGATCCCTAGACTCAAATTACTTTTAACATTTTCTTTAATGATACAGATACAATAGTTTTGCTTAATTACACTTTGCTGTCTCAAGCAATCTTTCCCTTGAGTCACTGAAAGTTCTATTACAACGCCTTAATCTGATTATGAAAATTAATTGACTTGTACTATCTTTTAATTTACAAGAGTAAAAATCTCCTTTTATAAAATTTCAACCAGATTAAAATTATGTAGTAGAAAAGAGTTGTGAGTTTGAAAGTCTAAAATCTTGCAGTGTGAGTTGTTATAATATAAACACAATATAATAAAAAGCAACGTGCTACTGACCTGATGCAAATCAGCACAAAATTCTTTTTTTAAATACTTAGCAGTTGAAATCACGTAAGTAAAATTTAGGAAATGCATATCTTGAATCACACAGGAACTTGGAGGATGTATAGAAAAAGCACACACGTGAGAAAAAAAGGGAGGGGAAAAAACCTGTAAAATGATTGTGAAAGCCTGAAAACACATATTTTGTTTCCTACCACTTGTATGTTTTGGCTTAGTAGAAGCAGAATATATAAAAGTGTGCCTTCCCTTTTACCATTAAGTCAGGTTAGCCCTGCTTCTAGGACGCCGGGGTGCATCCACAGTAACCCCGGGCCTTTGTCTCCATGCGTGTGCCCGGCAGAGAAGGGAGTGCCCCCAGTCCCACTGCGGAGGCAGGGGCTGTGGTTCAGAGGTCTGACCCTCGCCGGCCATCACAGGGAGGGGGTCACTGGGGGCTGCTACTGGCTTTCCCCAATTTGTGTTTAAGTCCTTCAGACGTGAGCTGTCTCCGATACCACACTGAGTTACTGACACGCAGGATATGATGAAAGCCAGATAAAATTATCACAGTGGCAGACGGTAGGAATTGGTGCATGTTTTAGCAAAACGCACCCACGATTATTTCCTGAGACCACTTATGCACTGCAGAATTTCCTAATGTGCTTCCTTAGAAAGCTCAGCCGTAGCACAGCATCTGTTCCATAGTTTTTTGTTTTCTTTGCCTTTTCTAGTGAGTTCCTGATTTTACATGTGTATTACAGAGGCATAGGGATGGGCTGGGAGACAGGTTGGATGTGGTGAAGAAATAAACTGAGACTTAAACTATATGCAGTCTCTAAGGCATGAGAAGCCATTGGCCATCTTAATTCTGAGAATAGGTATGATATAGTACCAGCTAATTAACAATACAGTTGGCAGCCAAGAATAATGTGGCTACATATGAAAATCATAGCTTAAAAAGACTAAGAAAATATGCTGAATATAGGTGTGAAATTACTGAGAATTTATTTGAACACATATTAAAATCATCTAAGAAATAATCCACAGGTAGCACAGGACATGAAAATAGTAGCAGAAACACTTAAATTGTACATGCATGTTACACCATTTTTTCATTAATAGGTCAGTCCACCCTTCCCCCACCTAACCTGGCAAGGAATAGGGCCTATAAAATTAATAAAATATAAATGCAGAGAAGAGCCAGAACATATCAGGATGGTGATTCACCTTGCTAGGAAATCAAATTATCTTAGGGGAAAAAAAAAGTTGCATTTTGCATCTGTATACATCAGAAATATTGCTGGATTTTTTTTAAAACCTACTAGGTGAAAAAAAATTCTGTGAAGTACCATTCAATACTTATGAAGTTATTAAAAGCAATTTCCTAAGTAAAATCAGAAAATAAACATTCAAGGCATTTTTAACAGAAATAATATTTTCATTTAAAGTCAAAATGATGGATTTCCTTACTAAATTTTTTCCAGCTTTTCCTGCAAATTGTATGTAAATGAATGCAAATAAGCAGTCTCTACTACTAAGTTGCTTAGAAGTATAAAAATGCATAAAATTAAGATGCTCAGACAGTGCTGTGCATGTGATTTAGGTAAAGAATGTTTAAGTTTAAATTAGATATTTTAGCTAAAAATGTTATTGTTTCAGGTCATAAAATGGTTTTTGTGCATTACAGAGAAAGTGCATAGAAATTTTGTTACCTTCTGAAGACCTGGTAGTGTACGTGGGAGTTGGTCCTGTGTAAGCCAACCTAAAAAATAAAAGGAAAAATCTGGGAAATAACTAAAAGATCAGTGCTGCCATTTTGAACATCTTCCACAAATGTGTAGACTAAGTTGCACCAGATTTCATGACCCGTTGTTTGTCTGTCTATTCAACACTTCTGCAGTGAATAAACCTGAAACCTAGTGGAAAAGAAACCGTGCAAACCAGATCCACAGAAATGTTCTTTTTCGTTCAGACCTGCTTAAAACTTGTCGCTACAGCCACCAGACTCCTCACCCGACTCTAATGGTGCTATACATCATGAGAAAGGAAAATTCTCTTTGATTTTCAATAAGATACCAGGCTTGAGTAATGCCTGTGGTGCCGTAAGCGATTAACGATCTCCGTGCTATTTATAACCATACAAACTAAATTGTAATTTTTTGTAGAATTACCAGAGTTTTATTGTGCTGCCTGGACAAATTCAGCAAGTAGGACTCATTAGTGTGTAAAATTGAGTTAATTTATACCAACTATCCCCTGTCTTTCAATAGGTGGGTCTATGTAAATCATCTGTTCTGGTCATTAGTTTAGGCTGTTTGCATTTCCTTTGCTGCGTGAGCATAAGTATGAAATATTAACTAAACTTCCTTGGCAAAAATGCCCCCTCATGCCTCTTACTTGATATGGAAAACATTTGCTCTTGCTGCAGACCCCCCATGTAATTGAAGGGTGAGAGCTGTATTATGTAGCTGAAACACCTAGTGGTAATTGGAATTTAAAACAAATTTCCATAACTGTGGAAACAGGAAACCAAGGTATCTCCAGAAAGCTATTCTATGAGCACTTCTGAAATATTTGGAAAAGTGTAGTGAATCTTTCAACAGTTGATTCCATCATGATTGATCTTATAGATTTTTGAAGTAATTGATGGTATTGCTTTAGTTCAGTCCGTTAGTGCAAATAATTATTAATCAATATGCACTCAGCTCTTACTTTAGAAGATAATTTTAACACATGATTTATTCTGAACATTTCAATTGAGCTACCTTTACAAAGAGAAAATCAATTGGCTAGTGGTCTAAAGCACTTTAAATATTTGAAGAGCTATGTTCTTTTTTAGGCTTTTTTAAATACATTGTCCCATAGTGATAAAACCTTACTACTGGGCACTACTTTGCTATCCTCGGAAATACACTAATTCTGTGTTTCAGGTTATTTTGTCTTAGAAATTTTCAGTTCAATACCACAAATATACTAGGATTAAACCTCAATTTTGGAAATTAAACAATATACAAAATGGGGAAAAAATAGAGCTTTTTCCATATGAGAAAATAGTTGGGTTGGGGGGGGGAAGTTTGTGAATTTGTCAGTACATTTGTAATTTCTTTGGATGTTTGTTCATTCATAGCAAGTGTAGCAGTGGAAAATTACAGTTAATTTCAATGGATAATGTGATGCCAGAACTTACATGGAGGTTTGAAACATTATAGGACAAAAGGTGAAATCATTTATTCATTTGCAGTGGGTATTAAATTCCTGAAATCTGCATTATGCTCTCATTATATTTATATTTACGTGCTTTAATATGCCTGTAAATATTATTGTGAGTCTGAAGCAGCATTTGTGCAGTGTCCATGAGCACGTCAATACAGCCTTTCAAAGTAATTTGCACTCGGGCTGAGGCATAAGGTTATGGAGCCATCTGTCATCATGAAAAATCATTAGAATGAAGAGTGTGATATAATTTCACTCATGTTCATGATATGTTTTGTTTCAACAACACCAGTACAAACTCTTCTCTCAGATGCCCTTGATAGGCCTAAAGGGGAACCTTGAAAAGAGTCTTGTGCCCAAATCAGTCAAATGCCAGTGGATTCACACCAGAATAAGACTGCAGCCTGCAGGCAGTCCTGTGGCTGCTCTTTGGGATGTAAGGTGGGATGCCCTGGGAGTACACGGGTAAGAGTTTCTGTCTATGATAAAAAAAGGAGCTCATGTTCTTGAAAAGGCCTGAATTTAATGTTTGGCTTAATATCCATTTTTTAATGTGTTTCTTGTATTTCTCCCGAATTAGACAATGAACATCTAATCATAAACATCTAGTTTTCTGTCTAATGAGATTATAGTCATTGTTTCTGAGTTCTCATGGGTTTCTACAATACTGCAAGAGATGATCAGTTTTTTCTTTGGAATAGTACAGGAAATATTTGTCTAGCAAAAAATCTGTATATCTTCAAGGTAGGAAAGTTAAGATTTTAGGGCTGTATTTTGCTGGAAAAAATCCTTAAGAAGATTCCTTAGAGGATATTAGTAAGGTACTTGTAAGATTTTTAAAGAGTCAAATAATAAAGAGACAGCACTACAGTGTGAGGACCCAATTACAGAAACACTTGTACATATGTTTATTTTTAAGTCATTAAGCACTGTGCATATGGAAAACGTCATGTCCTTAATTTCTGAGCCTTGATCTTCAAATGTAAGTGTTGTAGAAACAGGGCTTTTGAACCTTATCCTATTAGGTGCGGAGTGCCTCATTTGCTCTCTGAGCTAGTGGGAGATCTGTCTGCTCGATAGCTTGTAGCAGGTAACTGTTATCCAGACAATTAGAAGGGAAGGAGTGGTTTTGCTTTAGGGTGTAAAACGTATTTTACTTGATGTTAATTCCTACAGCTGACTGAACAACTGGCTCTGAATGACCTCCCAGAGGATATCTTGGAAGGGATGTTATGTTGGTGTGTATTTTCCTGCTAAGAGGCTGTGACTGATGACCATACTTTAAATTATGTTTTAGATGAGACAGATAGAAGCAATAACAATGTGAATATTAGAATCTTTGTTCATTTCAAGTGGGAGATTAAGGTTTGTCAGTGGCTTGATTTGGGATCAGGATTTCTAGAGGAGCAAGAGAAGGGTCAGTCCTCAGATATATTTGCTGGTCTTGCTTGGTGTCTGAGAGAGAGTCTGTGTGCCATCACCCCTTCTGCAGAAATAACAGCTCTCTTGTTTTCCTCTGTGATGATGCTTGTAATCTGAACTTTTGCCTTAGTATATCTAGCTAAAGTTACTAACTAGAATCCTGACCTGGTTTAAATCAACTGGATTTTTTCCATTCAATTCAGTTAATGGCCTTTCTGTTTTTACTCAATATCCTTTTTGAACAGCTTTTAAACACCTGGATTGGAAGCAGTGCTATATCCTCTGCCTTATGAGAAAACATAGATGAAGAAGATGTGTTCATATAGCTAATCAATAGGTTTTTAACTTGGCTTTTTTAGCTATATCTATTTTTGGAGGTGATTATCTTCATCACCAGATAGTCTATCTGAAAGGTATAGTAAAGGTGATCTCTTTTACCTTATTTAGTTCAACTTCCAACAGAAGTGAACTTTTGGGGAAGTGTATTTAGAAAACTATTTTTAAAGAGTTCTAATGCTAGAACAAAGGACAGGAGATCACAATGATAGGCTGGTAGGACTGCCACATGCAGAAGGACAATAGCAAGCACCTCTGTGGAGGAATTTTCGAAGCACTGTAAAATCTAGGTGGTATGTGTGAAAGATCAAGCAGGTTAACTCCTGGGATTTTTTCTATCAAGATACTGTCTTCCTTCCATTCTGTTGCCTCCTGTCTTCAGACTGCAGTGGTATTGAGGCTCGGCAGGCTAAAACATCTGTCTTTCCATCTCCAGTGTACTACAGAAGGATAGCTCTCAAATTTATCAGTCATAAAATTTTTAGCTGACATCTTAGGCTGCCTTTATTTTTAGGAGTTTTTATCCTCCGTGAGACTAGAGGCTAAGTAGGTATGCCAATATTTATATGATGTGACCCTATTGTTATTTTTTTAAAAGAACCTTTGTAGTCATTATTATGGAATTCAGATCCAGCTAATGAAGTCGGAATTAGGGACCCAAATTATTTTGTATTGCCCAATTTAGTGTTTTCATCAGTATTAGAATTCTGTTCCTGAAATGCACGAAAACAGCAGCCTTGTATTGTAGGGAAGGAGTTCACAGTGTTATATTAAAATGAATTTGGAAATAGATTAATTTTACTAATTTTAAATAGTTGATAAAGTACTTCTGCAAACCACTGGAGTTTTCATATTGCAATGAAATTGATTAATTTTGCTCAATGGGTACAAATAAGTATGAACTAAAAATTAATGTACACTTACATCACATGAAGTGTGCATTAAAACAAGGTCTTGAGAATAAATGATAGTTTATGTTTTCAGGTTATACAAGGCAAATATAATTCTAATGTCTTTATTGGTACTCACCACAGGCTTAAGCTTTGAGGTTTGAACTCACATAAAACTGTCTTAATTTATGAGCTATGTCATGTTAGTGTTGGATAACTAGCTAGAAGATAAATCTGTACTTAATACAAATCTGTCTGAGTTGACGATGTTGGTTATAATTTATATAGAAAATCTAGTCTTGTTGTGAGAAAAAGAGCAGTTTTACGTGACAGCTTCAGATGTAGGCATGGTTAGTAATCCTCAATCATCGCATATATTCTCAGGAATATTTTTGCATTTTGCACCTTATTTAGTATTTGGGGGTTTTATTATATTTTTTCATTTTATGCTTATTCACGACAAAAATGTGTTGTGCTGAAGTTTGGAGATTTCTATTGTTTATAGCCATTTTCTGTCATCTGTGTTGAGAACTAATTCTGCCATATTCAATAAAAGCAAGTTTTATGGGGACGGGTCTCAGATCTTTGTTTAGATCTGAGATGTTGTCTGGTGGTGTCAAAAAAGGAGAAAGGAGCTCACTGTGTCTGGAGATCATATAGTATAAAGGCAGTTATAGATGACTACTTCATGTTGTGTTTTGGGGGTACAGGACCAGAGACTCATGGCTTATTTCAGAAGAGGTCTCCTTGTTCTTTGTCAACTGGATGTAACATGAACCAGTCTTATAACTGATTAGCATGGTATGCTATTCATAAATAACATGCAATTAGCATATGCTAATAATAAGCAATATTCAGCTGAAATGTCAGCATCCAAGCAGCTTAGACAACATCTGTTTGAGCAAGACATGCAGTACACATTATATCCATATTTTACAGAACACCACTTAACCAAAATTCTTGGTTGACCAAAGTTTGCTTATATCCCCCAGGGTTGTGCAGCATACAGACACTAGTCAGCTTAGCTGTGCATAGTCCCTGTAAAGCTGGCATTTTGGAAGCCAGCTGGCATCCTTCTGCTGTATTCTGGGACTGAGAACATGAAACACGGCCTGTTTGGAAGGAGAGGAGTCCAGCAAGCCTTGGAAAAGCTGAGAAAATCTTTTCCTTTCTGATAAAATAAATGAGATTTTAGCTGAAGGTTTTCATGGTCCCTCAAGACGTTTGACTAAGCATGAAGATGGAGGTGTAGAAATGTGTCACTATGGTGTATTTGCAACTCTCTATATATGAGGCATGTATGTGTTTCCATATAAATACTGATGTGTGGGTGAAAATAACACAAGAAACTAAGAATACATTTCTAAGTATAATATTCTGCCAGAATATTAAATCCTTTTTCCAAGAAGACCATAAGCTTCTTTGCACTGATAATTTATTTTTAAAATTTGATAACTCTGCACTGTGTTTGTGATCCTGTGTGAACTGCCCATTTTCTGTAGGGACTGGTTTTAAAAGTCAGCTTTTTTTTCTGATTTAAGTCCTCCTTCCTTTCTACTGGTCAGGGTCCAAACTAGTTTTTGTTTGTTCCTATTGCTCATGTCATGGTTCTATGGAGTGGTAGCTCTTCTGCAGTCAACAAAACAATTCCTTTTATTACCAAGACGATTTTTCCCACTATCACCTTGACTTGAAGAATGAATTTGCTTCATTGTATTAGAGAGAATATTTTCTGACAGCTGTTGAATACAGATCATTAAAAAATTACCAGTTTGAAATGTTGACTTTTGTCTCTTTCTTTGTCTCCTTCTATCTCGAAAATAGCTTATCACATCTTTCAACTTTCTAAATAATTAAATCTCCTTGAAAACTCATGCATATTCTGTGTTGGATGGAACAGGTTGTAATTAAGCAGAGTTATTAACGATTTTGTTGTTGATAAATTTGGGACCAACATTGCTCTTGCAGATATCAGTTGACTTTATTGGTCTGATCTTTCTCCATAGAGGTTATTGTTATAAAACTGGAGTAACAGAATAGAAAACTGTACCAAAATGATGTGTTTGCTATATGAATAGTAGAAGATTTATGGTATCCTTAACTGCCCATTTCTTTACATTTAACAGCTCCTGTTCTGTAAATGATGAGATAGACAAGTGCTTTGTTGTTGTTTAACAATTGTCAGCTGATTTAGGAAATTAATTATGTTTACTCTTCTGGAAGAAAACAGGAACATTGTACACTCTGGAGTGCATCCAGGTCATGCTAACACCAAGACCAAAGTTCTGTTTAGGAAATGGTCTCTGTTGAGCAAAGGATATTTTAGGATGTTGTATCACAACTATCAGTATCAAAAAAGAGTCTCACCATTTCCTAGCTGTGTTCTTAATAGTAAGCTCTTAATAATGGATTTCCAGGTAAACCCAGTGCATTTTGTTGTTTTGAAGTTTATCCATTTTAGCTACCTAAAACCCCCAGATATTTGCACTTTAAATTAGTTTATTTATGTTCTTGTCACATACCTCTCCTTCCTTCACTTCATTTGTCTGTATGAAGACCTTCCTGGTCCATAGTTGACATTACTGAGTGGTTCCCTGTGACTGTTCCAGTGATGATATTTTGTAAAAGAGCACTGCTGCTAATTTTTCCTACAGTGAGATCCCTGACTTATATCTCACAGTTTTAAGATGTAGTAACCCAACCCAAATCACTTCACTAGAGCTTTGCCTGTTACCTTATTTGAGCCTAAAATGATGCTCCCCTAAAAGATAGGAGATGTAAGAAATTACAAAGGTTTCAGCCCCTCATATTTACATTTTTACACTTTGTTTTTCTGACAAAGTATGTCCAGGGTAAAAACCAGAACAATTTTATTCTTTTTAAAAGAGAGCTTTTATGCAATAGAAATGCAAGCTGTGATTAGAAGCACGCACTTGTCGTGCACATTAAAAAGGTAAGCAGAGCTTCATTGTCACACTTGGGGCAATTCTTCCATCCTTAACTTTCAGTATTGAACACTGATGCACAAGTTAGTCTTCCCCAGCTGTTTACTCAGTAGAGAGAGATGATCTGAATTTTGCTTCCCGAAAAGCCTGTTTTCCCCTCTATTGAGGGCAGCCTGCTAAGGGACCTGAATTGCCTAACCTGAGTCACATACACATTCCTTCTCCTGCAGCATGCTCTCCTTATCCTGAGGCAGTAAAAATAGTGTCTGGGTAGCTCAAGACAGTAATGTAAATGCTCTGGATGTATCGCCATGAGGTCAGAGAGAGGCTGTCAACGCACCTCTGATATTCAGTCGAAAAGACTGACTTCCCACAATTTTAGAGGGATCTTGTTGATCATAACATGCTATTAAGGAGGGAATAGATGGATTGCAGTGCTTGGAGTCAGCTTAATTGCCCACTGGACTAAAACTTGCAGAGACTGAATTAATGGGAGAGGAAAGATCAGGATTAGGGGAGGAGAAGGAGAGACTGTAGCAGCTTCTAATCATTTTACCTAAATTAAAATCCATCTGGTATTTTTAATTTTTTTAAATACATTAGACAAAAAAGGGTCCATTTCTACTTTCAAGAATTTATTTTTTCTGCTACATGACCTATAGGTTTGTATTCAATTATTTATAATAATGTATCAGTAGCTGTGGTGGGTTCAGATCTAATATGCTCCTGGCAGTATCATACCAGCATGAGAACTTAAAAATGAGGTGGAATGAAGTATTTTAGAGTAATGTTTTAGTCTCTTCTCTCTATTAACCCTTAACAGCTTCACATCTTCTGTGCAGATGTAGGTTATTTAAGGAATAATTGAATGTGAGTTTTTAGAGGTTCATTCTTTCCATGGATGCCTTATAAGGTTCTGAGACAAAAAAATCATGAAAATGGCAAACTCTTTCCATCAAAAGGTTGCATGTAAACATTGCAAGTCCATGTCCTGTCTGTTATAGACAGTACGGAAGATATCCTTTGGATTCATGATGTGTTTTGCAGTGAATCAAGATGTAGTAAATGAGGGCAATTCAGACCCCATCCTCAACTCCTTGTTCATATTCCCTATGAGGAAATTCCCCTTCTGTATTTCTCTGAGCATTGCCTCTCAGATGTGTTCTACTTTTAAACAAGGATTTGGCCCTGGCATCTTTTTGATGTGACTTCTTTCAGTATTATCAATGCTTGTCATCCCAAGATCATGAGGGTGCTTAAAGAAGTCTTGAGATTAAAATTTTTCTGTTCTTTAGACTCACTTTATTGATTTTTGAGCCTTTAGAGATTTAGTGGCTTGTGTTTGCAGGTTTTTCTGCACCAACCACGTGAGTAGGTCTTACTTTAAAGGAGAAAAAAATAATTTTTTGAGCAGCAGAACTGAAAGTCTTTTGTCCTACAGATTTTTGTCCTGTATTTTCTAAACTCTTTGTCCCCAGCTAGATACCATGAGCTCCCTTCCCATTACATTCCCACCTGAAAAGAGGCAGCAGTTGTACAGAGTTCTGCAAGTCTGAAGCTATGTGCATGCCAAGTAGCCAGGACAGGTATGTTAGTCAACCAGCTGGCAGCTCCACAACAGTGTCTCAGGGCTGACTTATGACCACATTTCCAATGGAGGGGCCAGTAATTTGAGCTTCTGTCCTTGACTCAGACAGTGATCTATATAAAACTCTTAGGAACTTAATTGTCTTTGAGACTTTTATCCCTAATTTTAACTTAATTCAGCCTATAGGTTTAAAAGTTATTAGAAGGCTCTTCATAGATTGAAATACAGACCAGTGCAATCATAAAGGCTTCCTTTTCTTAGGAAACTAGATTAAAAATGTAAGGGATGTGTAACTCCCATCAGCTGGCGCTTTGGGAAAATATATAAATGTCATAAGACTAGGGATTAAATCATGAGACTTGGATAAAAGAACTGTTATATGCTGCTCATAAACTGATCTAATTTCTCAGATATAAAATGTGTGAGTGGGCTATGCAGTTTCGGGAACATTTTTCCTATTTACCATGGCAGAGTATTGGCAGGAGGAAGCAAAACTGCCTATTACATAGGCATGATAAAACTATAGCAACTAAATGGAAGCTGAGGTGGAAACCCCAGACAGAGGACTTTCATTAGGAGAATAACAGCCTCTGCTCTCCACCAGCATTGCTGATCACTTCCTACTGGTGATTTTATAACCACAGAAAGCTCTGTGAATTTAATTGCTGGAAGTTACCTTTTCATTTCTTTTAACAGCATCTAAAATTCATGCTCAGAGACACCAATCAATCAGGAAGCAAATCTTTGCTCTGAGTTAGCCTTTGCAGGTGGTTTAAAGAAAATTTAATTCTTTCCCACTTGGCCATGTGCGACACCTTTATCCTCTTGATGAGGTCAAAGTGAAAGCATCCTCTGAGCTCATTGTCAGTGCTGCTGTAGTTGACTGGCTAGCCTGGGGTGCTAAAACATTGTGCAGGTGGCAAGCTTTGCCCCTGAGACAAAGCACGTCACCTCTGTGCCTATTATTTTGCCTGAAAATACGTAACTGAACCTTTCCCACAAGTGGCAGCAATAAACAACTGTACCACTTCCAGTGTCAGCAATTTTAAATGCTAATTGTACGTGCTAATGGATAAACATGGGGGCTCTTCTAACATGAATATAATTTATTCTTTTTTTCCCTTTATCATCATGTCCACAGTGCTCTAATTATTAGGTTTACTGCATGTCTATTGTGTGGTAACTTTATGGTATTTCTACTGTGTGGTGTATTTTCTACACTGATGTGCAACTTCACAATGTCTTCTTAGGTTTTCTGCTTGTTTCCTACTGAATGTGTGTCATGCCATTTGTCAAGTGATTTAATAGTGCCCCTTGACCTTAAAAATACAGTAAAGCTAGATCAGTGTATAAAAACATGAAAAACTTTAAAAGCAGCCTCTACTGCACCTTCTCCCACTCAACCCAAGAGCTATCAGCATCATTCATTACTCCCTGTTCCTGAAGTAGATGAAATTACATGGTGTAAGTCTCCTTATTTATAATAATGTTTGGTGTATATAATGAAAGATTTCATTTTTGGTAAAGATATGTTATTAAAGAAATGTACAAAGAGAGTGATCTGTTACAGTACTGAATTATTTATGATATACTGAGTTAGCCAGAAATTCCGACCGCTTAGTCCATTGCAAGCATCTGTACCAGTATTTCTATGAAGGGTGTTCTTTACCACTGAACTAATAGAGATCACATTTACATTAATGCTTAAATTCAGTGGAAGAAAACAACATGGCATGAATATGACAGATGTACCATAAGAGCTTAAACACCTGTTTTCTGTTTAGTAATTTAAGAGATTTGGAAAGCACAAGCACAATGCAGACCTAGCGCAGTGTGACAAATATAATTTCTCTTTAAGATTCTCAGTCATCACATAAAAGTGGCTGTTTTAAATGTTTTTTGTAATATTGCAACTTCTATTTTCTGCCATTCTGAAACTAATAGTTGTTAATAATGTCTTTTAAAATTTGGGCGATTCCTCTATCATATAGAGTGAAATGTTGTGGTGCTTGAATGCTAGGCTTTCCCAGCTCAGTATTTTTGCAGGGGGGGTTGCTGCTCTATCCTCTCTTCAAAGAGGAAATTCTTTAGACCTATTTGCAAGTGCGAATCCGGAGTGTTGTCTCAGAGGTCAAGGTATTGCCACATGGAAGCGTATTTCAGTTCACCTGTCATCGTTTGTATGTCATGCTTGTCCCGGTGTGTTTTGTATATGAGAAATGAGACCAGGAAGTGTTAAGTGGAAAGGGGGAAATAATATACTTACCATATCACTGATACAGCAAGAGGCTGTAAGGTAGAGTGCATCATTTTAGGAAGAGGTACTCTGCTGAGTGTGCTAAAGTGGCTTCTGGTTAGCATCTGAAGGACCCTAGAAGTGAGACTTGTGCAAATTCTTTGTATTCTTGAATTATGTTGCCACATTCACCTGCAAGACACAGTTTTTAGAGAAGAGTCTTCGAGAAGGTTACATGGTCAAATTCAATAAGTTGTTTCTATCTATCTGTGGGTCATCTTTTTATTTTTCCAAGACTTTGGTCAGTAAAAAACAGAGATCAGAGTTGCTTAGGGCCAACTGTAATTCCCGAGTCCCTGAGACAGCCAAGACCATGGCATGCTCTCCTCCCTCCTCTCCTCTCCACAGCATACTCCCCTGAAGAGGGAGGTTCAAGGGGAGTGCCAGCTGTATCCGTTTGCCTTGCTGAGGAGTCTGCCACACTACACCAAATTTCAATTTACTGATGGCCAGCACAAAATGGAATAGAGCTAGAGATCTGCCCCATATCAGCTCAAATGTTGCCCTAATTCTAAAGGGGACTCCAAAGTGCAGTTGGATAGACCTAATTGTGTGTATACACATGTGCAGCCAAACACATACACACTTTGGGGAAAGCAATTACAGTGCATAATGAACAAAACATTTTAATGTATATTTTTAAAGTGTTCCTTTCAAATCTGTAGTTCATTTGTTCATCTAAAATGATACATATATTTCTTTTTGTAATGAGTGTGTATTATCATGCAAATTCCACAGATATTAGCAAATATTTCAATCAGCAGAAAATTTTAACTCTTACTTACCTTGCTACTGCTCTTGGTTGATTCATAGGAAAAGTAAATAAAGAGGGCACTTGCACAGCCAAGTGCCTCTTGGCTCCAAAAATACTCAAGTGCATTTATCTATCATAGCTGGGAGCTCTGGGAGTAGTCGAAACCAGCTAATTTTCAGAAGTTAAAAGTGGAGGGTACATATTAGTTTACTATAACTGTTATACAGAGCTGACTTAGGCTTGTACCTATTGTTATAATCTTGTTTACAATTTGGGTTTCAATATCTCATTGAGGCCGCAGGCTGAGTTGGTCCCTGATGATGTCAGATACTGTTTGAACATAGCCTCATTTGAAACACAACAGCACTGATGAATAATACTGAAAAGCAGGAGATAGAATCAGTAAACATGGAAGAACATCTTTATTCTCTTATTTTTGGCATCAAAATAATTTTACAAAAAGCATTAAAATTTATTTCAGCCCCACAGCTCCTCTGTGAACTAAGGAAAAATCCATGCTGAAGGATTAACATGGATGATGTTTATCTCTGTGCCAAAATATGCTCCCTGTGCATACTGGTCTTTTGAAATTGCTTCATATTTTTCATCTATAATTTCTTCATCAATTCCTCTTTGCCTTGTTCAATTTGGTATTTTGTAGACCATCTAATTTCAGTTTAAGGTTTCAGGTGACAGAAAAAATAACCACATATATTGTAAATTATTCCAGAGGTTAATCACCCTTACTGTGATAATATATACTGTTCTTTTAATAGACATCTGTTTGAAAGTGTGGTGACAAGAACTGCAAATGACTTTCTTTTAATGTTATCATTGTCACGTGCAGATATATGTGACTTTTCTCCTCCTACATTGCACATCCTGGTGCAAGAATTCACAAAATATGCAAGTTCTGAGAGCCACTGGGCTATAGTAAGAATCCATTTTCTGTTGGTTATTTATTAGGACTGCTAAGATATTTTTAGTTATCACTACTGTCCAGAATTTTGTTCTGAAATATTTAGGTTTTCAAACATATCTTGAGTCTGCTGCTCAGTCCTGTTGGCTTTTTCTAATGCATGTCTTTACAGTATCACCAAAGATATTCCCATTAGGTGTTGGTTCCTCATTTACAATTTTTTTTTCTGATTCTCAGTCCTCTTTAACATGTTTAATATATAAGCTGCATTGATTTTGTGCCATGCTACTTTTTCATCAGAGAGATAATAGGGAGAGATATTTATACAGAAATTAAAGCAAGTATTTTCAAAAGTTATCTTTATCTACTGAATTTGTAATATCATCACAAAATGATATGAAATTTCCTAAGAAGACCTGTTTTCTATTAAACAGTGTTGATTGGTATTAATCATGCTACCACTCAATCCAACTGATTGCCTCTTTTAACATTATTTTCACAATTTTTCCTTACAATGATGTCATGTTGAGATGATCCCACTTATTTCCTTGAAATGTTGACACATAGTCTTTTTCCTAGATTTTAGAATTTCTTCTTTGTTACGGTAGATATTATACTTTAAAA
Organism: Elanus axillaris; assembly: GCA_026212715.1. Classification (NCBI taxonomy): domain Eukaryota; kingdom Metazoa; phylum Chordata; class Aves; order Accipitriformes; family Accipitridae; genus Elanus; species Elanus axillaris. The sequence continues at coordinate 29,821,871 of JANZLQ010000078.1, read as the reverse complement.
TTATTGTCCAGAGGAAACCCTCAGACCATTCCTTAGAAATTATAAACCACAAGTAATCTGGTCTTGCAGATTTGAAAACAATTCATTATAGATATTTACTCTTTAGTAATCTCCTTATTTACTATTGAATTGACAGCATTTTTTCTCCCTGAATATAAGAAAAAATCATTCCTTTGCATTATTACCAATAATTGCTATTTAGTAAGGGACATGGAGATATTTTTCATTTCATATATGTTCTGTATTTTTTTCATATTATAAAGATGTATCTGTTACATTATTTAAAAAGAAAGTGAAGTGGAATGATCACAGAATTCTCTTTTTTGTGCTTCCATGAGTTTGGGATGTGGGGCAAATTGCTACAGGCTGTTTAACCCACAGTAGAAAGCAATACATGTGTAATGTGAAGTTTAAAATTAATGCTACCTCATCATAATTTTTCTGTATTTAGTATCAACCACTAATGCAACATTGATCCAAATAGTTATTATTTCATATCCTTAATAAAACTATACAAACATCAAGAAAGTGTTTCAAATTAATTTTTAAACTGTGTGGCTGAATGTTTGGTAACAGTAGAATCTTACGTATTTTAAAAAATATGGGCTTTATATCTTGGGTATAGTTGGGTTTATTTTATTTTAAAATCCTTTCAGGTCTATAGTTCTGCTTTTCTGCTTCCTTACATCTTCTTTAAAATTTTATTTTGATATTGACAAACTGAATATACAAATGCCAACAGAATTCTCATACTGTGTTGAGAAGCTTTTTAGTAGCCCAGGCAACTGTATGCCAAGACTTTGAAATGCTGGAGGCTCTTTTTTCCTAATGAGCAGGGACTGTGAAAAATTAGAGCATAGTTATTGCTTAGTTTTAAATAACAGTACAACACATTTGAAGTTTGCATCATAAATTCAACTTTCTTTCTCTAACAAAATGACCAATATGAAGTTTTCTTCTTGCCTAGGTTAGAAAAGAATAAGTTATCTAATACTTGATTGATGAGCTGTCTGGATTTTGAAAAGGCAACACTTCCAGATTGCCTGGTTTGAAATAAAGGGTTATATGGTCTTGCAGTATTGAAAAAAACAATCAAGGGAATACTAATACTTTTACTGTTCCTGGGTTTGTTACTTAAGAGAATCACATCCATACTTTGCAACATTTTGCCAGTTTCCTTAAGGCTTTTTGCAGCATACATTGATTGTTGCTACTAATTGGAAAAGTAATTGAAACATGCCTGCCTCTTGTGTTTTACAGCCATGCATTGTCATTAGCAAATCTATGCCCTCTGACCCTAAGAGCTCTCAGGGGTTAAAATATATCATTATATTGGAGCACAGTATTTCATAACAAAAGCCATAGCATTAGTACAACTTAAACATTTTGGGTGGGGTTTTTTTTAGTGAAAATAATAGTTTATCAAGGAAAAGAATGACCTGCTAACTATATTTATTTTACACTTTGAGTAACTGCTGGCAAAATACAGAATCCTGAGATGTGCTGTGTAAATATTTTATGAAGGAAGCTTCTCCAGCAGAGATGTTAATAATTTAAAATATGATGTACTACATACTGAGTTTTAGGCATAGACATTTAGTAATAAATTTGTATTTTGTATGAAAGCCTAGTAAATGACTCCCTTGCCACATATTTTGTGTTACAATTGTGTTTGCATGTCTTCCTTCCTAAATTATGCTGGTGTATATACACGTCACAATAAACTTGGATTTTTAAACCAGACATGATTCCAGGGTCCATTTAGAAAGGATTATGGGTCACACCTAAAAAAGATGTAGCTTCCAAACCAATAGTGTATGCCTACAAGAAACCAATATTTTGTTGGAGATGTACATTTATTTTGTTTGTCCTTCTGAAGCTTCATATGCAGCTAATAGGGTGATTCAAGGAAGAGCAGTACCCCAGAAATGCAACTGTTATTTTCAAGTCAGGTTTTATTCTGTTAAACATGGCTGCAGCGAGGGTAGCATTCATCTTTGACTCCGTAGCCAGTCGGCTAGAAAAGTTGGCCGGGAAATGCAGGACCTACTTTGTAGATGCTTTTCTGTCTGCATCCCAGTTTAGGCATGTAACTCCTCTGGACTGAGCTTTACACACACTTTGTTTAGAAACTAATTTATGGTATTTTGCATACTACTTGAACTCTTTGGATTATTTCAGAATAATGTTGTGGTGATAAATATTCACATTATATTTCCAATTTTCACAGGATTCATGCTGGGGAAACAAAGTAAATAGACCACAGAACAATAAATCAGTGTAAGGATGGCGTTATAAATGCGTCAGTCAAAATACCTTTTAATTCATCAGGTTTAAACTTTTATTTGCCAATTCTGCTGTTTGTATTGCACTGTTATATTTTGTCCTTAGTTGCACTTGCTGTTTTATTATCCCATGTTTTTTTAATAGGAAATTAAGTCTCTGCTTTATGTAGAATTAACCAGAGAGAGCATCCAGAAAAAGCAGCTATGTTCCAGTATGTCAGAATAGGTTTGCTATTTCATACATGTATGGTATTTATAGCTGTAATATAATGAAATATTTAAAGTTCAGATGATATCTCTTCTGTACAAAAATTCAGAACATTTTCTGTCAGGTAGGAATATTACATCTCAGCATTAACTCTGTCTCTCTTCATCAGATAATGCTCCCTATTTGTATTTGTTAATGGGTGCAGACATTCATATTTTAGTACCTGATGGGGATGTAAGAGACAGAATATAGATTTTTTTCCCCTTAAATTAGAAAATTATTTGAACGGATGGTTGATTAATAATCATTCTAAATTAAAGTGCTTTCATAAGCTACCATACACAACCTCACTTTTAAAAAATCAATCTTTCAAAGCTGTCACTTTCGTCATTTGTTAAGCATTTGTTGAGGAGGAAAGAGAATATTTGTCCTAATTCTGAGCTCCCTAAGCTGTGCCAAGAAAAAAGAAAAAAAAAAAGTCATCCCACTAATGCACTGCATTGCAACAGAGATTAAATTGATCAGTCTGCTTAGGTATTTCCAGAACGTCCCTTGCTGTAATATCTGGGCTCTGTATTGATGTGCTGTACAGTGCACTAATAGGTAATAGAAAATATTTGAACAGCTAGCAATATATCTAATTCCACAAATTTTACCATGGTGGATTATTGAAATCATAAGTCTAGTGCTTGAAAAGGCTAAGACTTTGGTGAAACACTAAGAAGAAAGGAGGAGCAAATTTCTGAACTTGCATTAGCCGTTTTTGAGAATGTGGTGGCTCTGAGCCTGCCCGGGGAACTTTCCCACAGATGTTTACTGCAGGACTGGGACTGAGACTGAGAGTGTGAGACAGTAATTTATAAGTACTGATCCTGGATCTGTCATCTTTGAGTGGTTTTAATACAGAATTCTGCCACAATTTCCTCTTTAATGAGCCAGCGAGGATGAATCAGTTAATGTTTGAATATATCATTGAAAATGTTACAGGGTGTTCTTGTTTGACTTTCATTAAGCTTTTATTTTAATCTAAGAAGACAAGTCAAACACAAAAGATATGCAAAGCACTTCACATTTTGGCCAAAACCTATTTAGAATACTGTACATGGATATCTTTAGGGAAAGAGAGAGGGAGAGAAACTGGATAAAACCTTACGTGCATTTACTGAGCTCATGTCTCCTGGTATGACTGACCTGGAATACCTAATCCTGAAGCTTCTTGCAAAGACTCTGATCCTGGGTCTTGCACAAGGCCCAGCACACATTGGGTAGGAATTTGTAGTTTTGCCGCTGGTGAACTTCTCATCATAATGGATGCGTTCAATAAGCACTAGTTATTGAATTTAAAAAGAGAGTCTCAGTTCTTAGAGTAATTCAAGGAGTTTTGGACACTGAGACCCAACAAATGCCATTTTTGACCTCTTGATAAATTATAAATACATGACTCAGGGGCTCAGAGCATGGATGCATTGCATTTCCTCTCTCCTGAAAACAGGGAAGGAGCGCTAGGCTGGGTGGCGTTGTTCTTTGTTACTTTCTTCCTCTGTAGTTTCTTTTATTGCCTCTGGGCATGCTGTAAACAAACACCAATCTCTCTCTCCTCTATCACATTAACTCACAGGCTGCTCAGCAGTCCTCAAAGTCTCACAAAGGTCGTAACATTTCTTTAATCATATCTAGCTTACTTTTCCTGTGGCTGCCCAGTTTCCATGCTCTTGTGTCAAAAAAAAAGCATGTGATATTAACCTTTGGGTATTTGATTTGTTGGTATCCCCAAGAGGAAGTTGAAAGCAGACAAGATCACAGTTTGTTGATTGTGCTTGTTGTTCTGAATTTATATTGTATTTAATTAATCCCATACTCCATGTCATCCATTAGTCACCTGAAAGGGCCAGAAATACTTTGACTTTGCAAGGCAGGTGGTTGGGGCACAGGGCCCTCATCTGAAGTTTCAGAGCTTAGCCACATCTTGGAAAGTGCTGATGCTCCTCATCACACTGACAAACACTGCTTGTGCACTTAACCCTTAAACTCAGGGATGAGCTAGACATGCCTTTTCAAGTCAGGACACTTTTTCCTAAGGTCTTATTGGTAGAGACCTGTATATGAGGGGGAAAGGTTTGTTTTCTTTATAATTTGAAATGTAGTCCTCAAAAGACCCATCTAGGCATTTCATGTAACCTAAGTCTTGGTGATGCCTGCAGTGGTTTTTTTCATCACACAATGAGCTTCTTACACTTTTATTGTCTTGCTTACTGAGAGTTTTAATTTTTTTCTTAAAGAATTTTGTAGCTTTTGAGCTGTCCCTGGCAAGAGGGTGGAAAAGGAGGACTCTTCTGAAGTGCAGTCTTGTTAAGCCTGAGGCTACAGGGAGCGGGGATTGGTGGATTTTGCTGACCTTCCAGTCCTGCGCTGTAGTGAGACATTCATCTTCTGTAAAGACAAAACTACCTTTATGCACCTACTAAATTTTCAGACTAAAACCAGAGGGACGCTGTATTTCCAAGTATAAAGGCTATGATGTCAGAGGTCAAACTTTTGTTATTTCACTGTGTACTCAAAAGTTGAATGAAACAAACTTTCTACTAGCACTCCACTCCCCAAGGTTTATTTCCTCCAGTGACTTTTCCTTCTCTGCACACTTGTGTGATTTCTCCAGGTATTCTTCTCATTCTCATGTGGTTTTGCCTGCTCTCTACTTCTGCTTTCACTTGCCTGTGTCTGGTCCTCCCTCAGTTAAAATATTGGTCTTCACCTTCCTAGTCTCTATCTTGTTGTGTGGGAGTCCTTTCTGTGTTTTGGCATGTACAAGTTCAACTTTGGTTGAAGTCCCTTTATATCCAGAAGAAAGAAAGAAGGCTCTCTGGAGGGCATGTCCTCTAGGACCCTTAGGTGTCTATGGTAAGTTTTACAGCTATAATTCATTATCTCTGTATACTGATTTCTCTCCCTAGATTAAAAACTGACAAGCTTTTACTCAGACATTTAACTTTAGATATCTAAAATTCAAGTGAGATGATCATCACCATTATTACTTAGTTTCCATTGCCCCTTTGAAGGTCTTTGTTTCATTACAGATTTTCTAAACCCCATTTTTCTCTCCTTCTTTTCTCAGTGTTTCCTCCAGTGATACTGTCACATTTTTATTATCCTGTTCTCCTTTTCCCCTTCAGATTTGTTCATACTTCATCAGCCTTCAAATCTCCTGATATCTCCATAAACATATGTTTGTTCGTCTTCCTCCCCCCTTGAAGTTCCCTTAGCTCTCCTCTAATTTAAATTTACTCTTCCAAAAATTAGTTTCTCCCACATGAGTTCTCCACAGTCCTCTTCTTTTCATTTCTTTCCTAGTTGATCTGCAGAAGAAAATGAGAGCTGAGAGGCAGACATGTCTTGGATAACACTTTTCCTACTTTTACACCAGCTAAAACATGATCGAGGAGTGCTCAGCCTGTTTTCACTGCTGTGCTCTCCTCTTCCCCATCCCCTCTCCCCAGCATCCTACAACACTGCTAGGAATTTCCCAGCTCCATTGACTTTCTTCCTGCAGAAGGCAGGTGGTCAGATGCCATGGAATGCAAAAACATGGATCTAACGCATGAAGAGCAGGTGTGTGTATTGGCGTGCAGTAATAGCCTAAACCCCCTAGAAATCTTTCCCCTTTACTCAGGAACAGCTATATCATACTACTGTCGTTAACATTTGCCTCCTACAGTGGCCTGTTATTGCTTAAAGTCTCTGACACATAAAACCAAAGACTTTATTTGAGAGGGAGTAAGCAGGGGAAAAATAGACATTCCATCCAGCAAATTTGCTCTATTACCATATGTTCTTACTCGGCAGCATCTTTTCCTGACTTTAAACACTGTTGTAGCAGCAGCAGCACCTGCCTCTTCCAGGCTTCCCACGAGCGCTCTTAATCAGTTCTGCCTCACCCCCTTCTCCCTCTCAGCTGCCCTTAGCTTGCTGCTGGAGCACAAGGTGGGAGGCACAGCATTTCTTTCTTGTTTCTCATCTCCCTTACATGCGTTTTACTTGTATGGAACTCTCACCTTGTTGGAACAGAGGAATGAAAAGTCCTTGTGAAGGGATCAGATTTTAAACAAGTTTATTCTTCGAATCCTGCTTACCAGACACCAGCCTCATAGAGCTCCATGCCATCTAAAATGAGAGTTGTAGTAATTTAATCATAACACACTCCTTCTACCTACTTGGTCAATAAATGAATGTTACGAAGGGTCAAGGTTTACAAACTAGTGAACTCTGCTCTTGGATACTGTTGTTCTCCTACTTGCTTTTCCAATTGAAAAGTAATTGCTTTGAGCACCAGAAATGATTGCAGAAGATTACACCTTTTAAAGCAGCCTCAGGATCTTGTTCTGAGGAAGAACACAGTCTGTAAAGTATTGTATGCCTCACCCAGCAATTACTCTGCTGTAGCTAATTTCAGAAAGCATAAATTGTCCATTATTTCTGAAGGATGGGGTTTTTTTGGCCAACAGTACTGAAAGTGTGTGCTTTGTCCAACAGGTTTTCGTACGGCTTCCACATAGTTGTATGAATGAGAAATAAAACATTTTGTTTCCATTTCTCTCATTCTTTTTTAGAATTTAAAATTTAATTCTTTTATGATAAAATTTGTTGATGAACAAAGTTTAGTAAATCATTGGAACTGCCTAGAATATAAGTTTTAATTTTTCCATATTAAATGTATTTCATTATGAAGATGTAATTGCAACATATTATTGCAGGTCAGGCAATTCAATCCATAATAAAATATTTTAATTTGTTAAACAATTTTTTTCATGTCAATATCACCCAGTAGCATTGATAACATCTTCTGTGGCAACTCATTACTGGACATTGTCTCTTATGAGGCAATATATTCTTACTTCTAGTTGAATTTTTGTGGCATACATCATGAAATACCTTGTTTCAGTAAAAAAATTCAACCTGTATTGGAGAATAGCAGCACAAAGCACTTCAATTGCAGTCCATAAGAGCCTGTAGCAATTTGGAAGAGCACAGGTGTTTCTTGAAGTGATCCCAAATGGAACATGTAACAGTTCAGGTGAACTAAAATGAACATTTTGATTTAAGGAATAATGAAGTATTTCATTTTGGTAGATAATTTTAGAACATTATTTTTCACCATTTCTGCATCACAGTTTTTTCCATAGCTGCTTCTTTCATGAATTTAGTATTCTGACTTTTCACCGCAATCTTAATTTTGTACCCCATAGAAATTCCAATTTTTACTGGTTTTAGAAATCAGTAACCTCCTGTGCATGTTTCAGAGGCAGGAGATATATTGAAAGCACTGTCTTTAGTAAAATGGTACATATGTCTGTCCATGTAAACCTGAATATAAGGAATTATTAATACAATGTAATTTTAAGAAACTTGATTCAATTATGCAAAAGAAATTCCCTTAAATTTTTAAAACCAACATAATTGAGGTTGGATGAAGAGTCAGTGATACTGTACTGAAATACATAGTATTCTGTCCTCTTGCATACCCACATGAGGATGTAAAGAAGAAAGAGTTTCTCTTCTCGTCTGCATGCTGCTCCTATTTGTACTGCTGTGGGGTGGCAGTGACTGGCTCTCACAAAATCGTTGTGTTCCTCAGGGAAATGGGCCAGATTCGGGATGTCTGGGGGTATGTTCATCCACACGCACTAAGAAATCACAAGGCAGGCTAATTCCATTCATTGGTGTTTTTGCTTCTTGGACTCCATCTGAGGAGGTCTGACCTGAGGGCTTGTGGCAAAGCAGGAAATTGAGAGCGTGGTAGATTATTTGCTAGATATGCTTGTTTAGGTAAAAGGCACCATTAAATCTTGCTGCATAGAACTAGAACAGTTGTGATGACATTTATTTTACTATGGAAAGTGGTCAGTCTGTCTTTCATGGAATATTGAAGGGAAAAGACAGTCAATTTTAAAATCAGGTATATTTGGACAGTGGAAAGACACAGCACAGTCAGATCCAGAGTAGTAGGAGAACAAGAAAATTAAATTGCAGCTAACTCTAAGGGACCATTGTGTTAACAGTGGAAAAAAGCAGTGTCTGAAATTAATTTAGGAATAGGAAATTCTAGGATGGCTGAATATCTGAACAGTCGAGCACAGTGTGAGCAAATAACTTGGTGTTCTACACACCAAAGCCTGATTTTATTTTGAAACAGAGTGCAATGTTTGTCCAAGACTTTCAGCTGTCTTCCCATGTTGCAGGGAGGGTGTGTATATGCTCACACATGTATGGCATTTCCTACTTAATTGTTGAGATCCTCCTGTTTGTTGGATCTGTAACCCCACACTCCAACATAATAAAATGGGAGTAGTAATGCTTGAATCTCTACAGGGTAAGGGGGTGGGGAACCAAAAGAAGTCCGTTTCTCAGCTCATAAAAATAAACCTACCTAAGCTCAACAGTTTTTCCATAACAGGCATTATTAGGAACTGACTGATCAGCAATACCACCCACTTGCATCTGGCATTTAATTTCCCAAAGATATAGCTTTTTAATTATCTTAACCAGATAGATAGATAGATAGATAGATAGATAGATAGATAGATAGATAGATAGATAGATAGATAGATAACAAAAAACCCCTGTATGCTTATAGGGTAAATCCTACTCCTTTAGTGTCCTGTTCAATATATACTCTTCTCTGTCAGCTCTTTACACTGCAGCATCAGATAGCAGGGATCTAAAAAGTAAGTGCCCAAACACAGAACAACAGAGAGTTATAAGAGATACCTTGAAGTGTAGCCAGTGCCTTAAAGAATAATTCAGTTTTCAATTAATACATAGCAGCAAAGAAAGATGGACAAAAACATGACTAGAATTTTATGTACTGCAATGACCATGAAATCCAGAAGAACGCTGACTGACAGCAGATGAGATCTGATTTATCAGGTAAGGTGTATTAAACAGATGCTTTCAGAAATTGGAGGGACAATGATTCCTGATTATGGAAAGAAGCAGCAAAATACCTGCTGCTTTTGTCCCAGTTCCTTAATGGAAAAGGAAAGAAGCAGGCAAAACCCATAAAAGGTGACAGCTCATGTGAAGTCTAATCCTGCTGGTTTACCACTGAGGATAATTTTAATTTCCAACTGCCAATGGCATTTACTATTCTGTATATAAAATCACCCTCAGCTGGTATTTTTTGACTGCTGATAAGCTTTCCATTACTTGCTGGATACTCCTAGCTCCTGTTGACTGCCAGGGGCACTGGGGACACTGCAGCAGTTAAAAAGCACTCCTCAAAACATGAAAATGCAGGGGTGTGACTGCTGGTTCCCATACACTGCTTGAAGTCAACTTCAAGCTAGGTTGGTTACCTGGGAAACAGCTGTCAGCACAGTGGAAAGGAATCTAGTGTGGTGGATAGGTGATGCTTTATAGAAAAAATTGAGAAACAACAAAACCCCCACCATTGCTCCATAATTTAGCATTTTATGCATATCACAAAAGAAACAGGAGATAGGGTGTACTTTTAAAGAAGTTTTTTAGAATAAGTTATTCCCCAAACTAAATAGTCTGGACCTGCAGAAACGGTTTCATTTATGGAAAGGGTCTTTTTATAAGGGATTTAAATTTCAGTAGTAGCTCAAAATTTGCTTATAACAACAATACTGAAAATAACATAATTTTTGCCAGTTATTTTCAATTCGTATGCTGCAAGTTTGCCACAACACAGAATAGTTAAGTTGTTGACAGTTTTTATCTTCAGTGTTCTTCTAGAAGCATTAGTCTTTAGATCACCCCTCCAATGATGTTAAATATTATTGGATTTTTCAGATAGTGGTTCCTAAAGCTGCAGCAGAGACAGGTTAAGAATAGCTTTTCCAAAGTTGTCAGATTTAAGAATTCCTAGCTTCTGCTCTATGCTCAGACTTGCTGACCTGTGTCACATCTCAAAGACAAAAGCAGAAAAGACACTGAAATGAAAAAGCTGGTTGTCTTGGTACCAGTTGTCATGCGGTTTTGATGACCTAATGATAATGGCACCACAGAAGCTCCAGTTGTTACCTATATTACTGTGCAGTTTCCCTCTTTTTAGAGGGGATTTCATGCTGCTGTTTTGGCAGAGAAGGATAACCGTATCATTCTAAACTATATAAAATATGTGTAAAAAGTACATGCCTATCTATATTCCCTGTTCATAAATCTCCGTTTTAATTGTTGTTAATGTTTCAATTTGAGATGAACTCTGAACATCTTGCCACTGATTTGTCTTCCTCATATAACCAAGTGGGCTTCCAGAGTTTCATTGCAGAGTTACTTTCTTAGGTTCCCCTTCTACCTTAACCCTGGCTTACTTAAGGTTGCCAGAGGAGTTAAGTACCCACCCCCCCTTGAATTGACATGCAGCAGGCATGGGATACCATAGGGACCAGTTTCCACTGAAAAAGAGAGACTTCTGCCTTCTTCTCTGCCCTGTGTCAGGTGTCCGTGCCAGTGCTAGAGCTCACAGAGGGAGCAGGGAGCTTATCTTCCTGAAAGCAAATCCTGTAGATGAGGAGAATGGAAAAGAAGAAAAAAATAAGGTTTTTCATTCAGGTCCTTGATTTGCATAGCTGTGTGACTTCACAAATGCTTTGTGGCTCAAAGTTTGAGATGGGAATGTTCAGCTGCAGAGGACAGAACTTCTCCAGAGCAGCCAACACTCACATCCATTCAAACCAAGTGTGAAACACACTGCAGTTGTCTTAGACTTTTTTGAGAATCCTAGTCTAAAAAAGTCATGCAGTTATTTTACAACAATAATATCCCAGTCATTTATTTAATACTCTAACTAAAGATTTAAGAAATTACTCTTCCCAGGTGTCACAGATAGTGAAATCCCAATTAACTGATATGAGTATCACAGCAGTTAGCTGATAGGTGTGCACATAAAGGCAGATATAATATAAATGTATTAAAACACAGGAAGAGATACAGGTATTGTATAACATATATGTGTTTCCTCATGACTAAATATGACAAAATTCGGCATAACAGCTTTGAGCTATTAAATAAAAAGGAGGTCACCTAGGAGTTTCCAAAGTAAAAGTAAATAATATGTTTGCACCACCATATATAATGAAATTCTGATTATTTTTTTTTTCACAACTGTCTTTTGGAAAACTTCATTTAGTCTTACTGTTTAGTCTGTCAACTGGAAAATTATCATCTCAATTATCTGTCTGTCCTTGTTTTAAGATCTAATATTTCCCAAGCTTCCAAGATTAGAAAAGGTATCATATACCATTAGTCTGGAACACCACTGCTCCATAATGCTCAGGTTCCATTGCTAGTGTTGCTGATCAATATCCTCAAAACCACAGTCCTTAGCTTAAGTTAAATATAATTGTCCTGTAGGAAAGATAGGAAGGAAGGAAAAATATCCTGGAAGCTATTTGAAGGCAACTAAAGTTAGCTGAGAGCAGGTGATGAGGGGAAATGATGCTAGATGAATGGAGTTTATTTCATGAGTTAATACTTTATGGTTCTAGTAATAAAGGTGCTTATCTCGAATACCGTGTATATGGTTTTACTTTGGGATTTTTTTTTTTAAATAAGCTGATGACAACATTATTGTCTCCATTATCCTTTGTGTGGAAAAAAAATTAAGCATGCCTAAAGGAAATACACTGTATCTATTCCTGCAGAAGGAAAAGCCAAATTTTGCACAAGAGGTGTCTATGAGTCAAATGACATGGCATGAAAAAGTTCCTCCACGGAGAAGGAAAATTTCACATGACTATAAGCGTATGTTTATGTTAATTAAGAACACATCTAGGGTTGGAGAGGCTTGAGAAATGGATATTACTGTACAGAATATATATGATCACTCTTAAATATGTTGTGTCTGTAACTGCATATTACTATATGCTCTGTACTATACTTAGCAGGTCTGTCTGTCAGAAAGCTCTAATTGCATTATGTGTGAGAACATTAAGCTGCAATAAATTTATACACACAGCTGTTCCATTACTGTGGAACAAGTTTTATCTCCTAATAAATTGATGTTTCTTTTTAGTGTCAACTCAAACCAAAATTTACACCCGAGAAGGTGAACCTTAACATCACATAATTAGTTCAGTGACACTAGTGGTAATAGAGGGTACACACCGTACATCTCTTAAACATATTGATGGAGAAAAGTTTTGACTTCTGTTAATTGTTTCTTGAAAGCTTAATTGTGATTAAGAGCAGCTTTAATTGGAAAAGGAAAAAGAATCATGACCTTTAAATATACACTGCAAATAGCATGTCTGCATTTACAAGGAGTTGCACCATAACGGAAAAAATCTAAAAGCCTTCTTTAAGAGGGGGAGGGCAGGCGGCAGGGAAGGCATTGTGGTTCTGTATGGAGTCACATTTAGGTTAATGGAACAGAAGCTTAGACAGCCCTAGATTTTAGATTAATATTTAATTAATCTTCTGTAGAAGGCTCTGATTTGAATTAAAACTGGGTACCAATAAAGGAACCAATTCACCAAAGAGTTCACATAAATTTGATCTGCCATTATGAGAATTTAAATTAAAATGGCCGAAGTTTTGTTTTCTGCTCATTTTATGCCTGCTCTACATCAAGTGCAAGTAATTTACTAGGAGTGATAGAGCTGGAAAAATGCAACCTGAATTGGGCACTAGTAATAGAGCCATAGTCGTAATATAAGACATGCCATTTGGTTTATTTTAAATAAGTACCATGAGCTAATGAGTTGCATTGTTCTCTCAATTCAGGCTTTTACAGCCCTTGCAAAAGAAGCAATTACCTGTACAGGACAAGGGAAAGTATAGTTGCTTAAATGTAATCAGATAACTAGACTTGTGTCTCTCTCTTTGGTTGTCTTGGGTTCAGCCAACAGGAGAATGAAAGGAGGAGGCCTTACCTGAGTCGTGAGACTATTAGTTATTTTATTTATGCCAATGGCTTAAAATAATGTTGTTTGGTTAAAAAAAAATCCCCCAAATGGTTTTGGGGAGCTGCTCATGCTTCTATGTTGTCTGTTACTCAAAGTAGCAGTAAAAATGATGCAAATGAAGGCTGTCCCCAGCTTCTCTGACTTCCTTGACTCCCCTTTCCATCGTGTTTAGGCATGGCTGGAGTCAGTATTGCCTACTGCAAAGATGGGGAGGAGCTGAAGGAGCTCTTGCAGGATTCTCCTTTTTTACAATCCTCATGGATATTTAGCATCTACTTGACTTCGACATCGGAAAATGGAGATTGTAGTTATTTCACTCACAATGTTTTCTGCTAGCTCTTTTCAGAGTCCTTGTGGATAGCATTACCATCTTGCATGCTAATCAGCTCCTAACCTAGTGACCATCATTGACATGGCCCTCTCCATAGGTATGGAGGATACCTAAATCCCACAGAATTTCTCCAAGTATCATTGGTAAGGTGATTTTGCTCATTCAGGTGCTCTGACTTTAGAAGACTGCTCTGATACTTAATTCAGCTGGTTTTAGATGTCTCCAGTGTAGTCCTGTATAGCTTGACTCCCTTTGCAGTCAGTGGAGATGGCGACACTGAGATGACCACCTGCTGCATGCATCTGCTGTGGGGAAACGGACCATTTCACAAATGTGTGTGTGCTCCATTGTGCAAGAGCAAACCTGTTCTTAAACTGTAAAATCTTTGGTTAAGGGCCGGTTGTAGGCAGTCTGTGCAGTGTCTGCTGGAGATAGGGTCCTGCTATTTGAGCAGTGCTTAATGATGCAGAAATCTGGCAAAAATAATAAAAAGTAAATAGCAAAAGGGCAGCAAAATCAGATCTTTGTGGGTCCGGCTTCCTAAGGATATTTATCATTCTTTTCTTACATAGCCTCTAATTCCTGGTTTTGGTTTCCCTGAAAAGCAAATTACTGTGCAACTCAAATGGGAAAATTCATGGGAATTGAACTTCATCTGAGTTAGAAGCATAGCAATATAAACTGCTCTCTGGAAGCCATGTCTTGCCTTAGCTCATTTTGAAAATTTCCATGGATACTTATGGAGTTTCTGTTAACTTTTGTAGGGGAGAAGTCATTTTCGGAGAAGGCTCGTGCTTACACAAGTGATGTGCAATGTCTTCTGTTGCTGCCCTCTTTACAGGATCATGGCAGTCACATGTGACAAAAAATACAATGTGACCTGTTACAATATAACCCTTTAATTACAGAGACAATACTACGCTATGAGTTTATTTCAGAGATTAATCATAAATACCAGTGTAGGTTTGTGCTGATGTTTCATTAGTCTGTCACTTAACAGCTCATTGCATTAATAAGGCTCATTGTATTGAAAAAGATTTTTAAAAAAAATTAATTGCAATTCTTATTTTTTAAGGTAATTGAAGAAGATACACTGAGCTTTTAAACTCAAGGGGTAGAAAAAAGTGGTTTCATACATTTTTTAAATAAATATATTTGTTAAAAATAACATAGTCTTCTATATAGGCCTCGCAGTTCAGCCTGCTTGGCTTTTTTGGCTAGTGAAGAATGGTCAATGCCAGTAGAAACAAGTCTATAATTTGCATTAAATGGAACTGGCTCTGCAGTATTGCTTATGTTAATAGCTGCAGTTACTTGCTTGTAATATTTCATCTTGTCTTTTGGGAGCATGAAAGAGCATTTTGTAGGTATGTATCAAATCCTTCAGGTCAGCTGGGTTCATAGTTATGCAGGCTCACAGTTCTGTAGCTTCATTTTCTTCTGCTGGCAGGAGTTCCTCTTTGCTGGAAATACCCAAAGGAAACTCTTAAAGAAGTTGTGGAGACAGTTAGCATGTCAGGGTACAACTTAGCCTTCTGTCATTTGTTTAATAATTATACATTTTCTGGTGTTGTAACAATTAATTCCTTTTACTGGAGAGCAGTTATGTATGAACTTTAGGTGGACGTATTAGCTGTTTCCCTGGAATATAAATTGCTGCCATCAGTTGTTTGAAAAATTCTGGTTTCATCTCAATGTGATTCTGTCATCCCAGCAATGCCTTCAGAGTCTTAATCCTGAAATAAGAGAGGAAGAAAAGGAAAATATCTTAAATAATGAGTAACGATGGCAAATTTTTGGTTTCGGGTGTTGTTTTTCATAGACATTTGTTTACTGTATAGATCAAATGCTTAGTATGTCCTTTGACAAGTGCAGTCCATTAAATGCTTTATTCATGAACAGGGATCAAGGGATTGTCTCAGTTCTAGCCTGCTCTCCGAAATAAGATAATACAAGCAATTTCTATTAAGTATTATGCTTTAGGAGAGTGGGGGGAGAAGAAGAAATTCTTTAATCTCTTTGATCAGATTTGAATGGCAGAGGAAACTTATGCATTAATGTTTAAAATTAGAGATTTTTATCAGCAATCATTTTAGTAAGTAGAACTTCGTTGCTGTGCTGAATAAATATACTTCTTAGTACGTGTAATGTGTTGATTTCCCTGGAGCTGCTCTTTAATTCATTGTAGAGAAAGAATGAAGAACTAGTAAATAACAAAAAGAAGAAACTGAGTGATATTGGTGTTAAGTGGACATGTTCAAATGGGCGTGACATACATCTTTCTGGTAGCCCAGGGATAACTTACCACAGCACTTCTATAACACATTATTTCAGCACCAATCCCTGAATTTCATATGGCTAACAAGAAGCTTAGAGCTCAAAATTATTCATTATTTCGTCCCCTAAAACCTTTTCAAAACTCTTGGTCAGATCTTTAGATGCCCATAAACTCTCAAAGCTCAGTTGGATTCAGTGGGTCTAGACAGGTTTGTGCTAGTTAAGGCTCAAGCCTGGCATTGCATTTTAGAGTTCTGTACGGGAACTGACATTGCTGTTCTTGTTAGAATCACATATGTAGCAATTTCCATTTCAGTGAAGCTTATGAATTAGAAATCTCACTTTTTTAATAGCATTCAGGAAATAATTTCTGGTTTCTATACAGGGACTCATGAAGCGAGCGCACGTCAGACGCTCCAACAGCAGCAGAAGGTTCTGGTTTACAGCAGTGTTTTTGCTGCTGGGCCTTCTGCCTGAAGTGTCTGAAATAGAATTACAGTACAATTTATTAGATTTATCATCATGCTCTAGAAGGAAAAGCATTTTCATGTTTTTATGATCTGACTGAGGATCTGTACCATGTGACTAATCCGTTACATTTGGGGATATCTGGCCAGTACAAGGTTGAACAGCAGTAATGCATTCTACACAGCCATGCTTAACATCTTCAAAACTTTTTTTTAGCGCTTGCCACTTGGACTGAAATCTTCCTAATTAAAGATGTCAGAATAAAGCAGTATCTTAGAAATCCAACTGAAACTAGGTAATGATGACAAAATAAAGTGATATCCGTTTGGATATATTTTAACATGATGTCAAAACACATTGTCATCCAAATCCCCGAAGACACCATTATGGTGTCAAAATGAAACATTATCAGCCTAAGACTACAAGAATAACAACATAAAATAATACCATTATAACTTTGTAATGTAATGCCAATATCATGCAAGATAAATTTGACATACTAAGTGGAATTACTTGTTATACATATTTTATTTCTTTCTGTTTATTAAAAAACATATGGTAATTATGTTACTCAAGAAAACCTTATAGCATTTGCATAGCATTTGCTGAAGTAACATGAAAGTTGAGAGACAAATTAACCATACCGAGGAGATCTTAACCACAGAAGCCGTTATGTCACAATCCTTGGCTTATCTCAGGCATGGCTATACTACCCTTCTGTATGTTTCAGAAACGAAAAATCTTAGAGTTTTTTTCTGTAAAGGAGAATTACAAACTAGTATAGTGTACTCTGTAAAGAACAATTAAAATTCTAGTGAAGTTAATGAGAATTGGTTGTTTTTTAGACTTTAAACAGGATCTCAAAACCCACTTCTTAAAGAAGGCTAGTGTCCATTTGTGGATACGTTAACACAAGCACAAAGAGCCTCAGTGACTTAGACGATTTTATTCTAATTAATTTTTCTGCCTAAGGATTAAACTGCTGGGTTATAGTGCCATGCCAGTTGACCATCATCTTCTACTAGGCATTCCTAGTACTAGATTTTCTTAGGATGATTCACTTTTCACCTACCTTGAGCCCAAGTTAGCCATCTACAGTGGGATTCATCTGCCCTAATATAGTTGTCTAAAGCTACCCATCTAAGCCTGAGCTCATCCCTCTACTCTTCTTTGTCAATGAAAAAAAGTAATGAGGTCTGGAGGGTAAGTAATTGCATCCTAAGACAGGTGCTGTGAATTGCTCTCTGGAGTAACCTATTTCTCTGTAGTTCCCATAGAAAGAGTCTAGATGGGTAGTTTTAACTACATGTCTTGCCTTTAAATGATTAAAATTGGTTGAGAAATATCTCACCATACCTTCTCCTGGTAAATTAATTTGCTTTCCTATAGCCTTTATCAGGATAATTGTCTTGGTAAACCACTGAAGTGGTGTTACAAGTAAATGTTGTATTTCTTCAGCAGCAAGAGAAATACACACTTTTGGGTATCTGAAATCTGTGCTTGGGTTGAGACTAAGTAGCCCAACAACAAAAAATAGTAGAATTTAGAATTTCTAATCCAGTGTTTCAAAATGTAGCAAGACCCTTAGCAATTACTGAGCATCCTGTGCAAGTAATCTGAAAAAGATCCTGAGGAAAAGACATTTTCAACATTTCCAAGAGGAAAAATAAGTGAAATAACTTGAAAATATCTTAAGTACTGAAAGTTGACTTCCAGCTGACTCACTAAATAACCAACTGAATATTTTGGATAAAAGGTAAGTGTTGTTCTTGGCTGTCCTTGCCTGGGATTCATTATTTTTTTGAATATAACTGTAATTTTACAGCAATTTCTAGTTTCAAAGTTAATCAAGACAGTGTGGTGATAAAGCATTATTAAAACATCTATTTATTAAAATTTTCATCTTTACAGTAAAATGCTGAAAGGATTTATCCAGAAATCAGTTGTTTTGCAAAATATATTGAGATTTTTTTTCATCTCCATATGCAAATAGTTTTAAATTAAAAATCTTAATTAGTTTTTGTGCTAATCTTTATAAATCTTAGTGATCAACTTCATAAGAAGGCAACAGCCATGTGAATTTAGGCACCAATTCAAGTAATCAATCATAGCTTTGATTTTTGTTTTTTCTCTAGTTGATTCATATGGGAAACTGTGTGCACAGGCACCAAATGATGAAATGCTTAACAGTAAGCTCAGAATTAAAGTTAGAGATTGCAGATTATTTAGTGCCAAAAATAAAACAATCATTCCGTTTCTTTGTGTTTTATATAGAATTTCGGAACTACTACTGATGCGTCTAGCAGAGGGAGTCTCCCTAAGTTTCAGGTTTTGGAAACTGTGTGAAGCTTTAACCTAGCCTTGGTATCCTTAGGCCTGTCATTTTTGTTTGTTTGTTTTTATTGGGAAAATTCTCATTTTGTACTTGGAAATTAGCTTATAGTTAGAGTAAGATATAACATAGAATCAATCAAAATGTTATCTGGAGATTTATAATGCAATAGTCCCTCTATCAAAGAACAGAAATAATTATGCTATAATTATATTGGTGGGTGGTAAGGACTATGGAATCCATGTGAACTTTGCATAATGTATTATCTTTTTAAATGTTTGGGCATTTTAAAGAGATGTCTTTAACTCATTGTTAGTCTAGCGATGTACTGCTTGATACTATAGTTTTATTTTTTAAAAAGTCATTTTTAGTGAGGGCAAGTGTTTACAAGAGTCAAAAATGCTCTGTTGTGTTTTGCTAGTTGCAACATCCTGATAACTATTTGCTAAGTATTTTCTATTGTTAAAGAGAAATAAACCAAAACATTTTGGGGGTTTCCAGTATAACTTATGTCAATGCAGTAAGCAAGACCTAAATACCTTTTAAAGAAGTTCCTTTTTCATTGAAACAGAGCTAAATTTCACCATTTGCAAACAGTGTAATCGTGCATTATTTGAATAAAATGTTACTCACTTTTGATGAATCCTTCAAATCAAATGGTACAATCAGGATTTTTTTTTTCTATTTTTTTTATGTCTCTAGACTCCTCCCATGAAAAGACACAGGCCTTTTCTCCACTGTCCTGTTGGCTAGAGTTGGGGTCTGAAGCAGATTTTATACTGTAAAATTTCGTGTCACCACATGGCAGTAGCTGTGTCATGTAAGATGTGCTAGAGTGAGCTGGGTTGTACCTGCGTAGCAACATTCACGCTACACAGGTGGTGTTGGCTATGGACAGATGTTCCTTTTTGCAAATAGCTGCTGTGCTTTAAGAAGGGACTGCTCCCTAGCTGCTTGTTGCTGCCCCTCTGCTGAAGATTTCTGCCCCCACATCTCCTCCGGAGAGGGACGGAGAGCTCTCCCTAAACAGCTTCCAGCAAAGCAGCAGGGTTAGCTTAAACAGAGACGAAGGTCTGACATGGCCTGAAGCCCACTCAGGATCTCTCTGATGATCCCTTCTGCTGGCACAGGAATGGCCAGCTAGGTCCAGGAGAGGATTTCTTTTCTATGGTCTTTGTTAAATGTCTTTGTATTGCTGTGCCAGGCAATCCCCCTTGTGTTGACACAAAATAGCCTGTGATGCCTAATTGTGGATGTTCGTCAGACCTAACAGCCCTGGAGCCATCATTGTCTGTTGCAGTTAGGATAGGAAGATACTTAGAAGGTCAGAGCCCACTTCTCCCTGCCTGCCTTTGAAGTAATTTTGTATTTCATTTAGGATCAAAAATGCAAATTTCTCATTTGCTTGATCGCCAGTAATTTTATTTTCTTTTTCCATGATTTATTAAATCTTTGTATGTGTATTTCTGCCATTTCCTTAACATCTTCATAAGAAATTCACAGTTAGATGCCATGTATTTTCTTTTAGGTTCTTTTTTCTTTTTTTTTTTTTAACTTGGAAAATGCAATACCCTATGACAATGGCTGTAACAAGTTGTGTGTGGCTGAAAATTGGCTTGGCTTATATCTGCAAAATCAAACAGATCCAAAGGCTTAGACTACATGATGAACCAGTAGCTGAGTATCTGTTTTCACATGTTTATAGCAAGCTCCTAAAATCTCGACTTTTCTTTTTAGTAGAAGAACTCCCATGAAAAATAAGACTGGATTTCTGTCTCCGGTGTGCAGGCTCTGACAGGCTAATAAGGAAGAGTGATGGTGGCAATAAAAAGGGTCTTGGGTGCATTCTTCAGATTTCACTGGTTGTAAAATGATGGCCGTGCTACAGAAGGGCCACAGAGGGGCTCGAAGTGAAATCTAGTCTGGAGAGTTTGAAGAGACTGTTGTGGTCAAGTGACCTCCCTATCAGCTCCAGTTCTCCACGTTGTTTATGGCCATCACGTCAGAATCGAGTGCCGAATTAAGAGTATTTGAGACTACCTTTTTAACCCAGAGAATAGGGATATATGTTTCTGATTTTAATGATTTACTCTGTTGAAATTGGTATGAAATTATCAACAAATCACGATGTCAAAATCTGGAAATTAATTTCTTTCACTGAAGAAAGCGAGTGTGTTTGGGGACTTGCATAACTTCTTTGTGGTATTGGAGTTGATGACTACCACTGTGAAGGTAAACTGGAAATGACAGAAAACTTCCTGGTGACCTGATTTCACATGCATATATATTGACATAAATCCTAGGTTTTAAATCCTTGTTTTGGTGGAATTAATATGCTGAAGTGTGTAGCTATGTGTACAGGTAACATGTTAGATCTTGCCTGTCACATTAAGCCAATCCCTGAATTTAGCTGCCTTTAGAAACTGCAGACTTTAAAGGATGTGTAATGCTCTGTAGTCATTTAGCAAATATGAAATGGCAAGAGAGAAGGATTTTTATAACTTGTGAATAGTAGAAATGAGTCAACACTGAAAGAGATCTTGGGGAAAAATATTCAGATAGGATGTATACCCTTCAGCATGCAAGAAGCTGCCCTTGTTAGAAACTAACTTTGCATGCATAATTAATTTGAGCAGCGCATTCCATTTCTTACAACTAGAAGAGAAATTGAATTTCAGGTGTTTGGTGAACATATGGGGGATTTACTGTGAATTTATGACCTGTGGTTTGAGTGTAAAACCCCGAGATACTAGCTGATAAAACTTAATGAAGCTTATGCAGAGAAGCTATTTTTATTTGCAGTTTTGTAATTGATACATTTTGGGGTTTTTTTATACTTCTCCCCCACCTTTTGATGCCTTATTCCCAATAAATTCTTTGACACTTAAGAAAAACAAAAGCAGTGTAGGGTAAACCTTTCTATGCCTCCTTCCAGGTTATAACTCACCATGTTACAAGTACATTTGTAGTCTAACAAATTTGATCTCTTGCTCAGCTGATTTTTTTCTCAGAGTGACTATAGCAATTCTGTAATCATGTGGCAGCAATTTTATATGACACTAGTTGTGGTTGCTCCTGTTTATGTACCATGTCTATATGTGTTAATATCCATGTGTTTGTGGAAAGGCTGTTCCGTGGTGTCTCAAAGGAGGACAGTATGTAGGGCACACTGGAAGGAGATGACCAGCCAAAAATGGTTACACTAATGTAAGCTTGAGGACTGGTATTTAGATGTCAAAAAATAAACCACAGGAAAAAAAGATTGGAAAAGACCAACCTTCTCTGGCAAGCTGGTGGCAGGAAGGAGACAGTGCAAACTCTGCCACTGCTCAGCCCTCATCAACCCCGTGGTGTGTGGGCACAGTCATCTGTGTCACTGACAATTAACAAAGCTGTTTAAAATGAACAGACTAGCAGACTGTGCATTGGAGTATGGTGCTAACTTTAAGCCTGGTTAAGGGCATACTTTAATTTTCTTTTACGTCCATGGCTTTTTGCAACAACTTGACAGTTTCTCCTTATCCACCCTCAAGGGCCATCTGACACAGACAAATCCATCTGCTTGGAGTAAGCACTGTGGCGAGAGGGTGCTCAAGTTTCATTAAATGTAGCTGAAGCTTTTCTATTAGATTATAAACACTCTGCTTTCTGTTGGGCTGTTTTCATCCTCTCAAGCCGTGAAGAAATAGGCTGATTTTGTAGACACGCAGCTAGTTCTGAACTTTGGCAAGGATGGGTGCTGCCAACTAAGGCACGGCCACCAGAGCGAGGACATTGTTCATCCACAGTGGGATGGAAATAAACTCTTTTTCTGCTCCTCTCCACCTGTAAACACAGGTAGATTAAAATTCAGCTCTTGATTTTAAATATGATGCAAGTAATCTGTCCAAATGGCAAGGAATTTATTCTATACAAATAGGTGATAGTTATTTGCCAGCTTGAAGTAAATAAGAACCCATCTGTGTTTTATAACTGCTATCCAGAGATCTAAGCAGCCAGTCAGGCCAGCGAGTCCCTGGCAGCTCCAATCTGTGTTAAAATATTTCAAGGGGTAAAGAACACTGTTTATTTACTAACCTTTTGGTTATTCTAGCCATGTTGCAACTGCCTGGTGATGTTGTTAAGACCCTTTTCCATGCTTTTTCAGGCCAATTTTTTTTTTTCCCAAAGCTTTAGTCATCCCTGTTCAGTAGTTCAGTTTGTATCTGCTTTATCGCACTGAAAATCTGTCTGTTTTGAAAGGATTACAACTCTGTACATCAGTGCATGACATCACACTGAGACATTGCTTAATGATCTGAGACTCTGATGGTCATTGCTGCAGCTGCTTGTTTCTGGAAATATGTGACAGCTCTGGCCTATCTAAGCCTTGCTTACAGTTGCATTTTTAGCCCGTGCTGGCGCGTGTGTTTTAAAGCAGCGCTCACAAAAGAGTTGATTGTTAAATGTGCCATCTGCAGAGGGAGGGCAGCGGGGTGCCAAGTAGACATGTGATACAAGGAAGCCCAGCCACTCTGCAACCCAAGTTAGCTCTGGCTCTAAAAGTCTTTCCTTTATTTCTTTTAACACTTAATAATGACAGCACTTTGAAAGAAGAACATCACTTGCATCCGATGCTAGGAGGTGCTAATTGTCTTCCCTAAGTTCACAGCCAGTCTGTTATTAAGTAGGCACAGGGAAAGGCTGGCTGTGCAAACTGAGCTTACTGTAGTGAGCTGTAATTCCAGTTTTGCTAAAAAGTTTAAAACTAGCATAGGTCAAATCTTCAATAAACTTTGGACTCCTTCCTTTTCGCTTGTAGTCCTGAATTCTTGGAGGTGATTTGCCTTCAGATTTTTGGTTCATTTGAATGAAAAACTCAAACAAAACATGGTGCATTTAATTAAACTTCTGAGGACTTGCACCATACATCTGCAAAAGTCAAAAGGGAATTTAAGCAACAGGAACACATGCAGCCCTGCATCCGAGTTGTCTCTTGATATGACCCTACCTTTCTTGGATGAATTCATCCAATAAGTCAGAATTCATTTTGCTTTAGACTGGCTAAGGACTCCTCACACTGCATATGATTTGTTTAGGTCTGTCTCAAAGGATAATGATGTGACTTATATAGAGTTTTAGATAAAACAGAACACCTCAGGACCTGAAAAGGAATAAAGTTAGGTTTGCGCTTTCAGGTTTGCACTCCAAAATTTTATTCATGACAGTCTTTTATTGTGATTATGATTTTTACATTTCCCTCCTTCTGGAAGTAGTAATTGTCAGCTGGGGGTTGAATGAGATATCAAGTGGGTGTACCAAGTGTTCCTTGAGTGCAGTGGGAGCCATAAAAAACACAGCAAAAAAGCACTAATAATAAAATTAACTGGGTGAAGGGAGGCATGAAAAGAAATGGGAGACAGCATGACGGGCCAGGATGGAGATGTGCAAGCCTTCACTGGTGCAAAAGTTAGGGCAGCTGAATAATTTAACCTAGAGAATCAGAACAAGGTTGAGAAGAAAAAGAAAATGAAAGGAAGCCAATGTGAGATACAGTCTAAGCCCTCTAATGTTCTTAAAACTATCTTGGTTCCTGTTTAGCTGCCTACCTTTTCTCTTTTCCTCTTCTAAATAAAAATGTTTAATTTTTATTATTATTATTATAAAACTGCTGACTTGACCTCACTTTCTGTGCCTCAGACTTTTTGAGCACAAAGAAATCTGAGTACAAGAAACAGAAGTGGTTATGTCTTTTAATTTAGCTCTTTCTTTTATGTGAAATAGTCCTTTTTTATAATTCACTTCTTTTGCAGTTTTCTAAATTTGGGTCATGTCCCTTGCTTTCTGGATAAAATAGAAATATTGTTAAAAGATTTATCTTCTCTGCCATTATCAAACCATTTAATAACTTTGAATAACTTTTCTTAAATCAGCTTGACTTCCTTTTTTTTTTTTTTTGTTATTAGAATAAGTTCTTCTTGGGTCTGGAGACAAGTTAATCATAAATCCCAGGATCCTCCTTGTCCTTGTTCCATCTCTGCGGTGTAAAGGGTGTCAAATTCATGCATTTGCTGTTTGGGAGGAGACATACATTTTGACTTCATGGCATGGACACTATGCATTTGCTTGCTATTCCTCTGTTGATGTAATTGTTTTAATGAATAACAATCACAAAATGTGCAGAAGTCCTCAGGTCTGTAATAATCCCTCCGGTAGCCCATTTTGGGGTTGGTAGATTATGTCCATTCCTTACAATGCACAGGGTTTAGTTCAGTCCTTTTGGGTTTTACCTTCTGTTTTTCTTTGCCATTACATAACTGCTCCAGTGTCACTTTTGCATTGTGAACCCTTAGAGGTTGAAATGACCTTGATTAAGGAAGGCTGGTTATTTACTGATCATCCTGAGTACTTCAAGCTGTTTATATGTGGCACTTTTCTAGTAATTTTGCATCAAAGTTCAGTGGCATTTCTCTTTCAAGCATATGTTCTTATACTTGATATATTACTTAAAGTATTTTGCTACACTTAAGTGCAATTTATCTTACAGCACTGTCTGCGTAAAAAGTATTGGACTACTTGTTTGTTAGATTAACAATACCAGTTTTAAAAATCAACAGATGATTTAAAAGTATTTTGTATGTCTTGTACTGGATTGTGCTGATTGCATTTAAAATGTGCAGTGCATAGCAATACATGGGAAAAACAAGTGGTTGTGTAGTAAAGCTGGGCAGAATTAGACAATAAGGAATAAATTTACATAACATAAAACTGCAAATGGAGATAAGCTGTTTCACAAATTACATTGAATTAAGGAAATAGAATTAGCAACACACCTACAATGAAGTGGAAATTTTGAAAATGCCACAATATTTCATTTCCACCTGTTCTAAATAAAGCTTTCTTTTAATTGTACTTTTCAAAATGGCAATTTGCACATAGAAGTTGACCTGCCCTACAAATAAAGCATTTCTTAAAGCTCCCATTTGCAAAAAAAATAAAACACTTCCATAAATTCCTTCCTTTTCTTTTCCTTTGGTCTCAAAGAAAAGGGAAAAAAACCCAAACCTCTTAAAAAATTAGCCTTTGCTAGAACCATGCTATTTTTTCTTTTTGGCCAGCCAAGCACCGATAAGCTCCATTTAATGGCACTGAAAAGAGTGGGAGGTAACGTCTCAAACACCTACAGCCTCCAATCCACTGCACCTACCAGTCCCAAAAGACATGGAAAACAGTCACAAATGGACTCCAGAATCGCCTCTTTTCATGCGAGAGAAGACATGGGATATAAATTCACTTTGTTTATTGTACCCTGCATCCAAGAACAGGAATCTATTGAATTGCTTTCCGTTGTCTCCCTGAAGATTTCTCTTTTGAAGCAAAGTAATAGCTGACCATTCCTCATCAGCTCTTTTGAAATAAACAATGAAATGCAAGGTTTAAGGTGCCCGTAAGAAGAGATTAAAATGCTTCTGGTTAGTCTTGATATAACATATTTGTTTGTCAGGCTTCCTGTGATTCCCACATTAACGTTTGAAATACGGTGGGGGTTGTAGGGACCAGGTACAAGCCACACAACTGGAAAAATGGCAACGAGATCACTAAATATCCAGTTTCCCTCTGCCCCATGAAATAAGCCATTCCTGTGCATATTCCATTATGGTTTCACATAAATCTGCTCTATGAAGAGCGGATTACCTGCAACAGGCGTTGTGGAAAATGGATGGTTTTGAAGAATGCAAGGTTCTGGGTGTGCTGGTAGGTAGCGGCACCCCTGGGGCTGAGCCCTCCCCAGCCTGCTGGCATCCGTGGGGCATTAGCCAGTGCTGGCCTGCTGCCCGAATGCGTTCCTCTGTATGGCACTGTCAAATGGATTGCTTTTTACTGGCCCCCAAGCCTTTTAATGCTTTCAGGCTGATCAGTTTTAAAGACTTGTTAAAAACAGAACTAAGGGATGATAGGCTCTTATTGATTGGGGAAAATAATCAAATTTCTTATAGGTAGGGCCTTCAGACATTGTAATGAATTTGATGTGAATAAAGATCTGACAGTACTACAGCTGACTGACTGAGAAAAAGTATCTTTCATGTTTATTCAGTAGCAGGGATCATTAGGACTTTTCTGTTAATTTCACTTTATGTTAAGTCTGACACTAGCGCATCTAATCCTCTTCATTTCTAGGAGTAACATATACTGAAAAGAAGCCAGCAACTTTTGATGATTTTTAGGAATAGCCTTACTCATCTTATCCTTACACCATCAGAAGTTTCTTTATAAGTCAAACAGCATTAATCGTCTTTAAAAAAAAAAAAGAACTTTGTACTAAATGCTTGGAAATTATTTTTAAGTCTGTACTCATGCACTGTAGTAGCAGTCCCATGCTAAGAAATTAGTCACAGATGGCAGTTCCCAAGTATATTGATCATTTCTATCCTCCATCTTTTAGCAACAGATCAACCCCTAACAATCATGACCGGATACAGCGCCTGAGACAAGAGTTTCAGCAAGCAAAGCAAGACGAGGACGTGGAAGACAGGAGACGTACTTACAGTTTTGAGCAGCCGTGGGTAAGTGTACAGAGCCTGTCAGACCTGGAAAGGCTGGCTGACTCCCGCTGTCCCCAGGCTGGTTGGGAGCAGACCGACAGGGATGCAGGGTTCCCTGCCTCCACGCTCCTGCCCTTTCTGTTATCCCCACTTTTGGGTCATTGATGTTTATTTCACTTTTAAACTTCTTCAGCCATCTGTCCTGTGTGCATATAGCATTATTTGCTCTGTGTTTAGACTCTCAACTCTGTGAGTTACTACTTGGATTTTTTTGCCTCAAAGGCAATATCAATTATTCTGATATTTTCTAGGAAAATCAGAATAAAACACATACTAACGATAAATAATTTACAGATAACTTGTAACCTTGAGTGGTATTTTCTCTGAAGCAGTGTCACTGTGATTAGTTCTCTTCCTTAAGAGGAAGGGCTATGTATTTTTACACTAAAAAAGGAGAAATATGCATAATAGCATGCTTCACAATAGTACCCTTTTGCCACTTATATTAGCCAAGACAGTTCTGTCTTGAGATATACGTCCTAATTGATCATTTAAATCCTGTTCAATCTGATCTAATGATGTGATACAATTATGTAAATCCATATGCTTATCTTGTTTAACATAATTGAATGAATCAGTGTTGCTTTTTAATCAATTACATATCCTAAATTAGGATCCTTTAAATATGTGACAATTATTTTATTGTATTTTTTTTTAATTCCACAATAAAGACAGTGTAAAATTTGCTTGCATACCCAAAAAAGCGGGAGCTATATGATGACAGCAGTAGCATCTCTCACAGCTTCCTCCAAAGCAGATGTAGGTGATGGTTTATTGTTACTTAGCATTACAATGCACACGAGTCCAAGGTGGAAATAGCCAAAGATCCGCATCTGTATGTATGAAGTCGCTGAGAACAACCTAGGTAACATCTCAATGTTTGTCTATTGTGGTGGATATAGAAGATTTTTTTAATTTTGTTGGATCTTTGTGTCCTTGTCTATCTTAAACTCACCAATTTGAACCTGTGGTATTTTTGACATGCAGCACGGAGAGGAACAAAGGTAAATGTATCCCTAAATGACCTAACACCACTCAACATACTGTATCAGGGTACAGGCTTCTCTTTTCCCATGTTAGAAACCCTCTAACCTTCTCTGCAATTGAGTAAATAAAATAAACATTTTTTATATGACCAGATGTTTTCAATTTGATGTTGTGAAGATAATGTGATGGCTCATCACAGTTACAGTGTAGCAGTTTGGGGGTGAAAGGGGGCTGGGGGTAGGAGGTACTTGCCATTATGCATATCAACTGCTGTTTGGTCTCCAAATGAGAGATTTGAACAGCATTCTTGGGAAGACTGTGTATGAGAAAAACTTGCACTGTTGAAGACTTGGGAACTTAACTACTGAAGGTCATGGGCCGAATTGTTGTGTATCTAAATGCCATAGCAACTTTAGACAGGCAACTTGGCTTTTATTATAGTTTCTTGTAATGAGCGAGGAGGGAATTGTTTGGATGACAGGCTGATTACCTTAGGAATGGAATAATTTCCTAAATTGTGGGTCAGAACACTGACCTTTCCTTTTTCTCTTATTCAAACAAATGGGATCTTTCTGTTTACTCCCCTTCTACAGATCATGCAAATGAGCTCAAAGTGACTAATTCAGCTTAATGTATTAATATTAATTCTGAAGCTTATTGCTGCTTTTGTAGGAGCTGCTTTGTTGTTAAATACATAGGTGACCAATTGTTTTATTTTAGATAAGTACTTTAAAAATTGGCCCAGAGTATTTTTTAATTAATTTTTTTTCCCCCGTCATGTTCTCTAGCCTTTCAAGATCACAGTGCTTGGAAAGGATAAAGCAATGATCTCATCTATTTCAGCAGTTCACAGTCATTTCAGTGTTAAGGAGCCATAACCCTCTTTTAAGGAGTGTGTATTACTTTAACATATTAGTCTAAAATGATGGACTTTATTAAGACACCCTCTCAAAACAGATCCAGATGTATTATTAAATACCAGTGACACAAAAAAATGCAAAAGTGGTTTATAATACGTATGCAGGAAAATACTTAGATACATTCATCACCACCTTTTCAGTCTTCTCCATCTGTAAGCTGTTGGTTACAAACCACAGCAGTGAAAAGTGCACCAGTACGTGGACCATTGTTGAAAAGTATGTTTTCATGTGAGGGAGATGGGTTGTGCAGCCTACATAAACAAAAGGCTTTACGTCCAGAGAAGCCTCTGAGCCACATGACAGCAGCCAACACTGACCTGGTTTGGACAGAAAGAGAGGGAAAACCCATCCAGGGAGAAGTGTGTACTATGAGGTGATAAGTAGTTTGCATTTCTCATTAACAAGCTGATGGGAGGGTTGAGGATAGGGAACAAAGTGCTGATGTGATGTGGGACTATTGGTTACTTTAAGGAAGTGTAAATGAACACAAAGTTTGCAGTGTAAGTAATGGATGCTGATGGAAATCTGGCAGCTCTGAGGGTATTCAGAGGAGCTCAATAGCTCAGAAACCCCTAATATATTATCAAAATGTGAACATCACCAACTCCAGTTCATCCCGGACTATTAATGGCCTGTGACGCAGGAGTCCGGTTACCTGTGACAAATACCTTCGAAGGTCTCCTCCGCGTGTTGGAGCAGACCCCCGTACCACAGAGCACTACATCATGCTGGCCCTGAGCGATACCGGTGGCAGAGAGACCGGCACCTGACCCCAACCCTTTCTGGCTGTGCCCATCAGGTAAAGGTTATTTCTCTGCAGATGAGCAATGCAACAGAGCTGGACTTTTTTGCCTGGCTGTGTTTGCCCTGCCAGTGAACAAAATACTGTATTGCCTATGAGTGTTCAACCAGCATCAGGTAGCTTAACAGACACAAAAAATGATAGCGCTGGAATGAGATGACACCATCTATTAAGCAGCGTAACATTTCTGCTCAAGGCCATTTGAATGACATACTGTTAAGTTTTAATAACTGACTAACTGTCGCAACATTGAGGCATCTCTGAAATCCAGTAGTTCTGCAACTGAGTCAAAGCTTTATGAAAAGGTTTTTGCATTTGTTTACTTTAAGATAACTTTCTCAGACTTCCTGATATTTTTTTCTCTTTCATAGCTTTTTTATTTTTCATGTTTCCAAAAACAAGGTACAAGAAGGTTTCAAGGGCAATACTGTATGCCTGATGTTACACAGGGAAAAAAAAAGAAAAATAACATAAAATGTGATTAATCCATTTTAATCCTGCTGGTGTTAATTCCAGTCAGAGTTTGCAAAAATGTGTATCTGGGCATGTAGAATTGCATGGAATCACAGTATGTCTGCTAATATTTAAGGCCCTTGCTGTTGCTATGACATTTTTATACCAATGCAGGATTCTTTTGGGGCTGATTTTTCTGTTTGGTACCAAAGTTGAGCCTCTGGGTTTTGTTCTTTTCTAAGTAGCATTGGATCTGCTGAGGTTTATCCTTCCTTGCACCAGTCCTGGGGTTTGGGGGTTTTGGTTGAATTTTGTTCTATATCTTATATTTTTGCCTAGTCACATCTTAATTAACAGATCCTCACCTTCAATAACAAAAACACAGCACTGTAACCCTAAATGTCGTGGGAGTAAACAATCCAATTTAAAAAAAAGAGCATATTAAATCCATTGAAAACACTACAACTGCTTGCCAGTCCTGCTTGTAGAAGCATACCAATGATCAAAAAAACCCACAAAGATGCAGGAGGAACAAAAGTTGGTGGCTTATTTCTTCATCTTTAATTAAAAAAGCAGTGCTAAAAATGGAAAGTGGCAAATTCCATTCACAAATACATTCATCTCCAGCCATCCTGGATCTATTTGGATGGTGGGTGAAAATTGGCATTGAGAGAGCAGCTGAGCAAGCTCTACTTTAAATATTTAAGACTCAAATAAAAAGATGGGGTTTCTTTCTAAAGAGAACAACTAACTTGGTCAAAATAAATATACTACCTGACTCATTCGAGTATAGCTTTAATTACGTGTACGATTTATGAAAGGTAAATAATTGCATGATTTTCACAGAGGAAAGACTCCAGAAGTCCTAATAACAGACTTAGGCATGGCCTGATAGATAAATGCTCGGAAAATTTGGGGACCACACTTGTTTTTTCTGCTGTTTGTTGGTGTGTAGATCTTGTCTCTAAGACAGATTTCAAGAAAAAAAAATTATTTTTTTTTTATCTGTTTATGGTACTGATTTCTTATCCCTGTATTCAAGTCCTTGACCTAGTCAAAGCCAATATGAATTCTAAATAATCTAAAATTCTTTCAGTAAAAAAGAAGCCTGATTTTTCTTGCTGTAACTTTGACTATAACATATTAATTTTACCTGAAAAATTAACAACAGACTATATTATAAACAAACTTTGTAAATTTTATGTCAGGCTGTAAATTATGTAGAATTACTCAACACATTAATGAGAAAGAGAAGGAGTATATCAATTGTTTCTCTTATGAATGCATTTCAAGAGTCTCTTTCAGGGTATTTTATTCAAGATACTAGGCAATATCTAACGCAGTAGACAAAGAATACCTTAGGAGCTAAATTGCCATTTCTCCTACCCCAATTTGTTTCAGAGAGGAAACCAAAATTATTCAGGGTACCCTCTACACAGGTAGTTTCTCTTCAGCTGTGTAGTTAATATTCATTCTGTGTAAAACCTGCAAAGGATTTCATGAAATACCAGCAATTTTCTTGCCAAGATTCAGGCCTCGACTTCAAAATTTTGTATTTTAAACTTTTTCCCCCCACTAGTTTCAATCTACTGATTTATGTGAAACAGAAAATGAAGATAGAAGATTTTAAAAAGAAATGAAATAATCTTGGTTTGTAAATAAAGGTATTTATAGCTCACAGGCATGCAGTGCATGTAAGTACCCCAGGCAGAACTTCAGGGCTAAGTGGTTTGTTTCACCATACTGAAGATTTTCTTTATGCTGCTACTATACACAGAATGGAAATCTTTGTCCCGTACCACACCAGTCAGCTTCCTACATAAACACCATAAAAAGATACACAAAGGGATGGGAATTTCTTATTATATAGTGTCTGAATTAATACACACACCTGATGGCAATTTTTAAGAGAAATATTGCTATATGTTCTATTTACCATAGCAACATAAACAAAAAGATGGAAGTAAAAATAGGTATCAAGGACATCTCCCAGAACAACTGTATGTTCTTTATCATTCTGAATTTTTGTATACACAGTTACTGGATTGTCTGTCATCTGTGCAAAGTACATTTACACATAAAGCAGGCAAGGTCATTTAATCTTATCTATTTCTAATTAGTGCTGAATTATAAGAACCACAGACTTTTGGGGGGCCTTGTGTCTACCAACTTCCTAGGCAAACTTGAAACTTCTTGGTTAAACACAGAGCTTAATCCAGAAAAAAACCCAGCACACTTATTTTAACATTGAATAATGATCATTTTTAATGACTGGAAAAATACTAAGGGACTTGTTCCTTTAGTAATGTCCCTGTTTACTGCTTCTTTATCAAGACAAAGGAGTTCTATCAGTCTGAGTAAGCATTTCTCCCAGCTTCTCGCTATGCCAGTAGGCTGTCAGATAGGTACATCACCTCAACTGATGGATCTCCTGTCACCTGAACTGATTGGATCTCCCTGAAAACCCAGTGCCCTGGATCGCCCCCATGATCTCCTCTCTGTAATTCTGTGGCAACTTTGATCTGTGCCAGTCCTGGAGAGTCCATGCTGCCACCATGCAGAGCTACCCTCCGTGGGCAGAAATGCCACTCTGCAGGGAAAGAAACTGTCTGGGCAACCACTGCTTTATAGCTAGGAAAGAAAGGAGGGACCTTTGTCCTGAAAATATGCTGCCCTTTACTGCTGATAGTGGTCGGTGCAACAGGAGCCATGGGGGTACCTTCTCTGTGAAGTGAAAAAATGTTGTTTGCATAAAGTGAGAAATCTCTGCAGCCCTGGTTTTAAATTAATGCCTCTTTTGGAAGAGAGCTGTGTAATTTCATGTATCTTAAAGCCCAATTTTACATGCTGAGTATTGTTTAACAACACTGAATGCAATAACTATCATTGCCACTTAAATGTATTGTGGAAGACATGAACATACATTTATTTGTATAATGCAGCCTTGGTTGTTATTGTGGCCTTGACCGCATCCTGATTTAAAAGGTCAGTGCTTGTCATACATCTCATTGCAAACAAGGCCAGAGTTCTTATCAATCCGTACTGTGAAGACCAAGCTGTTGCCAGGTTTGTTGGATGATTTCAGGCTGTTATAATTGTACTTCTTAGCCTTGCGTTGATATCAGTGGTAAAATTACTGTTATGTGTATTCCTTATACAAGGGGGGTTTGTTGCTGTTGAAATATATGAAAATAGTCTCTTTTTTTTTTATTACCTCCATTTTGTGCTGATATAAATGGGGTATGCATGTATATAGATGTATGTTTGTGTATATATTTGATATAAATATATATATATAAAAGTATACTTTGGGGATTGAGACAAAATTACCAATTAGCTTTTGAAGGCTAGGGTTACTTATGATGTAAATATTTTTGGTTTAGACACTTTAATCAAAAGAATATTGAAAAGATAAATCACTGTTTGGAGATTTGCATTTTTCTGAACACATTAAGGATCCAGAAAGGAATATGTTAAGTCTTTATATAATCATAACCATATATCAAGGGCATTCACTATGGTATCACTGAGGTTTTTAATGAAAAGATTTGAAAGAAAGGCCTTCTCATTAATAAGATGGTTGAATGTACCTGTCTGTGTGTATATATGTTATGATATGGAATATGTGATTACATACAGAGGGAGTATTTTTATGTCTCGTTGCCATATCTTTGAATGCTTGAAATCAGGTAGCAGATTCGATTATATGAACAGCTTATTGTAGATGTGAACAACATGCAGACAGGACTCTAAATAAGTATCCTTTTCAGATTAGTTAAGTATTGCAAATCCACTTAGTTTAACGGGGCATGCAGGTTTTCATACCTTCAGAAAATCAGATAATGGATTTTTTATGTTTACCTTTAGACTCATCAAATTATAAATGCTGTCCATTAGATGAAATTCTTTGTGAACTGCGGAGAATCCAGACCTGACTCCTCAGATCCAGTCATTCTGGGCATGGGCTACAGAGGGCAGAGAGGCATGATAGCCCCTGCCCCTATTTAACCATTGGTTCCTGTGTGCATTAAAAAAAAAAATCTCTGAAGTTACGTTTTTATCTTAGTCCATTCATAGTCCATTAGGGCTTTCAAAGCCTCTGTCACTGTACTAAAGGCTCTTCTGGTAACTTCAGGTCTCTGCACATGTGTGTGCATGTACTTGCATTTACACTTTCTAGATGATGCATTTTAGTGTCTTGTATGAACCAAAATTGAGCAGCAGCTCAATTCTACCTCCACCTGTTTGGTATTTAACCATTCCTGTACTGAAAAATCCTTTAATCTGTTATATTTACAGTGAACTGGAAAAAGTGAACCTGTGTTTTCAAATAAAGAAAAGCAATTCTGATTTCATGTCTTATCTGTGGTAGTTACTTTCTCACATATGACATAATGTAGTTGCAAGCTTTCCAATATTGTTAAAGTGGAACCCATGAAATGAGGAGATTGGCTCTTAAATCTTAGTTTAAATTATTTTATTCCTTGTGGAGAAGTTGAGATGGGAACTTCTGAGTTTCCCTCTGGTTCTCTGTAAGCTGCTTATAACCACACTGGAGAGAATTCACAAATAAATCTCGTGATTTTCAGGTAATCACTTGCTTCCATAAGCTGAGCCCTTCAATAAAATACCAAATGTCAGAAGACTCTCAATAAAGTCAAGAAAGTTAGAAATGTTGACATATGCAATAACTGAAATGCTGCTCTGTATGTGTTGCCCTTATTTAATATAGTAGGAAATCTCCATGGGAGTTGTTGGTTTGGACATACATATGTACAGCTTATTCATCTCTAAGAAAATTTCCCACAAGGCTGACACATGATCCTGTTTTCTCAACTTGTTGCTTCATCATACCATTCCTAAAGCATTTTTCATCAGAATACTGTTTTACCAAGGTTTTTACAGAGTAAATCTTTTCTGAAGTAGACATCAATGTTGCATAAAGGATTCTCTTCAGTAAGTTCTCCATTACTCATAGCCTATGCTTTCACATTCTGATTCTTTTGCAAAGTAATCTTCTCTTAACGGGAAAGGCAGTTGTTCACCAAATTGTACCTGTTGAATTCTGAGCCAAGACTGATGCTCTTTCTGTCTGAAGTGTATTGTTATTGAAAATGAAGTTTCTAAAAGTTGTACACCTGTTTCAGATTTGTTGTGTTTCTGGCTACATGCAGGTACTTGACTATATAGTAAGACAAAGGAGAAGTTTACATCACAAACGACAACTTTCTAGTTTCTAAAACTTGTCTTCAATGTACAAATCTTTTGAAAAGCCTTTTATCTTGCAGATATTTGTGAGCCATTATGATAACTTTCTGTGGCAGAAATTATAATGGCAAAAAACAAAAGATGTTTGTTTTGAGAGAAGGCACAGATAAAAAGGCACAAAGTGCTTTAAGAAAAGCAAGCCTGACACAAGCTGTTTCAGTCCCAGGCTCAGAGAAGTGGTTGTACTCCCTAACCTCCCAGTGATTATATGTAGGTGTTTTGAATAGAACTGGTAATTTTAGGGAGATAAAATAATGCTTTGCTTCTTTGTTAGGTGAAACCTTATTATTAAAACAACAAGAAAAGCCCGTAACATTCTTTGACTTTTGTGGCACCCTATTTTGCAGCTGGAAATCACAAAATCTGAAGAAACTAGTAACATAAAATGAAAAGTGGTATCTCTACAAAAGTAAATTTTTTCATAATCCAAAGTTTGAATCCAGCCATTCTGCCAGATTTTGACTAGTAATGCTCTGTATTCCCAGAAAGGCCATCCATTTTCACCTGCCCTCAGTATTGGCCTCAAAGTTTCAAACTGTCATCTTGTTAAGATGTTATCTAAAGTCCTAATCAGAGATACAGGATTCCCCATTGTCCACAAAAGACTTGCTAAATTTATCTACTTGATCAGACTGAACCAGAAGATGTTTCCCTGTCTCTCAGAAAAGCAAGTGGTGCATGTCTGGACCAACAGCAAAATAGGATGGTTCTTCTAAGGTAGAGCATCACTTGAGCGTACTGGTGAGGTTTGAAAGAGCTGCTGTGCTCCCTCCCCCCTCAGATCCTCAGTGGGGTGTAAAACTTGGCATTACCATGGCAAGGCTAACTTACAGTGTCTGAAGATCTGTTCCACTGACTTAATTTAAATTTTAGTATTACTATAAAAGCATAGCCCATTCTGGACCAATATTTTCCTGATGCATCTCAGAAATGGTAGGTCAGAAACAGAATCCGTAGCACATGCCACTGTTACGGGTCAGGAAATAACCTAATTATTGTGAAGGAGCTACTTGAACTGCATGTTGAAACAAATATGACTGTAGGTGTACAGTAGCAATTTAAATGATAGCTCTTTTGTGGGTATTTTTCTGCTTTGTTTAAGACAGTTTCATTTTCATTTTGTAGCCAAGCACCAAGACATACTCACAGAGTGGCAGACACTCAGTATCAGTAGAGGTTCAAATGCAGCGGCAACGGCAAGAAGAAAGAGAGAGTTTCCAACAAGCTCAGCGGCAGTACAGCTCATTACCCAGGTATGGTAACTGTCTGAAGCTATTCAGTGTATATGAGCCTGGAGCTAATTTCATTTGTGAAGGAAAATGTTGTACTTAGTGCAGACACTTTTGTTTAGCGTTGATATAAGGTGGAATGTATTCAGTGTGGAAGAGGCATGAAATTTCTTAAGTGAGAGCATGTGGTAGCTGTTTATTTTAGGAGAATTACTTCAGAACTGGTTTCAGTGGGATTTGATGACACTCAGCACCCAACAGAATTGAGACATTAAAACAAAGCTATTCTTTGTGGGACACCATCCGGTTTAATTTTTGCAATTACAAAAGTCTCCTGAGCATGACATGGGTTGTCCCCTTTTGACATGTCAGATGATTTTTTTTCTGTTGCCTAATTCCTTACTGACTAGAAATTCTATCTTTGTGATGCTAATACAGAGGAAAAAATTAAAAGGACAAAAATAATCTCAAAACCTCAAACAAAAGAATATGGAACTGAGAAACTCTAACCAAAAAATGAAGCTCCTTAAAGTTTCTGGTATATACATTTCTTCTAAGTTACTGGGTCATTAGCAAAGGAATGCTGAAAATTAATACACTTTTTGCCTAAACAAAACTGTATTTTTTAAAAAACTTAGATGTTTTAAAATGAGCTGTTTGGGCAAAATGTCTTTTACTTGATATTTAGCTTTAAGAATTATTAAAAGTTTACCCAAGTTGTACTGTAATTTAACTATCATAGTTAAGCATTATGCAAATAGCCTTTGCCTTTTCAAATATCGGTGGGAATGGTTGAATGGAGAGGCCTTCACAATGGAGGTTGGTGTCAAATTCCCTTCCAACAAGGTTGTATTAGGTTTTTTGCCCCATGTGGAAATGGTGTGGAAAAAAATTTTTTGTGACAACATGTGTTTTACCAAGTGTATCATAACTCTTCTTTTGGAAACAAATAGAACCTTCATAATCAAAGTTAGCTAATCATGAACTTTTATCCTACCAACATCTTTGAAAATAAAACACATATCTCAGATTTTCACATGCTATAACAGCTTTCAGTGTAGAATTTTTCTGTTAAGTTTAGAAGGTGGAAAAAGAAAATGTAAAGTTACTGTGTTTTCTTAGATTGTTAGTTTATTTTGAAAATCTTTGTATTCCTTTTTACTTCTTATCTTTACCTTCCTTCTGCAGTGACCACACCTATTAATGCCATCTTGTTTTTCCTGAGAAATTCTCTTTCAGTGTTGCTAGCCCCAGCAACACACAGGTAGAGTGGAAGAGCACAGATGCTAGTGTTGCTTTTAAGTTGGGGGTTTATTTTTAGTTTTAAAACTGTGATTCTTAAAACTCTCTTCCTCTCTTCTGCTCAATCACTGGCAGCATTTAAAAGTTGGAAGTCAGTTGTAATGCAGTTCCAGTGGCAGAAATTAGTAACTGTAAGGAGATAATTAATCTGCAAGAAATTTGGAAAATAATCCTTTGGGTCATAGAAATACTTGTTTTGAAAATAGTGACTGAGAACTTCACTCAATGTGGTTTTCAACATGAGAAACAACTAGCAAGCTAGCAATGCATGTTACTGAGTAATTAATGATAATTTCATTACTTTGAGCACTCTGGGTATTTGAGCTGTACTGAGAGCAGACAAAATTTCAGGACCTTGGGCTAAAGTTGAGTGCTGTAAATACCACAGTATTCCTATAACAAGCTGGGACATCCAGTTCTCTAACTTTACAAACTGTTCGTAACTTTGTGATTGATCTTTAAAGAAATCTTACTGTTACTCTGAAACTTAGATCCCAAGCTTAATGTTACAACCATGGCTTTGTAATGATTAAAGTGTGTGCACTGGCTTCATTCTTGAGCTTTGTTGCTTTTCATCTTGTATAGTCTCTAGGAGCCTCCTTTTTTTCCCCTTTGTACATTCAAATCATTAGTACTGAAGTCAAATAAACTCTTGAGTCAATTTTAAAGCATCTTCCCAGAAAGACAAGGAAAGTGGGCCAACAAATTTTGAACAAGTACCAAAAAACAGTCAGTAAATTAAATCAGTTCAGCTAGTCATCCTTTTGTCCCATGTGAAACTGTAAAAGCAGTGTTTAACTCCAAGTTAATTTTCTAGCACTTAAATTTTATCTTGCTCTAGATCAGAAACCAGACAGTTTCATAGCCTACAGAGGTTCGTTCAATTTGCTCTTGTTCCAGGGACTGATAAAACATGGCTCAGAAACATTGTTTCTTTGTTAAAGTTGAATATGTGAATACCAAGAATAGCTATAAAAATTTGCATAAGAATTTACTTTA
The DNA here is from genome assembly GCA_026212715.1 of Elanus axillaris. Classification (NCBI taxonomy): domain Eukaryota; kingdom Metazoa; phylum Chordata; class Aves; order Accipitriformes; family Accipitridae; genus Elanus; species Elanus axillaris. Next base: position 29,782,503 of record JANZLQ010000078.1, on the reverse strand, counting down.
TGTTGTAATTTTGGTTGTAATAATTTACATTCATCCTGAATAACAATTTTCATCCAGGGGTCTGAAAATCTATTACGAAATAAGGTGGATATGGTCATTTTCAAATTGTGCTTGTGGAAGAAAGATTGCAAAAACATTAGGTGACCTTTTACTTTTACTAATGGTAGAAAAATTTTCTGGTTTTCCTGTTTCTCGACTGCCTATGCATTGGATGAGGCCACATCAAGTCATGTGTGTTGACTTGAAAACCATGCCATATATAAACAACTAAATTATTTTCTTAATTATTAATGTCACAATATATTTTTACTGCTTGATTCTCATACACTAATTTTAATCTCAAAGTGGGTGTCTCTTTTGCAGCAGCACAATATTGTTTTACGTTATCATCACCAATCTTATTTTAAATTCATAAAATCATCTAGCAGCTTGCTAGTAAATTAAAGCTATTTCAAAACCATAATCTGTCTTCAAAATAAAGTGATGGTTTATTGTGAAAAGACATAAGAATTTGTAACTCCTATATGTATTTGATTTAATTATCTATGCCTTGGAGCCAAAAAAATGAGCAAAAAGGTTATCTCTGCCTTTTCTTTTATGAAAGCTATAGCAAACTGAGAAATAGTCCTGATAGCACAAAATTCCTTAGTTACAGAAGTGTGAGGAATAAACTTTCATCTGTGTAAGTACCTATCAATAATGAGCTTTATCTTCTGACTTGTGCACTGTTAGAGCAAGTGTTTTAAAGATCTGCCTGTTGCATTTTTAATCAAGTGTGAGTCTAGATTCAAATCTTTCATGAGTGACTTTACAAGTGCTGGCTGTTATCTGGTGTCTTAGGAAGCACAGCAATGTGTATGGTCTTTCCTAGTCTGCGACGGAACTGTAGCAGCCCTTTTTTCTTGAGAACATGATGGTGTTTGTAGCACTGGATGGGTTTTCATGGCATATTCCTCGTGGAGAGGCCTAGAAATACAGTTTAACTCTGTAGGGAATGTTCTCCCAGCAAAAGAGGTGAGATGCCTCTTTGGGGCAGAAGAGAACGTGGCTTCTGGAGAATGCTATAGTTGGGGGAAACCTGATGGTATTGCAGAAGCACCCTTCTTTCCAGGGACTCTTGTCAGTAACAGTAGAAGGGGGACCAGAATATTTATCTTTAAAGCCTCTTCCATTTTTCTTTCCAGGCAAAGCAGAAAAAATGCCAGTTCTGTATCTCAAGACTCCTGGGAGCAGAGCTATTCCCCTGGAGAAGGATTCCAGACTGCAAAGGAAAATCCCAGATATTCCAGCTACCAGGGATCGAGGAATGGCTATATGGGGGGACATGGCTTCAATGCCAGGGTAATGCTAGAAACACAAGAACTGCTCCGTCAAGAACAGAGGCGGAAAGAACAACAACTGAAAAAAAAAACTTCTTCTGAAGGGCCTAGCAACTATGACTCTTACAAGAAAATTCAGGACCCTAATTATACCCCTCCTAAAGGTCCTTTCAGGCAAGACGTACCACCTTCACCATCACAGGTAGCAAGGCTGAACAGATTGCAAACACCAGAAAAGGGAAGACCATTTTATTCTTGAGGTGAAGAAAATGAAGATCAACCTATCATGCAATAAGGAACATTTTCATATAAAGACTTATATTTTGAAAACTTTTTAAACTGATGGTACTAAGGAATATATCCGTTGTCTGTTTCAGTGCCTTTAAAATTACGGGCAAAGCATCGGTGGGCCTTATGTCTTTGCCATTCTGTCTCAAGTGTTGAATTCATGGAAGGATGTTCCACCATTTGACAATCATAGCGGAAGCGAGCAACGCCACCCCTGCGTACTGAGTCCCGTAGCCCAGTCCAGTAGTTGTCAATGGCTTATTACTAGGATTCGTTGTAATGTGGTTTACTTTGCAGTGACTTACTACACCAATATGCAGCTTTGTGGCATAAAATTAATGAATTTGAGGTTGAAGAAAGCATTAACATGTCCTTTTTTATTTCTCTCGGGTCAGGAGGAAGGTTACATATCACTCTTGAGTGAATAAGGCTTAGCTCTGCTCTGGATCGCAGTCGCAGTTCTAAGATGTTTTATGGTGGAGTCATTACCAGTCTTCGTTGATCAATATTTAAGTGTCTATATGCTGAAAAACTATCCTTCTCCTATTATGCACATACGCACTCTTTTTTTCTCTCTCTCCCCACTTGGAGCTTATTAAAAAAGCCTTTATCCTGACTCATGAGGAAAACAATATTAAGCTTTCAGTTATGCTGAGAATCCCGTTACAATTGCCTTATAATCTTAATACACAGTCCATTACAAATGAAATAACTGGAGAGAGACAGCCAAGCCCTTGATAAATATATTTTACTACTTTATTAAAGATGGGAAATTATGAACAAACATACAACTGAGTTCTGCTTTGCTTTACTTGTAAATGAATTTGGTCATATGACACGTGTCTAGGAAGAGAACTAGGGAGGGTATCATCCCATAGTCATCTGATACACAGTTGTCTTTGGGCAAATTTTGGACGTAGCTTAAAGCAAGAGCAGAAGAAATCAAAGTTTTTCCTTGGATCAAAAAACTGAAAAGAAAACAATTTCTTCTTTTTACAGTTTGTGAAGCTTTGTGGACAGTTGCCTTGTGCTTCCATATACTGTGTTGTTGCATTGTGATGCTACATTAAAAAGAAACCTTTTAAGTATATGAATGAGATATAAGTGGAGACAAACTGTTACACATCATCCTGAAAACATGTCAGTATCCAAAAATAACTAAAGCAAAAAAGATTGCTCTTGCAGTGAGTAATATTTGAATGTGCATATGGGATACAAGAATTTCTTTTGCAGCAGCTGTTTTTATGTTTGTTGGTCTAAACTTCATGTATTGTAAAAAATATATCTGGGTTGCTGAAGTGCCTGCAAATTCTGATGTGAAAAGGCTTCAGAAGGGATCTCAGCATATCATGTACAAAAATGAAAGAGAGAAAGCAAGAAAGAAAATCATGTATTGCGTGATTTTAAAAAAACGCCTATTTTTTTTTACTGGCACATTTTATTTTTGCGCCAACTTGTTTCTAGATTATATGTGAAATATCAGCACACATATCGTGTCTTTTATGCCTGTTTGTTAACGGTTTTTGTTGTTAATAATGTACTCCATGTTTAAAAGTTGTTATTAGTGTAAGCACAGTGACATTGGATGACAATAGCTCTTTTACGCAGAACTTACAAAACTGTGTAAAACGGCTTTCCGTGTACATATGAAATTTAGAATAAAAGGCTGTTTCCATCCTCGTCTTGGTATTGCCTGTAGACTCTCATGAAACTGCTGCAGACATTGAGTTAAAAAAATATTTAACAGATGTTATTTTATCGTATTCCTAATGGTTTGCGTGTGTCTTTCTGTGAACACTTATAAACATCAGGAAAAAAAAAGAAAAAAGAATGAAAAGATTTACAGCCCAGCTGAACACCTGAAGACTATTCTCAGAGGGAAAAAAAACACTCAGTTTAACGTCTTGTGTTATTTTAGGCCATACCTGTGACATTCAAAAGGTGCATTCTTAAGACTAACCTCTGTGGCAAAAATCTTTCGTGCTGTAGCGTGGAGTCCTCTCCCCGAGGAGAGCGCTGTCAGAAGGGCACTCGCTGTGCTCTGGCCAAATCCGGGCACGTGTGAGGAAGCCCCCTCGGCACCAAGTGTGTGTTTTGGGCTCTGATGAGAGCCTTTCACAGGAATGTTGACATGGTAAAAAACAGGAAAAGGCAGATTTATGAATAAAGCAGTATTTACAGTGCCAGTGATACTGTTTCCCCTGTTAGTATTGGAGCTGTGTCTGGTTTTCTCCCTCTTCACCTCATTCCTCCTTTTGTTGGATACTGCAGGCATGTCAATCATAATTCTGTATATGCACGACATCAGGCTGTTGCCATGGCAATAATAGTGTCAAATTATTCACTGTGACTTTAGCGTGGGATCTCAAGGGGAAGAATAGCAGGAGCTGCAAGGTGGACAGGCAGCTTTTGGTGCCCAAATAAACTAAAGGCAGAATTTTGCAAAAGACCTAAATTGTAGTGGCTGCAGTTGTAAGTAGGGAAATCATTGCATTTGCAGTTTTGCAGGCCTTGCTGTCTCATCTCCTGACTGCATTCCCAGATTACACAGTTTGATGTTTCTATGGAATTATTTGGACTGGCAAATAATTGTAAGCACTAAAAAGGGTATCCACAGGAATGGAAAACAGGTTGAAGTCCTTTTCAAAATAAGGTCTTTGATAAACTGTTGTAGGAAAAATGGCATATGTTTGGAAGAGTATGAAGTATGGGATGTTTTACGTGTGAGAATGGCATATGTTAAAGTTTACCCTTCTATGAAACTCCTCTTCAAGGTGTTAACAATTTGCCATAATTAGATGTGTTCATGAAAGAAGGCAGATGTTCTCTTTGGGCCATGTCTGTGTTATGTTAGTAAAGAATAAGGTCTTTTTCTGGCTTCGTCATCCTGTCTTCTTCCTGACATAGCGTAGACAGGATTTCTAATATTAACTCCCATAAGTTTCAAAGGGCGATAAAGAAGTGGGAGGCAGATATTTTAATAGAAAATGACCTTTAGTTCTGCATAGTGAATAGATTCAAAAGTTAATTGAGCCAACTACATTACTGCAGTAGTTTGTTTGTGGGTGCATTACCATTATGAGATTAACTCTGTAACATTAGTGTATTTAAGAATGGTCACAGGACAAACTGTAAGGGAGCTTACAACATCAAGGAATGGGTGTAAAGCTTGCACATTTTTCTCTGTTGAAACTTGAAAACCCCATCTGGGTTTTTTTATCAAAAAAGCCTGCTGTTTTTTTTTATCAAAATAATTTGTTGATGCTATTGAATTTCCATGGGAAAGTTTAATGTTACTGGTGCAGAAGACTGGTGCCTTTCTAAAAAAAATCCTACTTCCCCTGTTCCTTTAGGGCCTCCTTGGACACAAGAGTGCAGCCCTAGTGAGTTATTGCATGGGCCAGATAGTTTAATATATGTCTTTGAGAACTCTGCCATCAAAACCAGCAAAAAATGGCATAGAGCCCAGCTGAGCATCGTCAGAAAGTAAAATTGCCATTTATTGCTGGCAAGCAGCAGGAAGAACAACAAAACAAAATTTAAACCCATCATGACTGTAGATATATGGTCTGCCTTTCAAAGCTGTGCTGATGTTTCGCTCACTTTCAGTCTGTTTATGAGTGTCTGTAACATTGCGTTTATCTGTGCTGGGTATGTTGAGAAGGGAAGAAACCTTGGCCAGACAAGGAAGAGATGCGCCAGATCAGCCGTGTTGGCTAAACACAGGATATTCTAGAGTAATTCAAACCTTTGAACTTGCATTGTTGAGACTTAAAGTGAATTTGGCTATTGCATATCCTGGCTTGCAAGACTGTTTTAAAAATATTTCCTAATTCTATTTGCCATGCCTGACTGTTTCTACATCTTTCTTTCCTGAGTCCTCAGTCTAATTGATAGGAGTTGTGAGGAATTTTTCAGGAATGCAGACACAGAAAAAAACTCATCTATTTTTTTATGCTGCTGTTGTGCCACCACACCCTGGCCTACCAGAGTCAATTTAAAGTTCAGCCCCAACTTGGCAGAGGAAGAGCAAGGGTCAGAAATCCAGGATGGGAGACTGACTTTGTGAAAGTAGGGTTTGTGTGTGTGTGTGTACATGCAAGCAGCAAGCGAGTGAGAGAGAGGCACAGATTGGATTCATTTGCCTTTAATTCATGTCCAGCTTGAAACTCTCTTCAAAAAATCTTGTAGCATTTCTTCAGAGTTTTTTCCATCTGTGCAGAAACCAGCTGATGATTTGATGCACATGGTTATTGTTTCATGCCCTCTCGTACATCTCTTCTATTTTGTATCAGCATCGCACTCTCTCTTTTACATCTGCTGATTGATTCTCTTGCATTTATTTGTTTCTCTAAATGGCATGCAATTCATTCATATCCTAGGCTGCTCCTTGCCAGTGACTGATATTTCTTAGCTTTGCAAACTTATTTTAATATTTTTCTGTCCTGTTATCTTTTGTAATTTACACTTTAATCACATTTTAAAAATTGAGACTGAAAGCTTGAGTTAGGATTACACAAAAGCAGACTAAAGAATATGGCTTTGATTTCTATTCTGTGTGCAACGCACACTTCCCAGACAGTTGTAGGGACTGTACAGGGTATTGTCTGAATGAGATGAAGAAAAACATCAAGCCCAGGAGCTTTGGAGTGAAAAAAAAGTTACAGAAAGTTTTGAAAATACTTATGCCCGCTGCATGCTATCTACTGTGAAAAAAAATAATTCCTTACAAATATCAGTCTGTATCTGACTAGGTGATGGTTGCAGAGCTCAGACAGACGTGACTGTGTCATGAAGAGGAAGCTTCCATCTTTCCAAAGGATGCCAGGACCCACTTCCCTTGCAAATTGGCTCCCAAAATGCTGTTTTCAGCTGCACATTTTACAGCAGCGAAGGTCCAGAATGGGCTTACATTCACACATTGAGCTGAAAACTGCAGTGACATCTGTCAGAGCTGGAGGGATGACAGCTGTGGGTGATGATAGCTTCAGTTATCTGATTTTAATCTGCTTGTTTGTTAGCGTAATCTTTGTCTTAGGAAAATAAGGAAAGAAATGAAGAGTGAGGGAGAGGAGTAAAGTGTGAGCAAAAAGGTTCTCCACTTACCTTCCACTATTGTCACCATTACAGCCACTGGTAGTTAGTTGTCTCTTTTTTATGCCCCAAAGCATAAAAAGAGATAAACTAGCTGGCATTAACCTCAGCGCAAAACTCCTGACCCTCCTAGAGATGCACTCTATTGTATAGCCCATAAGATGTGAATTAACAATGCAACAAGTAAAACAGCTTTACTGTCCCTCTTTTATTTCCTCTGTGGATTTCCCTGGAGTGTGTTTGGATTGTAAGTCCTTGGGAATAGGGTCTGTGTTTAGGTTTTATCCTATATGGAACAGAATATTATTGTCGGCATTAAGAGCTAGTAAATATTTGGGTTTTTTTCAGTATAAAAGGAGCTTTTTTACAGTTGATTTGTATGGATTTTTGCAGCAGGTGCATGACTGTCCCATTTCAGATGTATTTCTACTCATAGCAATATTCTTATAAATACAGAGCATATTGCTGGAACCAGTAATAGGTGGGGACTTGCTAAATTTGGCAGTTAAAAAGAGTTCTCAGGACTCTTCATTTAACTAAGCAACTACTTCTTAAAAGGTTTTATAAAGGGAGGGAGAGAGAGATCTCTTCTTCATGGAACTAGGAAATACATTCCCATGGTCACGGTTTGAAACTGAATAATTATTTAGAGGAATTTTAAGAGATTTCAAGGAGCCACACCCTTCTGCCTGGAGCCCAGAACAGTTATCACCTTCATATTCAGCAAGCTGGAGAAGACATTAGTTTTCACTGCTCCAACAATATCATTCTTCTACCCACTTAGAACTTGCTGAAGTCTGAGAACCCCTTCTGGCTACCAATCACATTTTATATCTTCCTTAGGAACAAGCTCAAAGCTTCATAATGTCTTTGCCTAAAACTTTGTGTGTAATGACGTTTGTTTCATTCTTCCAACAGTCTGTTGGTTCCTGTTCATGACAGAGGTCTTCCTCAGTTTTCTCAGCATATGGTACATTCAGGCTTTGCTCTGTGGTCCAGCCCAAACTGCAAGAACCATTTTAATAAATAAGTGTTTATAAATAATATTAATGTGATTTTATTAATACCTGATCAATTGTTTGCTGGGCTATGGGCTACGAAGGAAGGTGAATTTATGCTAGAGGAACTACTTTTGTATTTGCAGAGGAAGTTTAAGTCTAAGAAGTCTTTTCTCACTTTAGCTTCTGAAACTCACTGAAGGTTAATCTAATCAACTGCAGCATAGCCGGGACTGGAAATGGCAATGTCTTGTTTTAGTGCCTGGTTGATGGTTTGCAAAAGTCTATTTTATAATCTGGACTGAGTTCATTGTCATTTTCCACATATTGTTCCTTCACTTTGAGAACAGTATAAAATCATATTAAAAATAGAAGCCACTAAATTATGCAACCTGTTGCTAACCAAAAGCTCAGTTAATACTATAGCCAGCAAAGTAGAAACAATTTGTGTTTGAATATACCATTCTTTGTTTAAAAAATAATGCACAGAAAAAATTATGAATAGTAGTATACAGAATTTTACAATTGTTCATCCTTGTTTTTTAAAGTCAGTTTGCATGAATAATCTCATCTTTATGCAGAAATTTTCCACATTTTTGTTGACTAAAATATTACTAATCTAATTTCCTATTAAAAAACTCATTTCCAGCATTGCAGAGCTGAAAGGTGCTACCAAGCATTTAGTCTTCAATTTACATACAACAAACCCTGTAATCTGATGGGGGATTTCACACAAGGATGGCTGCACGCAATTATATGGGCAAAGAAAAAATTTCCTCCAAGGCTGTGCTCTACAATAATTTCATCTGTTGGTCTCCCATTGAGAGTTCTCCTATTGTTAAATTGCTTATTGATGTGGACTTAAGAGCAGAAGAATCTACACAGTGTTGTCATACTAGGTTTTCAATGCTGTTTGCATTTTTTTTTAATTATAATTTGCGTTTGTTAGAAAGGGACAAAGTAAACAGATTGGAATAATTCATTTGAGTTAACACTCATTGACAAGAAAACATTAAGCATTCTCCAGATGAAGCATCAGTCATGAAAGACAGAAGGATAATCCTAACATTACAACTCAAGTAAATTAGTTTTCGGATATATATTCCAGCATTGCATGATGCTGTACCAATTCTTAATAGTGGCATAATAACATGCACTTTTAAATGATGCCAGAAGTCATCGTTACAACAGAGAGAGGATTCACTGTTTGTGTTTATTAATGTGGGAATGTTGGAAGAGTATTTGATATTAAATGTCACAGTCTGCAGTGACTGGAGCTAAACAACTGTAAAGTGGATTGAAAAGATTTGGGCAGATAAATACAAATGGCAAGCAGACCTCCACATGCTGCCATGGTGGAAGCACATCCCGATGTTATGCCTCTGGCATCACAGAACAAGTGAAACCCTGTGAATCCAGGGCAGCCCCTTTGGCAAGGCGGTGAGAGAAGGTGGAGGGTTCTGAACCATGGTAAAGATGAGGCTGAAGCACTTTCACTCCTTCGGAGTACAAGCAAACCATTTGTACCTTAGCTGGCCCACATCTTTCTCGCTTTTGAAGACTTGCACAACTTAACTGTGTTTGTCCATAGGTGGACAACAGAGGTGCATTTTTCTTAATTGCATGAGGGTGGATACAAAATTTTGCCCCATCCTACTGTGCCAACAGCACTGTTACCATTGCTCCTCTGAAGCTTTGACTCAAAGCTGGTAACTCACTGTCCGTGACGGCCAGGACGCCATTCTTCCAAACAGAGGGTGGAAGGAAAGCAGGGCAGGGAACTACCTTGCCTTGTCTGTGTGGTAGGCTGCCATTACCACAGAAGAAGCTGTTGCGATAATGTTAATTTAACTTCACTGTTATATTTCTCTTGAATTAACTGGTATGCTGTGAATTACACAGTAATGTCCTCTGCTGCAGAAGGTTTGAGATGCAGGACTCGGATTTGGAAGGAGTGTCTGGAAATCTGACTTGCTGCTCTGCAGATCTTAAAAAAAAAAGGCAAGAAAAAAGGTATGTAACAGAGCAGCTGATCTCTCTCAGTTATACCATGTGTGTTCCCCCAGTCCACACTAGACCAAAAATGAAATGTGGTTAAGGGTTTATCTCCCTATAAATACCATGTATATTTATTAAATGGTGAGTGATTTGCATTATTATGACATTTGATCAGTGATATTTGGATCCAGCTGGTAAAGTTTCAGCAAGGAGCTGCGAAAGCAGCAACAGTCCTTCTATTGTCTTGAGTTGGCGTTGTGAGGCAGCAATGAAAGCAATACAGCCAGCAATGCAGTAATCTAATACAGAATACAGGCTCCTTCTTTTGTTAAACATCTCCTCCTAAAATTGCTGGCAAGTACACATTGTTTCCTTATCGTTTTTTCCTCTTGAGAGATTTCAATTCCATTTACCCCACGGGCCCAAATCCTTCCTGAACACATGAGTTAGACAGCAAGGAGGATTACTAGAAATAGCGCAGACAATGACCAAAAGCCGTCTTGCGTGCCTTTTCTTTCCAGCAAGCCACCCACCTTTCATTATCAAGGGGATGAATACCATTTCTGACTGCATAATCAAAATCCAGTGACCTGTCAGAGCAGGCAGTAAAATAAAGCTCTCTTGCTGTTTTCCTTTGACTAGGCTTCAGTTCTGGAACCCTTTTAACCCAGATTTTCTGACATATTGTAACTCGTAGGCATTTAAGGATGCAACCACTGAGCTAATATGTTTTAGATTGTGTTCTTATAATATGTATGGTATATTTAGTGTCACAATTTCTGGTAAAATTGGAGCACCCCGATGCCAAATAGCCTTTAATTAAAAGAGCTACAGCAAAGAACAGCTAAAGCATATTGAACAATAGAAATCCCTGCCCAGTTTTTCCAGCAATTTTTCTGCCTGTGATATTTGCCAGCACATTCCTGATGAACATCTAAGGTAAAAATGAATGCTCGTTTGGATCTTGAATGCCATTCAACATATGGAAAGAACTGCTTACTTTTCTTTAAATACAGTCCCACGTAGCCACCAATGAAAAAAACTTTTTTTTTCCCCCCAATAATTCATTACAGTGCACTTAGTGGATTAATGCCTGGCTGAGACTTCAGAGAAGGTCATACAAGGTGCCAAAGGGGCATATTATCCTGTTGCAAAGTCTAAACCTTTAGAGCCAACTCTAGATTTTGTAGAGAATGGGGGAGAGCTTATTTTTAAATGTTTTTCCATGCACTATGTTTCCCTTGTTCCCTCTTAGCTGAGTCAAAAAAGCAGCACAGCTCAACACAGGCATAATCCTCCTTTTTGTGGATTGGTGAGAGAAGAAAGAAAGGCTGGTTTCACACCTCCTGGATAACCATGCTACCAAAGTGGGTCCCAAAGCGGGTGCCCTGGTAAGCCCCACATGTCTCTGTGGTCTGTTTGTCTCTGGGGTTAGAAAGTAGGCAAATTTCTGTGAGTCCTTTCAAGATCTTCTCAGAAGGTTACAGTATAGAGCCCCTCCATAGTCATTCCAGACTTCCATTTTTTAGATTAAGTAGTAAGTAATGTGCTGACCTATTTTAACATTAGCTTTTCTGCACTTTTAGTGAGAACAACTCAAGAAAATATTCTGGGACTCCTTTTTTAATTTTTTTTTCCTTTTCTCTCCTTTCACAACAATGTTAAGTTGATTCCCTACCCAACCATTTTGCCCAAAGAGTATGAGAAATGGTTCCTTTTCTAACACAGATTCTGAGGCTCCAAAAGTAAGAAATGTCATTTGTCCAATTTATTAGCAAAATGTGAAAATTACAAAAGTCTGACTATGAGTACGGTACCAAACTCAGCAGCAAGCAGCAGACTGCCTGATTGTATTGGGTTAACACTAGACCTAGATCTGTCTAAAGGCACTTGACAAACTGTGTCTTGGCATCAGGCCCTGGAGTCTTTAGTTACCATTTTTTTTGTCTTTGAACTGAATGAAAATTTAAATTTTTAATACTGATAGCTTTCTAATTGGCTGATTCTTTGAGTGTTTTCAGATTAGGCTGTGCTACTAGGCAAGTAGACTTCCATAGACAAGATCTTCACAGCCAGAGATGCATCTCTACTTAGTGTGCAGAAGTAATATTTCCTAGACATCTATTTTGTGTGACAGAGAAGTATCATAACCTAGTGGAAGATATTAATTTTTAATATTTTATTTCAAATTTTAAGGCGTGCAGTAGCTCGATAATGAAAAATACTTGGAAGCAAGCATTTTGGGGAAAATGTACATGAATCAGAAGGATGCTTATTTTGTATTTTCACTTCCTATGATCTTCAGAAAATGCTGACTGCAGTCAGCAATGTTGGCAACAGTCTTTTTCACAGAACCTTTGAAGTATTGCAATACTTCATGGCCTGCAACAGCCAGCCAGGCTTTTAATAAATTAGTCCTGAATGTATAGATAGATTCTGGAAAGATTCTGAGGTCAGAAGAGACAGTTATAATAATCTAGTGTATTACCTAACTTCCTTTTTAACACTGACTGTAGAATTTCGCTCAATACTTCCTATATAAAATCCAGTAACTTGTGGATGAAATCAAGAAAATCTTTCAGAAAGACATCCAGTTTATATTTAAGATGATAAGGGATGGAGAATTCACCACATCCTTTGGCAATGTCCTTAGTTTTTAATTGCTTGCACTGATAAAAATTTATGTTACCATCAGCCTGAAGTCTTCTAACTTCGTCTTTGATGATCTTGCTGTGCCTTTTTGTTTGCCCAGTTAAAAGCAATATTACATAGATGTAATTTTACACACTGAGTATACCATGCCTCAGTAGTATCTGGGCTCCAAATGAGAAACATTACTCTTGAGTCTCAGAAATTCTAAGCATGGGAAATGTGAGCATCCCGATCATACAAGAGGAGGGAGGGAGAGAGAAGAGTGAAGCCCAGAATGATGTTATGTGCTGAACTTCCCCCTGCAAACTGGACACAGTCAACAATAGAGCCCAATTTTGAAAACTTGGCCTGTAAATACCACAACTCAGAGTCAGAAATACATTTTCAAGGTAGTGCCTGCTGTCAAGTTAACACTCTCTTGATGCTTCAATATCTCCTTTTTAATGTTTTTTGATGTTTCTGTAACTAAGACCAGGTTTGTTTTACAAAAAGATGGTTTGCAGACTATTAGCCAGCACTGTGACCTAGAGATAATTCTTAATGCTACTTCTGTTTGGTATAAAATCATGATGCATTGTCACCTTGAACCTACCATCCTCTCATAAATGGCTTTAATCTTATTCTCCCTGTTGAACAGAGGCATTCTCATATCCTTTTGTAGTCAAATCGTAAGATCTGACTGAAGCTGTTTTCAAAGAAAGGAATGGATTTGATAACTGAAAATTTAAATTTGATTTGAAAAGCTAAGATAAATATTTTGTATTCTAATAGATTTTTATTTTTGTATCGAGGACAAAAAGGAGAGCAGGAACTTCAGCTTCAAGATAAAAGTCTGTTGAGAGAGCCTAAACCAAACCTGGTACTCCAAAACCATTTTCTCTTTTTCTTTGCTTACAATTTTTTTCTCCATTTCTTCCTCTAAACACAGAGGGATATTTGCCACTGCAGTGATAAAACTGTGAGCAACATAGAGTTCAGTTATGCCAGAGAGAGAATGTGATACTTTACAGGAACATGTCAAGGTAATGTTGATTAAAAAAAAAAAAGATAAAAGAGGCACAGAATGACTTTTTAAATCTTTCTCACAGATCTTATCTATTCATAACCCAAATCATAGCAACTCTGATTGCTCTATCAAGTGCAATATATAATTAAGGCAATTCAGTCCTAAGGTTTGGGGTTATCGCAGTTCTTTTGATTTGAGTTGCTAATTGTCTTGGTGAAAGAGCTGGTTGGGAATTTTTTTGACAGAGGCATTTTCATCTTAAAGAAAAAACCAATATGTCAAAAGCAAAACCTTTTTTTGAGGACAAAGCCGGCAGAATAATCAATAGCCCAGAAGTTAAAGCACTCATAAGAGCTTGGCGGTGCAAGTCCCTGCTCTCACTGGGCCGCTGGCTAGCTGAGACTGTGTCAGGCACTCTCTCCTCTTGTCTTCATTTAAATTGTATTGCAGTAAATGCCCTAACTGCTGGGCTGTATATTCTGTCCCTCTGTCTCCCTGGCTGGTTTTGATTTGGCCCTGACATGGGAATGAGAAAGGTTTGAAATGCTAAGGAAGCATTCTCCTATGCTGCACATCCTAACTCTGAGATCTTTGTGAACTCGCCTGCCCTAAAGTTTGACCTCTGCAGTCTTTTTGAATGTTCATTATACCAGAGACCTGGAGCATACATGAATTTCAGCATTTGTGTAACACCCATGAGATGGAAGGAGCCATGCATATGCTTGCACTTCTTTGTACTCATAACCACCTTCATGAATAGGGGTGTGAGCAGCACACAGATTTTAATATTGTTTAATGGTGAGGTTGCAGGTGTTTAGAGGAAGGGACTGTGCTCATCTACACATGTACAAACCACACTTAAAGCTACACGTTAGCAAGGTGCATGTAGGCTGAATGGTGTTAGTGGCTGCCAACAGGGATGTCCCAGCTCCAAAGAAAATAACAATCCTCGTTAAAAATAATGGGTGTGCCAAAGTAATCAGTCAGGCTCAACGAACAAAGCAATCAAGCCCCTTTATGAGGTAAAAGCAGCTGGTGGCTGAGGAAATACCAGCGGCACTTGGATGTAGCTTTATGACACAGGAGCTTCGGCAGCAAGGAGCTGAAGGAGCTCATTCCTTCCTGCCCTCCCTCCCTCCAGCCTCATGCCCACAGACTGCTGCCCCTCAGCACCGGCTGCTTGTGGGGCTCTGCTGTGAGCTCAGCCAGACTTAAAAGGGGTAAAAAAGGAGGCTCAGTGATGGCTGGGTAAGACAGGGTCTCCTAAAGCTGTGGCTGCTACCAACACCCTATCAAGTGAAATAACATTGAAACTGCTGCCTTATTTTGTTCCATTAATTGGGGATTTTTACCTTTTTGATGGTTTAACATGATTTTTTTTCATTGTGAATAAAAAGGAGTAAAATAATATATATATTATAAAATATATTATCTTTAGAATAAGAATTTAGTGCCTCGTAACACATTTTGCTCAATGTAAGACTGAGAATAGGAACTCATAAATTCCTATCCCAGCCATGCTGCTTTCTAGGCTGTGTGTCTTTATCATGTGCACTCCACTCAGGGTGGGACTAACAATATCTAATTTCGGCTGTCTAAAAGTTAAGTGTCTAGGATAAGCTAGTCATATAAACATATACCTGAGTCAGCTGAGGGGAAGCCACCTACACAAAGAAGTCCAAAAAGGGTTCAAAACTGGGTGCTGAGCCTGGCCCAGCCTTAAAGAAAGCCTAGATGATTGGCAGCTGATTTTTAGAGTACTGAAGTTAGGTGTGATGAATTCTACCCTTTTAAAATAAAAATCTTGTCCCACTGGAATTTAAAACAAGGTTCCTGCATATTTCAGTAGGAGGAGGATGTGTCCTTTACATCTCTCTCTGAGAGAATTTTTTTCTTGTATTTTAAGAGGAAAGCATACTAAAATCCTTGAGACCCCAAATCCAGCTCAATACCTCCCTCCATGGCCCATGACATGTTACACTGGCAAGTGCTACATTGGTTAGTGCTAAGCAGGAGAAAAAACCAACTCACTTTGCTTTTTTGGTAAATCTGTTCCTGATCCTTATCTACCTCACAAATCTGGTGCTTTGGAAATGTAATTAATATTTGTAAAATGCTTCCTAGGTGGAAGACATGAAAGCCTCTCTGTTTATTAATAACAAACACTTAAAAAGTGAGCACTGAATGCTTAGTCCTAATCATGTATGCTACTGCTGTATTATGGAGGAGATGAGAAACCCAACATAACTGATCACCAACCTGACAAACCATGCAGCCCCAATAACAGAAATTACACAATTCCAGCAGGGAGCTGCCTTTTTTTTTTTTAAATAACATTAAATAAAGGCTTATGTTCCAAAAAGTTAGATCAAAATGCCCACAATCAGCTTTAAACTCACAATAGTGAGGAAATTTAGTGTCTGAAAATCTCTCCTTAACTCATCCCATTGTGCCCCATAGATGGAAAACCTATTTGCATCTAATAAAACAATGCATGCCAATAGAAATCTCATCTCTATTGGCAAGTTGTGTAATTCTTTATAGCTATATACTAGATCCAGATGCTTTGGCAAGGGATATCTTCCTTCAGGAGTACTGCTTGAGGGAGCCTGTATTGATTGCCTTTGCAATTATAGATTGGGTCATGGTAATCACTAAAGACAGGGAAACATTGATTCTGCATTGTACAGGCTCATTTTTGCCTTTAAAAATAAACCAAAAAAGCCATCTGTTTTTACTGTCTGTATATTTTTAGCATCATAAGAAGAGACATTAAACGGGCTATTAAGAAAGCTAAACAGTATGTCCTGCAGACGTTTCCAGTCTTCACATGACACATTCAACAATTACAATAGTACAAGGATGGTCCAGCCCAAGATTCCAGTAAATACCTGCAGATCAAGACACTGATTGTCATTAGACACTTCCCTCAGCCCTTGCTAATGACTCTTTGGCTGTCTAGGGTAATCAGCAGCCCAGCTGCCACTTTGGAGCAGAGTAAGAAACCTGCGAGGACACTGGTGGCTGTTGCTCCACTGCATACACAGTTGCCTTTGTACTCAGAGCCTGTGACTAGACCCAAGTCAGACTAATTTGTCTTAATGCAGTTTAGTTAGATGGGGGCAGCTTGTAGGTGAGCTTATATTTAACATTAAGCAAATCAATTTAGCATGAGCTTGTGGCTTTACAGGCACATTGTGAATTGACATAAGTAGTTTTGTGCCAAAAGAAGGCCCATGCTGTGGCTTCTTCTGGCACACCCCAATCCAATTCAATATACCAGTGTGAAGTCACATTTAGAGATTCTTGTAATCATCTCAAGTTTTAGGTGGCAGTTGCGATACTTAGTAGTCTTTTAACCTAAAGCTTCAGATTTCAGTATACAGGTAGAACAGAGTTTGCCATCAAGGAGATGTTTGGGAAACTGATATTTAATCTTAACAGAAACACTCAAGGAAACCAGCTGACCATCTGTGGATGTTTCCTATCTGTTGCATCCTTGCTGTATTCTACTCCATTGATAATTTATTCAGTAACTTGCATGCATTTATTGATGGCATTGAGTTTGGTGCACAAAATTTCTTTAAGTTTGCCTGATGCTTTTCTTTTTCAGTAGTATAATTATCATAATATGTTTAAAGGCTATGAACCTGACATGTTTGAGTTATTTACCTTGAGTGAGTATGCAGCTGGCACAAGACAGTTTTGCTCTAACTTGCAGGTTTTACAACAAAAAAGCCGTGGTTGAGGATAGTGTTCCTAGCGTCAAGAGACTGTAGCCATTGTAAAAAAGGTAGGAGATAAACAAAACTGGGGGTGTTACCTTCTTAGAGAAAGACTAGCTGAGAAAATATATGTATCACAGCTTTGAGTTTTGCCCATATAGCATGAAATATAAGGTCTTTCCCTTAGATATGTTACACATGCAAACAGAAGCAAAAATGTTAAAGAAGTTTTTTCTGTGGGCAGCTTTCATATTTTGAGAAAGCTTGAGTTCTGCTGTGTCCTTCAGAAGTGACAGGCTGCTGTAGAGCAAATTCTACAAATAATCACAGAGTATGCTGGGTACAGTTTATTAGCTTGATCTTTCTTATTTAATTGATATTTGCTGTGAAAATACAGTTCAGCCAAGCAGAAGGGGGGAAACGTATGTTGTGCCACATAAATTTTACTTGTACAAGCACATAAATGGCCACGTGATAGTTCCATAGGTTAATTTCATACCCTTGAGAGAGGCTCAGTCTGATTTTTTTTCCTTGTTAAAACTTCACATTCATAAATAAAATGGAGTTTTCGTGCTTTGCTAGACAGTCAAGATTCAATGAAAGACAGCTACTACCACTTGTCCTGACCACTCTGCTTTCATTTTCCCTTGGACACCTTTTAGACAAGGTGAAATATTGTGTCCCTGTGGCTTAAACCCCTGTTCTCTAAAATATGATCGAGAGGAATGCTTTTCAGCTACAAAGATGATTGTGTTGCTGTGTTCCAGAAAAAACACAAACAGCACCACAGAATCATAAAGGATCAGATCCAACACCAATTGACATAAATTAAAATCTTCCAGTTCACTTCAATAGGCTTTAATTGGATGGGTATTACCTTATTTTCTAGTTTTGTTTTGAAGTATCCTTTACACTTAAAGAGATGAGAACTAAACCCTTCTCTCCCTCCCACTTTGTGTTTATGATCCAGGCTTTTGTAATAGTAGCATTTTCCTGCAACGGCTGCAGAATACCAATGAAATATTTCTTCCCATAATGACACATACAATCATCCTCAAGTGGGAGGAACAGTATTTACAATATCCTACTAGATTCCCTCTTTAGCTCTCTAGATTCCTTCCTCTGTGTCTCGTGTCTTATTACCAAGTGCTGTGAGAACACAAGGAACACCTACACCTCACTAGAAACACAAACTGAATGGCTTAAAACAGTCTCTCAATGGCTGACTCACAAATTTTCACAGACTTTATTGCATCTACACTGTTGTGCCAAATTTTAGTTGACAAAATTACATAGGAGATAAGTTTAGATGAAGGTGTGTGCTGGTGGACAAGCCAATAAAAACTCGTGGCTCAAATTTTTTTAACTCCTGGACCTTTTCCTAACTTAATTTGCTTTTTAAATGCACAGCATGGCTGAATTATCCAGCAGACAGCCCAGTTGTATATGGGACTCTGTAACGCATGTTTGTTTTTAAGCATTTCTAATGCTCTTACTCTGATAGCAGTCAGGGTTTCTGGAAATAATCAGTGAATCCCAAGTCAGAACAAAAGTGCTAATGTGGTACCAAGTTTCTGAGTAAATAAACAATTGCTAAACAAAATTTTTCAACAGCATTGTATGTCTGTGTCAACATTGTGTTTCCTCCATGAGTCATCTGGTCAGCAGTACTCCAGCTACATAAGAGAGGTCATCCACTTCCTACAGCTCTGTGCCGAAGACTGAAGTTTTGTTACAGAATATACCACTCAGGGTTTGCTCTGAGCCACAGGAGTTGCATTTTTTGGCAGGATTAGAGACAAAAAATGGAAGGTAAGAAAATCCTGATGGGCATTTTTGCAGGGGAGAAAAAGACATGAAACAAATGCTGTTTGTGCCAGTCTCAATGGCCATTAGCTAGTCAGAGACATAGGAACATGTTTGTTCTTTATCATCCAACCATATCAATATAGAATTTTAATACATGGGAAGGGTGCCTCAGTTATTTTGTATACTGAAGATTAATAGGAAATAACTAAGAGAGGGGACAAAAAAAAAAGACATCCTCACAGGTATTCATTTGCTTATTTCAAATATCCAGCACTTTAGTAAAACCCACAGATTTCATACGTGTTCACAACTGGATCCAGAAAGAGGAGATGAAACCTACTTTTTAGCTTAGATATAATGGAGTAGCCAGTCTCCCAAGAATTTTTTGATCAAATGTGGGAAACCCTACAGAACTCCTTGATTTTGTAATCTCAATAATTGAGATGTAGAAAGCTTACAATAATCAGTTCATCTGATAGGATCTTTGCCAAGGCAGTTTGAAAGAGTTTGCAAAAATTTTACAACCTGTGTGTTGGTCCTGATTCAGCTTGAACCTGAACTCCAGGGTCTGCTTTTTATGTCCCCTCTACCACTGGCTTAGTTAAGCTTATCTCTTGTTGTTGTGCTTCTCAGAGTCCAGGAAGAGATATTCAGCCTTTTTCCTAACACAAGTACAGTAATTCTCTCCTCTGTCATCATGATGTAAGATTCTTGGATTAATCACTTCACAATTTTCAAACTAATAACTTATTTTTCATCAATATAACATGTAGGTGCATAACATTCCATCACCAATGACTGTAATCACCTTCAGCCCCAATTCAGCATCCCAAGTTCTGGCTTGATTAAGTATTTGTCTCTTCTATTTCATCCTCTCCTGACAGAGATAACTTTGTTTTAATTCAAACTGTCACACTCTGGAGTTCAGGAAGGACATGAAAATGTCAGGTAATAATCCCTCCTCAATCTTGTGAGTAGTTAACACTGCTAATATGCAGAACCATTAGTATGTTGGCATGATTTTAACTTAATCATTTGCAGCAGCCTAAGCTTTATTGAGATCCGTTAAAGCTGATCTGGATAACCGTCGCCCATCTTTACACGCTTTACTCTGCTTTCAGTGCTTAACAAAAGACACATTTAATCTTGCAACTTTCCCTGTATCTTTGTAACTTTATTTCAAATGAGTTTCATCAGTTTCATCATTTTGCTTCACAAAAGCAAATACACTTCTTTTTTTTTTTTCCCAAGGAAATAACTGTTTGGAAAATAATCCAGCCCAAAACAGGGCCTCTATGTGGATACTGCCATCTCGGGATGTTTGGGACTATCAAGCTAACATAGTTAGTCATGCAAACAAACAGAAAAACTGCCTACATTAGCACATTAAACAGATAATCAAAAGCTAAATAGTACCTGGAGAAACTGATCACACATAAATAATAACTGGTTTTTATGTCCCTACCTTTCCAGCTGTCTTTGTCTTTAGTAGGATAATATCTGGTACTGCATTCCCTGATTCTGTCTCCAAGTGGAAGCATAAAGGATAACATTCACCCCGAGAATTAAAAATTCAGAGACAGATAAGAACCATTATCTTTTTAACAGTTAAATTCTTGACATGTTTATACTACAAAGGAGCTAAATGTAAGGTCTCCAAGGCCTTTGTCCTGTTGAAGGTGAATTTGAGTTTCTATCTACATCTACTAGATGATCCCATCATTCTACTTTAGCAGGATGAGATTACTGGTGTAGTATATCCATCTACCCACCTACCTGTCTTGTCTGACTTCTTTTATCCTTTGAATCACTGATTTTGTTCTATAGCATAAGTCAGTAGCAATATTCAGCACTAGTTCACTTTCTTATTCCTTGAATGTACTTGCTTGAATTGCATGACACCTGCCATCCCTATACCTTTATTAGTGATGACTAAACACAGCCAAAGGGCAGTTTTGTAGCTGATGAGTCAACTTATCAACAGGAGTAAATGAGATACTGTTGTTCATGAGTAAGTCTTTGTAAACAGTCAGAGCAAGCACCTCAGAGATCAAGAACTTTTCTGGGCTGAGGACTGCAATTTGGTATACGTTACCCTGTTCCTCTGTAATGTGGCTGCAAACATTATATAGTTTCTACGCTTATTCACAGAGCATCTGCTTGTATTTTCGAAACCCTTTAATCTGAACTGGATCTCTTTTAAAAATCTTGATCTTCTCTCTTCACTTTCCCTCATTATGTTTGTAGCCTGCATACAACAGCAACACATTAAAAGCAAATATTTTCCTTTCAGGCTCACAACCCAACAGCAAACTAATGGTCACTAACTCATAGCTTAGCTGAATTCAAGTTGTTTCCATGAGTTCAGGTTAACACAGAATTGATGAGACAGTAAGTTTTCCTTATAGGAAATCAGACCAAGGTTATAGTCACCTTTATCTCAACAATCTTTTGAGGTGACCTGACGTCCTTCTCTGAGAGGTTATTTTCAGTTTGTCGTTCCGGATCTTTTTAGAACAGTTATTTGGTTTCCCACTTTCTCCATGGCTCCCATGGCTTTTGCCATATCACCTGTACTTATGTGATGCCCTTATATGGACCAGCAGTTACTGCTCACTATTAATTTCTTTCATCGTTTCCCACGGGTTTTTTTTGGAGTTGTAGCAACAACTAGGAGATCCTCTTCAAAACTGCTAAGTCTTCAACAAAATAGCCACAATAACACATTTGCTTAGTCTTATCCATTTCTGTACCTCACAGTTTCTATTTCTCCTGACTGCAAGTATTTGGATTCTGTGATGCACTGGAGCCTGCAAAAGCTGCCTCCAATAGCATTTTTGAGTTCCTATAGAATTAAATAGGACCTCATAGTCAAGACTAATCTTCACTCTGCTTTACACACATCAAATTCCCTATGCTGGGGGAAAAAAATCTCTGAATATTTCAGAAGCTGAGGTCTGCTATGAGTGACTATTGTGCCCAAAATGTCATTCTTTGCAGAGTATGCTTTTAATTTAAAAAACACTTTTCTGACTATCACTTTGAACAGCTCCCAGGTATAGTAGGAGGTAATTCTCTCCCTCCAGACTAGGCAGAAGGCATGCATCTTTCTCGATTGTTAAAATTCAAAAGTTAGGAATTCTTGTAAAAGCCAGAATTCATTTATTTGGTGTTTCTAACACATTTTTTCCTTGCAAGAACATGTTTTTTTCATTTCCCTTACTGGTGTCACAGAGTCATTAGTATTTACTCACGAAAAACTGTTTAGCAAAGATTCAGTTTCTGGAGTTCATGAAGGATCTGGTTATGAGAGACCAAATTTAATATCAGTGAGATTAAAAGTTTACCAAGAACTGATTCTAGCTATTACTGCTCTAGCTTTGTAAAAGAAAGAAGATGAAAGGCCAAATTCTCAACTGGTATAGATTGGCATTGCTTCATAGAATGAAAGGGAGATGCATTCCGATGAACACCAGCTGAATATCTGGCTTTGAGATCATCAAAGCTAGTGTATATTAACCCCATGTGGTTATTGGCCACACATTTCCCACTATGATGTGCTGATGTGAATACATTAAATATCCTGTTGGGAAATTAACTATTCATATCATTGGGAGACATTAATCCTTACAATATAAGCAATTTCCCTGATGGAGGTACAAAAAAAAAAAAAAAAAAAAGAGTTTAGGACTTGAAAGATGTAGTAAT
>JANZLQ010000078.1:29732843-29757544 GCA_026212715.1 Elanus axillaris | reverse complement strand
GTCATTTTATTAGTGTTGTTATCATCATTATTGCTTTCTTCTTTTCTGTTCTATTAAACTGTTCTTATCTCAACCCACGAGTTTTACTTCTTTTCCCAATTCTCTCCCCTATCCCACTGGGAGGGGCGCAGTGAGTGAGCAGCTGCATGGTGTTTAGTTGCTGGCTGGGGTTAAACCACGACAAATAATTATAGCCAAAAGACCTAAACACACTGTCTAAAAACCAATTATAATGCACTGGATGCATTTCAGTGTCAGGTTTTGGTTCTGTAATATCCCTTTGGATAATTCTTGTTTTCTTTTGGTCAATACACATGTGATTTCTATCATTTAAAGCACAGAGTAATTTATCATGAGCAATAAACAAAAAATATGTCCTAAAATAATCATTTTACTGAATCATGATGTGCCTTAGATCAATTTTGTAATAGTCTGCCTTGACTATCTAATAGATGAATAAGGGAATGCTTAAATCAAAGTACTGTCTGCTGCTTTAGTACGAGGTAATACTTTATCTACTTTGCAGAATTTAATGTAGGTATTGTATTTCTTCCATTGGCTGTTCTTCTAGATGTTGTAGAATATTGTTAAGTAACATAGAGGGAGCAGAACATTATCCCTCTATTTCTCATTGGCTTCAGGATTAATTATCAGGTTGATTTTAAGATTTGGTCACTAACAAGGCCTTATAGAGCTTAACTCATTCTTTCAACATGATTTTTTGATTGCTTATTCACAGGTTGTTTTCTTTGGTTGTCTTCCAAGCTTTTTCATTTGTCTCATATGTAGGCTATGAATGTTTTATATGGCTTATATGCATTCACACAGTACGTGCCCATGGCAATGAAGATTCATTACAAATGTAATAATTTCTGAATCAACCATCCAATTTCTATGCTGAAGTTATAGTTGCAAAATGTTACTGGCAGTTTATTTCATTTTAAAAGCTTCATACAGTTACTTGAATTATCTGCTTAATAAAGGATGCATTTAACAATCACTCTTTTGTTTTTTTTCTTGTAAGCACATTTCATACTAGGAAATTCTCAAATTGTATGTATACAGGAATTTTCTTCACCCTCTCTTGAAAGGCAGCCCTGAAAGAGAGTAATAATTATTCAGCTTTAACCAAAAATGTTGGGGAACACCCTTTTCTCTAATAAAAAGTGTCATGGCTTTCTATTGTGTGTGAGTTGCAAACACAACTCCACTTTACGGAAGATCTTGCCTATGAAATATTGTGTCCTAAGCTTCATAGAGCACAATTTGTCTCACTTGGAAGAGTAAGAGTAGGGTTACTAGACTCTGCCAGTTTTGAACCTACAGTTCGAGGGAGTCTAGGTTTTTCAAACCTAGCTTGGAGCCCTAGAACAGCTCCTCCAGTTTTTTGAAGTGTCAGCTTAATGAATCACTCCCCACAAAATAGTTGCTTCTGACATTTCAGCCAAAGCCCTGCTGCTTTTGCAGGAGCCTATATGCTTTTATCTTGCACATTGGTCTGAGCTGCAAAAATGTTCCAGTTTATCACATACTGTTCTGTACTGTCACTTAGAAATATGCTTGTGCTTGCTGAGTGAATATTGATAAGATACCTTGAGACTGTGATAAAAACGGGGCAAAGAGAAGATATCTTTCAAATTTGATAAATAAAGTCTTTAAAACAGTGATAAAAGACTTCTGAGAGTCCATTATTGAGAATGAATTCTCAGAGGTGTACACGAAGTTGGGGGCTTATTGTTTGGTCACGCTCTTTCAAAGGTTTAGGGCTTTTACTCTGTGTTTCTAAGAAAAAGCTCTTTGAAGGTCATGTTTGAATTCAAAGCTGTACTTATTGTCTGGTTTTCCATGCTATCTACATTACTGTTGCGTATCGCATTTGGGAGCCCAATAGCTCCTGAAGGTAATATTTTCTAATTCCACTTATCCTACCCTCTGGTGTAGCATTTGTCAGTGCAGGTTTGTGTCTGCAGGTGTTGATAAGGTAGAAAAAGCTACCTGACTAACATTATTATACTTCTTATTTTTTCCTAGGTAGTTTGAAACGATTATCACTGCTGGACTATAGTCATGTGCTAAAAGATAGCATGCCCTCCTCCTGCTATACCACCCTCAGCAATTTAAAGCAGTGGTAGTTGTGCAGATTACCTGGCAGTGAGAAACCTTACTGTAACAGAGAGCGGGTGGAGGGAAGAGAGTGGGAAGGAGGGCGACAGGGAGGAGCTGCTTTTCACTGCTGGTGTTATTCTTGTACTGAAGGCCATGGCTCCTTGTTCAGGTATCTGAGTGGGCAATTAATCTCTTGCTGTTAGAGAGCACTGCTGAACATAACCACTAAACTACTGATGGTAATGGTGGTCATAGAAAAAGAAGGGAACACTAAAACTGAGCCATAAAACCCTCTGCAGTGCAGTTTACTCTGTGAGACGTTTGATTCTCCACCTGCTCAGCAAGTGTAATGTGTGGGTCCCCCAGCCGTGAGAGAGGTACATCTGGGCAGGGCAAGGTGGTTGTCCCTGTGAGACCTGGCATGCAAGGTACCTGGCCATGCTCCCCGGGACTCGTGTGCCTCTACCACCACCTCAGCCTGAAAATTATTTTTGTTCCATTGATACTTTTCTTGGAGTGTAAAAAAAAAAAAAAAGTGCCCCACTGAACCAGGAATGGAAACAACCAGCCCTTTGATTGCCACCTGATCTTGACCTGGCACTTCTATGAGAGGTTAAAAAATTAACAGTGTACTTGAATTGTAACAAAACAGGAGGCGTGCTCAGGAACCTCTCTTGGCTGTACAAACAGCTCAGCTCCACTGCAGCTCTCTGTGCTTTCTTCAGAAGAGCATCAGGCCAGTTGTAGGCATAAATACAACTTGGCATGTCTGACCAGAGCTGCCTTTCAACACCTCCCATGTGACAAAACATTCCTTCTTTCTGTTTCTGTAATAGAAACAAGCTCCCTAAACCACATTTATCTCTAATGGAGATAGTTTACTGCAGTCTTTCAAATTCCTTTTTTCCCCAGGCTCAGTAATAACATAGCACTGGGATCAAAACATAGGTAATAAGCACATTGGAGAAAGAGCATATTTCAACATCATAGAAGAAAAGTTTCTGTAATTTCAGCACTAATTTTTTTCCCCATTTTTGTTTTGTCTTTTCTTTTTTCCTACTGTCTTAACTTCAGGAGCTGATGCAAGATATTCTTATCCATTTACTCTGCATACCATCATGATGACCAGTGTAACAGCATATAAATTGGTAGCTAGCCCAGCCTATGTGGGTTGTCAGTCTGTTCCATGAGAATCCAGTATTTCAGTCAGCCATGTCAGTGTGAACAGGTTTCTTACTCCAACATCTTCTAACAAAGTTTTCTAAAATGTTATCCCTGGGTGCATGCAAAATATGTTTTCAAGGATAAATAAATGGATAACATTTTTAGCAGCCAATTTATATATATTGGACTAATTCTGTCTTAGTAACCATAAGAGGATAAAAATACATTAATGATAATTCTGGCCTGACCAGGATCCTGTGAAGATTCATTAGGTAATGCGTGAAAGTAATACGGAACTCTTTTCTGTGACTCTCTCACTCTAGTTTTGAAGTATGAACTAAACCTTAGTGAGCTTATTCTCAAAACTTCCTAACAGTTTGGGAATTATTATTCTCATCCACATGCCTAGATTCCAATTAAATGGAGATTTAATCACACTTCAGTAGCTCAGTGCTAAACAGGCATCCAGTACATGTTATCAGACATATGAGACGTTGCTATAGATATGGCACCTGTGAGAGACCTGTTACTCATTTGGAGCAGCATCTGGGGACCAGAATGGCCACCCACAAAAGGTGCTAGACAACTCTGTGACAGCAGTTCAACTGAAAGCTCAATGAAAAATGCAAACTGCTCTCTAGCCCTCTGCATAAAGCCTGAAAGTGCCAGAGATCACTAAATATATACACTTTGGAGTGCCCAAAAATTCCTCAGGCACCATAGCAGAGGCTTCTACACCTCATCAGAAGCCCTGGCAAGAGAAGAGAAGCACCATGCTTAAGCAACCCTGCATCTGCACAGGGTTTGAATGACAAGAGAGACCTTAAAAACTAGTCATGTTGGGCTCATGTTGCACTCTTCTGAATAATCAAATAATTTCCCAGAATGGCTTGAGCGGTTGGCTCTCCTGAGCATGAGGACAGCTTGTTTCCACATTTTCCATGATCCAAAAGATTGTCCTTAATATCTTAACCAAACTAGCACATATTCTACTGTGCACAGCCCAAAGCTGGCCAATGGCAGAGTAGTCATGCAGTAGAGGGGGGGAGTCATGCAATAATCCTTGGCCATTCTGAGAGGATCTGACCCCATCTCAAGGGAATGCACCATCAAGCTCGAGGCAAGACTATGAAGGGGCTGTTCCTCAATTGAATCTGGTTGTCATGACATCAGTGATGCAAGATTAATTGGACCAGAGAAAAAGGAAGAGTTAAGAAGGTAAGTAGTGTACTCTGTTGCTGACGCAATGTAAGGATCCTACACATGGGAGGAAACCTCTATTTGGGACCCATCTGTGGTGTCTGCTTTTGCATGTATCACTGGATGAAAATGTCTGTACTATGTTGCAAAAAGGGGCCAGAAACCAGGACAGCTTATTTTCCAGAGCCATTTCATTACATACAGCTTCAGAAATCTTGGGTCTGTAATGGCTTTGGACTCATGAATTTTACATTACAGTGTCGGCAAAAGGGAGGGATTGGGAGGGACTAGGGGGATCTTTGGCAACATATTAGCATATGGCTGACATAATTAAGGTCTCACCTATATTTGATGGTCTTCTGGAAAGAAAGTGGCATTTAGCGGGCTTTTGAACAGATGGAATATTTTTGATGGACCAAATCAAACCATGTGGCATAGGCTGGACGTTGTTGCTCTAGCACATGGTAGAAGAGAAGCTGACACCTTTCCCTCCTGAAACTTTAAAAAATATCTACACTCAAAATAAGCACAATGTTTTAATTGCTTATGGACAGAGATGCGGCTGGGAAGCCTTGAGATAGGTGCTTGGTCAGGCCCTTGCAGTGCCCAGCTTTCTTGTTGGCTTTAGGCTTCCTGCTTGACATCCTCCTGCACCCAGGACAAGTCTCTCTGGTTGCTAATGAGGACAAATGGTTCTTTGAAGATCCATCTGATTGCTGGAGAGGTCACAGGAGAAAATTAGGCTTCTCTAATTTGTGGAATTTATCTCACCATCTTTATACTCCTTGTGAAACAGGACCATTTAACTGCCCTACCTGTCCTGAGATTCAGTGCTTGAAGTGGGAGGTATGAACATGGACCTAACTCTCTCAAGGTTACATCAGAAGTACATGGTAGGAGCTGAAGCTACAGTTGCTCAGCCTGAGTCCTGGCCTGAGGATCCAGCAACCCAGAGCTTTACTATTTAACTTTGGCTATGAAAACAACATTCTTTTTTTTCCAGCTATGATGCTTTTTTATGATGGCAGCTGTAATTGTAATTGCTAGTTCTGAACTGAACTGGGCAGGGGAGAAGGAAATGCTGTTTCTTTTATTACCCACAATACTTATTGTCCTAGATTGCTTTTCAGGTAATTTGTGGTATTTGTTTGATTTTGCATTTTAAAATTTTCTCTTTGTTAGTACTTCTTAAATTTTATTTTTAAATCTTGTTTTGGTAGCTTATTAAGTTTTTGATTAATGATGAAGATATCTACAGTCCTGCTACTTCATTAGAATATCCAAACACAGATATAAATAGAAGGTGTGATCATTTAAGCAAGACCTGGTAATTTTTTTCATGGTAATCATCACAATAATGAACAGTTGATTAAATTATTGATCTGTCAGGATAAACAGTACCTTAAAAAAATGTAGAACTAGGTATTTAAAGCTGATGGTGACACTGTTTTTACATTAGTGCAAGATCTGATCTGTGAATATAATAGGCCCCATCTCCTGAGATAATGGCTGTATACATACTAGCCTTCTCCCCAACATTTTTTCTTCAGAAATGAGGAAACGATCATTACTTTATGGCTATTCTAAAACCAGAATATTCATTTGCTTCTACCTGGTATGGCCATTATTCACGCATGCCTCTTATTTTAGCCAAAGCTGTATTTCATAAGATTGAAGGTCCATTTATTCCAAACATTCTTGGCAATATATAGAAACCTCAAAATGCATTGTTTTCATTTCTGACAGAAAACTATGCATGACATATGTTTTTTTAATGTATTGAACATATGTAGTACCTACTCTGTAGCAAAATGTACAAAATTAACAGCATATAGCTGTTCACTTGAATTCAGAACTGATGCATGGACAACACATATGCACTTAATCTATCAATATAGGCCATTAAGATTAACCTATCCTGTACCTCATTCTCAGTATAAAGAGGTTTTCTGCTGTGATAAGGTAGGTGAATTATCATGCGGTTCTACTCTGGCTCCCAGAAAATTTAATAGTGACTCAAATAATAGCAGATTCTATGCCTATATATCATGAATTTCCACTGTATTTTTACTGCAAATCTGTGTAAATCCATACTTTATTCCCCCTGCATGAATTTAGGCTGATAGAGTAAACCACTATTGCCATGGCAATAATAGCAATGAGGGAGTCAAGGTTGTGCCTTGGTGCTTTAGGCCAGCTACAATAATAAGAGTATTTCTCCACTCATTCAAGCTATTTGGTTTTGAGCCTTTCTAAAATGCTTTTAGAATCATTTGATACACAAAATGGTCTACTTCTTTAATAAAAAACTCTAGCTGGAGTAAGTTCTTATACTGGCTTAATCTATTAATTTTTTTGTCATGATTACCATGTTTGATAAACTGAACGTCTGATGATATGTTTGTCCCTTCTGCACCCACAAAGTCTGCTGGTACTTTAAATATTCCTTCACCTTCTGAAGCTTGCTTAGAAGAAGTTTAACTTGCACTAGGAGTTGGAATATAAAAGCAAATTGAAGCATTGATTTCCCCATTTCATCACCTGTAGAAGACAATTCATAAAGCATGGAAGTTCTAACTAGTCAATCAATAGTTGCTACTTAAATCAGAGACACTGCAGATAGCCTGTTGTTATTAAAAGTGTTCTTCTTAAGATGATAAAAAATAAAAAGAGAGGAACCAATTCAACCTCTGAGTGGAGTTCAAGATTGACACATCAAGGGAAGGAAAACCATATACACAATTTGTCCTTTTTCCCAAAGGCAAATGGGAAAAGCATATTTCCCTGAAGACTTCCCAACTCTTAAGAGCAAGGATGACCTGAAACCAAAATGTTTTGTGAAAACATCCTGACTACAGAATGGCATGGAGGTCTCTGTCAGATTGCTTGAACCCTTGACTTCCCAAGCCCCATCCAGAGGTCTGGGTCCTGCATTGAAGCCTGGTCCTGAGTCAGACACCCTGATGTTCCTGCAGCAAAGGAGAGGCCTGAAAGTCTCAAGGCCTAACAAACAGACCTGTCTGAACAGACAGTCTGAGCTGGGAGTCTCCAAGCAAGTTCAGAGCCAGGCAGTTTGAGTATTTGATGGGTCTGCGTGATTTCTGGAACAGGCTGAGGAGACGTGGGTATCAGGAGCAGCAGTTTCAGGAAAACGAGACAAGGTTTTCATTTTGCTGGAAAATTTTAAAGATTGTTATTTAATTCTGAATGAAATGCAGGGGTTGGGGTTTTAGTTTAAAAAAAAATCATATAGAATGGGAATTTTAAGCTTTGAACATTTCAGCTATAAAAGATTTTGCAATATTCATGCAAATCGTGCAGCTGACAAACATGTTCCTCCATGTGATGGCAATGAAGGAAACTAAAATTACAGCACAAGATACAGTTCTGCGTGATCTCTTTTTGAAGCTAAACTTTAGAGTTGTGAATAATGCACACTTCAAATTAATTTGGCTCTTTATCAGCTATGTTATTTTTCCACACTCATTATAAGGGTCTACTTCTTGATGTTAGTTGAGGACATGTGCATATAAACAAGTAACGGCAGAGTGGCTAAGGTGTGATCTTGCTGCCTTTCAGCTGAGAGCTTTTGAGTTGCTTGAGCACATGAACTAGGTTACAAGCAGCGGGCCTTGGTGGGCAGTTGTGGGGATGGAGGCAGGCGGGGCCATCGTGCCACAGCCTGCCCTGAGGCAGAGGGAAACAGTGGAGGAACCCCACTTTGCAGCAAAATTTAACCATTACATGCATAAATTAACCATTTACCCATAAAAGCACATGGTGAATGTGCTCAAACATACATGATAAAAAATCTAGCAGCTGCTGGGGGCTGGAGGCACAATCTTGGTGAGGGGCACTCAACATTTAACCCAGGGTCAGGGACACTCTCGAGGACTGCAGCACATGGGTGACCCACAGTAGGGCAAGGACACACAGAAATTGTTTTGCATTCACAGCAGGACACTATGAAGTAAGAATGTGGACTCAGGGGGTTTCCCCTAGGTCTCAAATACACTGCAGACCCACACCCTTTCTCATGCATCCATATGCCAGGGTACGTGTGCTCTGACAGAACAGATCCCTTTTCTCTGCAGTCATGCCTTAACCACTGGGGTGAACTTGTCTCATACTGTTCCATCAGGAAATTCTGAGAAATGAGGACCCTGTGTCTGTGCAAAAAGACAGTCATTTAAATTCACCACCCAGTAATGTTTGAACAAATAAAACTGGGCTTGCTCCCTCTTTGTTCTTTAATAAAGGGAAAAAAACCCTCTGTTAACCCATGGACGGTGAACTGCAAAATGAGGTTTAGTGTTTAAAGATATTTCTACAGTTAATATTAGAGACCTCCAGCTATATCAGTACTCAGACATCAGTGGTAGGGTCAGTGCTGTGCTGCTTATCCTGCTTAAGAAAACATTCTTTTTAGCTAATAAAGTTTTCTGAATCTGTGATTCTTCCTCTTTTGTTCATCTTCGTACTCTTCTGTTGCATTTAAACCATATTAGATTTACAGTAATATGCCATTGAGATGACATCCAGTGACCTATTTGCATTGGCTCTCTCTCACAGGCTGATGTAATGGTGCATGACCTATCAGCAAGACATTCAAAAACGCAAGATTGATTGGGCTAAGTGTTAATTGTTCTGTTAAAGGGGAAAAGAAATGTCCCACACCCTCCTTCTTTTAACCTCAAGTCTGACCCTGATACTATCTGTCACAACTCAACATAGCCTTCCTACTTCCACACCTGTACAATTACCCCTAAATAATTAAAGTCTTTAATGGACCCAACATGTCAGGTTAAAATCAGGTTCTCCAAAGAGATTTGATAAAGTGGGTTGAGGTAATTCTGTTTCAATGTGGCAAATGAAACATACATTACTATTAGAAGATATGAGATGATGCTGAACATTTATAAGGCCCCTCTGTCTGAGAAGCGGAGATAGTATCTCACCAGGAATAAAGGCAGTGTGATAATGTTTTTGTTGTGAAAAACATTTTAAAGTATGAGTGTGAGACACAATAATTGCCGAGCTTACAAACCTGATATATTGGCACTGGACTGAGTGTCCTTGGAGAAAGGTTTGCCCTGAAAGTGGATTACACTTACAATGCACCCAACTTTATCCTCCAGTGGGTAGATAAACAACAGGTGTGTGATTCTGCTCAGTAAAACACTGAAACCAGTGTCAGAAACAGCAGTAATGTTATGAGACACAATGAGAGAAAACCAGGCAGCTTTCATACTGAGAAGTGACAGTCTGCGACTTTTAATTCATGACTATCTGTTTTTCCTGAATGATAGTAGTTACTATGCTAAGCCTTGCAAGATGTGTATGGGATAATAGACAACACCACAACTGGTTAAGTTCAGCAGTAGTACTAGAAATAGCATGGGAGGTCCTGACCTGGTAGCCATCTAAATCTCACAGTCTTTCCAAAGTAAGCCAGAGATTTCCAGAAAATTGATCACATTCCAAGCCTAGTAATCACATCAAACAGGAGATTTGTTCTATTGAAAATACAACTGTTTGAAAGGCATCCTTCTCTGGATGAGCTTGCTGACTTTGCTGATTGACAGTGGTCTATTCACAGGCACTAAATCCAGTGGAATTACATTGTCTGAAAACAATGCAATGCTCCTTGGAGGAGCAGAAGATATCAAAGGTGAGTAAAAGGGAATGAGTAAGTGGTTGTTTGGAGAGCTAGCACCAAAAATGAACATACAGCTAAAGATCATACCGTATGAATTCCATCTCCTCTGCATTCCCTCCTTCCTGAATTTGAGTAATTTAAGGCTTTCACAAAATGTCTCCCAGAACTACAATATCACTTGGTAAAGGGTAGATATAGGCAACTGTCAGCCACTGTTAACAGGACAGAATAACTGGTGGATTCATTCAGCTACTAAATTACCCACTTGGATCTTATGCTTTTTAATAGATGTCAAACATTCTCACAGATACAACCATATTGTTGACCACATGAAAGAAGCCTGGCATTAATGGTCATCTGTGTGCATCACCTTCCTTTGAAACAGCTTCAACACAGACCAGAATTCCTCTGTGTGAAGCTACATGATAGGGTGTAACAGAAATACAAGTAATTATTTGAAGAGACCATGTGTCCCAGAGTAGCATGAACTTAATGTTTAAAATTGTATCCAAATTATTAAACTTTTCATGGGAAACAGATTTCTGAACATCAGTAATATTTTACCTTGACATGTGTATGATACTGTTGGTTCATAACAATGGCTAGTGTGTGCCCTTTGTTAAATTGAACTACATCTTAAAAAAAGTCCAGTGTAGATGAAATATTTAGAGGGATGCTTTAACCCACTGACTTCATTCAGGATGTGAAGGCATGTAACTGCTCAGAGAAGCAGATCCTGGAGTCAAGTCTAAGTCACTGCTGCAACAGTGCAACAAGAAAAAGAATTTTTCAGGAGAATAAAACTTTAAGGCACTAAAAGAACTCAGAAATATGAATCCCACTGTCTGTCAGTGGCACAGGTTCTTAAACACTTGATGACCCAATTTGCAGAAGCATTTAGAAATCTAAAATTTAGATAAGTACCTCCTGCCATTTCAAAAAGCATCCATTCCACTACCACTGCAATCTGCATCTTCAAGTAAAGAATTACCTTTGAAAACATGTCTGAAGTTGCTTTAGAAAGGATTACATTCTTTCCAGTTAGACATTTGAAAACTCTACAGGATGATATATCATAAAAGCCAGGAAAGCAAGCCTCCCAATTCCTCTCCTGCTCCTCCTAAAAATTAAAGGAAAATAAAACATTATCCCTAAGCTCTTTATACTCACTAATTAAAAGCACACTGCATTCAAATCCAGTTTAAGTGTGACTTTTTTAAGTTGACAGTGTCTCTTTAAGGTAAGTACTTTCAAATGGAACAACTGCCAATTTACAGAAATTTCAATACTTAACAACCTTGACAGTGTCTCTTTGATTAGCCTGTAAAAATGAAGTTGCTTTTGATAGGAAAGTTTATTCACTTATTTAAAGTCTCTACATATTATCTGAATATCAGCATTCTGTCATTGGAAAAATTTGGTAATACATCCAATTTTGAACCAAAATTTAACCATGAGAAACAAAGATCTAAGCTGTCTTCTTTCTTAGGCTGTTCTAAAAGCTCTTAG
Organism: Elanus axillaris; assembly: GCA_026212715.1. NCBI lineage: Eukaryota > Metazoa > Chordata > Aves > Accipitriformes > Accipitridae > Elanus > Elanus axillaris. The sequence goes on along the minus strand of JANZLQ010000078.1, from coordinate 29,745,906 downwards.
ATCCAAGTAAGGGGTTTTTTTGTGCTGGACACAGGAAAAAAATAAATAGAAAAATAAATGTCATATTTAGGTTGAATCACACATTATGACCTCTTTCAAGGAGGGAAGAATTCAATTGGCTTGAGGATATAAAAGTAATTTTATTATTTCAGTATCATGTGTTCCATTAGTTCCTGTAATTCTAGCCAAAATTAACCAGGTGGGAAAGTTACTGCATATAAAAAAATCATATGTAGTTAGCCATAATTTGGTCAAAATATATGAACTATGATTATAGAGGGAGGATAGAAGAGTGGGATAAGCTGTTAAGATCAGATCTCTTTAACAAGTAAAGAGGTGGCTGGTGGCTACAAAGAGATGATGTCTGATGTTAAAATAAATCCAAGGACTGTGTTCTGCCTTCATTGAAGTCTTTTTTCCCCCCCCACAGTCACATTTAATGCCTAAAATCTGATCTTTATGTTGGCTTGGCTGCCCAGGAGCTACCTTAGGGAAATTACGACCTTGTCAGGACCAGGGTAGTGAATGCTGAGTGACTGAGAGAGAACAGGATTTTTAGCCTGACTCTATGGGGTTTGGCTTCCTTCTTTACTGACTTCACTGATGAAATAGCTGCCTTCCTTGAATAAGTGGCAGCAGTTTGCAGGCTGGGCTCAAGCCCTATTAAACAAGCATAGTGGAGTATTATAGAAGCATGGCTGGGACTGACACAATAATGGCATTTCCTTCTGCTCTTAGACCTCTTGCACTGCTCTCCTCACTACATTTTTTTGTAAAAATCAAGATAAGAGCTTTGAGCAGAGTTTCGGAACCCTTAAAGAGAGGAGACATTATTTTCCTGAAGTGTGTGAAGGGCTTTGATAAGGCTACTACTCTTGGTATATATTAGGATGAAATTCTCATATCTATTCCTGTTAACCCAGCATCTCCTATTTCTCCTTCCATTTTAGGATAGCTTTTTCTATGTTCTGAGCAATTGCCACAGCCTTTTTTGTTCTTATTCTCCCACTTCTCTACTTTATTCCTTCTTGTGATCTCTATATTTACTGACTCCCTCCTCTTTGAGATTTTCTGCCCCTGTTGTCCTCTCCCTGTCCCATGGCTGTGTACATCACTGGCAACACTGCCAGCTGTGCTGAGGGGCCGAGGGGCAACAGAGGGAGAGGAGGGATGTTTGACCTGGAGCTGCAGCTGGGGTTGTGTCTCTCTATGGGTAAGTTACATCTCTTTAACTTGCACAGGGAACCACCAGAAGAGAAGGCAAGTGACGAAGAAAAGAAATATTGACGATAAAGCTATGGACTACAGGACTGGTTTTGCAGTTGTTAGCATGTCAATGGCTTGCAACGCAGTGAAGTTTAATAAAGATGGTGATTAACAGCAACAACAACAAAAAAAGATGGGCTCCAATCCCTAATGGATGTGAAGCATCCTCAAGAAAGTCTCTTCTAGGCTCCTGACCTGAGCTCAAAGCTTGGTGGCAGAACAGAGGAGGTGTTAGAATAGGTAATAAGTACTAGAACTAATATTATAGCTAAGACTGATATGCTCATCTTTATCTAGCATTATTCATTCAAGATCTGATCTTTTAAGCTCATCTTGGTATTTTCAAATATTTTTCTGCAAGTTGGACTTAAAGAGTTACTTTTCTCATGATGGGCAACACATAAAATTTAGAAGTGTTTTGATCAGCTGTTATTGTTTTGTTGCTTATCCAATAGTGGGTTAAGCTATGTTAAAACTGAAAAAGCATGATTTAAAATGGAAGAAAGGATGTTTCCTCAGGAAAGGTTTTAATGGAAGCATTGTTATTATCAAGTCCACGGACTCTTTTTCCAAAAAATTATGAATGAGGGAAAATGAATTCTATTAGAGGCCTGACTAGAACATTAAGTATCATTTTTGCTGCCATTAATGCTATAAAATGAAACTATACATTTATCTGCCTAGAATATATAGTTCTTTTCTGAATAACATTTTCACAGGGCAGAAAAGCAACAACAGTCACAGTGTAAATTCAGTCATGTTTTTAAAAAGTGTCTTCTGATTGCAGCCATTTAAAATGAGGATTTTACATTGGGCAAAATAAAGCACATTTTGGTTTTTAAAGATTATGTATTGTTTAATTTGGATTTAAAAAAGGCAAAGTGAGAATCCAAAAAACTTCTTAAGTCCCCTATGAAGACAACTGGAATTTCAAACTGAAACAAATCATTAAAAATAAAGATGAAAATAACGGTCCACATGCAAAGCCCTAGTGAAGAGTTAACTGTGCATTCAGCTGAGCACGTTTATCCTGCTCTGCTGAGACAGACTGGTAGGGTAGAAGATTTTCAGCATTTGTTCATTTAAAGATAAGGATAACTCTGTGCACAGAGCACCGCAAGCAGAATGCAAAGAGACTCCCTTCAAAGTCTGCTCAAGTCAGTAAACAGACTTCTTCAGCTTTATAAGAATTCTTGCCCATCCTCTTGTAATTCCACAGGCAAACTCTGCCAAGGCAGCTACTTCTAATTTCTGTTAAATGAATGATGTCTTATTCAACTCAGACTGATAAATAATTCTCTCAAATATGGATCTGAACTTGCTATCTCACAGAGACTCTGATGCCTTTGGTATAAGAATCAACATTATGACTCATCTGAATTATGTTACAGCAAAAACCTCATTTGGTTGATACAGATTTTTTTTCTACCAAAATGAAACACAAAGTAGCTCTTCTCCTGATTTCTCTCTCTCCCTCTGTCATTCATTTTCTTGTGTACATTTTTAATACAGAAACTGATTTTCTGAGAATGATACGTTTTCCTAGGACTCAAAAAGTGACAGATGACCTTATTTGTCTTTCATTATTTCCTTTATGGAATTTTTTATTCAAATATTGTTTCAAAATATGTGCTCACAAAATAAACATACCAATATCGATACTTACCATTAAGGCAATAATTTCAGTTGGGAGGAAAATCAGGTTTCGGATCTGAGAAAACAAAATGGAATATATTATTTTTGCCTGTAGCTTTGGAAACTTGTAAAGTCCTATTATCCTAAGAATTTAATTGGCTTAGTCTAATGCATACAGATGGCAATGCCTTGTGCTAGGTATAGCTGCCTTTTTTTTTTTTTTTTGTCCTCAAAGGAGAGAGGGGAAAGTCTAGGCTATCCACCTGCAACAAACAAACATAAAGGTAAGTTTGAGGGTTTATTCTATATAGTCCCATATGCATGCTCTGAGACATCATTTTGTGCATTTAATAATATTTTCAGCAAAGTTATTCTGGAAATGACATTTCTTGGAAGGAAAACAGAATTAAACTGTGATGCTTGCTGAAATGTTAAAGTAGCTGCTGAACCCTGTGGTCAACAAATAATGTTTGCAAAGAAACACAGCAAAATTATTTTCTGGAACACATTTATTCATAATATAAAAAGGGAATCACTATAATCTTCATTAGACAATCTTTGAGAAGCCTAATACATCAAAAGAGGAATTTTCATTTCAGTTCATCGACTATTCATGCAAATACATTTCTAACTTGGGTTTTTTTGTGCTTGACAGTCAGTAATTTTGTTTAAATTGTTATTTTCCACTCTCAAGGCAAACTTGGCATTATTTTCAGGCTCAGCATTGACTGCAAAAACTTCTTATGAATTCAGGCTTTCAACCCTGATACAACTCACTACCTTTGTTTCCAGTGAAGGTGTGTAGGCTAAAGTAAATACTCACAAGGACGCTCATGGAAAGCACAAGTTTCATAATACCTGTGAATAGCTGCTGACAAACGGCACAGCCAACTGAAATTCCTGTGATGTCTCTCTCAATTTTGATGATATAAACAATTACCAATTTAGGTGGATCGGTGAGTGTGACTGAGGTGAAGGTTCTTGTTCTTAGAAAATGTGAGTTAAGTGACCTAAGTAGGTCATAAACTACAGTAAGATGGTTGTCACATCGAATATTGAACTGTTCCAAATATAAACTGGCTTCATAATGTGTGCGTATATATTGCCTAATTTACATGAAACTTATATGACCCTTAAACAGTAAGGGAATGACCTTATCCTGGCTCCATTCATGTAGGATAAACATGGATGATTGTTTCTTCTTTAGAAAACTTTGGAGCCATTAAATACATATGATTCACTGGAAAAAAAACAACCTAATGAGAAATAGCAAAGACTTTGCTGAAAAAAGATTTAAATCTTTGCATGTTAAATAAGGAGAGATATAGTTTTCTTTAAAATGTAATGAATGGTAAAATGAGTCTCAAATCACGGGTTGTCTGAGCTGTTGGGTTCACAGTTTTTCTGTCTGGGTAAAGTTTAGTCAAAGTCCAATACTCAAAGAGAGGCCTTTGGGGGACAAAATGTAAAAGGAACATTTTATTGTCATTGGACCTAGGGAAAACAGGAGTCCTGAAGATCATATTTCTTAGGATTGTGAGAAAGAGACTTCTTTCAACAATCTGTTGCCAGTCAGATTTGAAAACAACTTTGTATATTTTTTCCTGCCTTGTTAAGTACATACTCATACTTCCTGCATGTTCTGAATGAATAAACCAACCCCCAAACAAAGGTTACTCTCTGCTTTTAAATCCTTCTGGTCCCTTGACATTTCTGACTGATGGAAATTGGATGTAGAGGCAAGGTAAACTACTCTGGCTAAATGCTTCTGAATAGGATGATGGTCTGCTGCTACATAAATCCTGTGTGCTGTCAGATCCCTGGAGCATTCTTTGTTCTGGCCTTGGAGAGATTTCTTGTCAGCCCACCAGACAGTAAGAAGAAAACTGCAGTTGATTCTGTCAGAACATCACACTAAATGAACAAAAGGATGATTCCCCCAACATGTACATTCAGACTTCCTTTTCAGAGTTCTACCCCTGTTCTAGCTCAGTTAGAATAGGCTCCAGAACAAAGAGAAGTCACCTTTTAATTATCTGAGTGTTCTTTTCAGAGAACAGCTATCAATGTATTTCCTTGAATGACATATTTTTTCTCTGCAGAGTATTGCAAACAAGGAGAACATAGGACAGATGGGGAAGAGGAGAAGGTGATAAAAGGAATAGGAATATTGTGCAATAATTCTTCTAAATCTTTCCTACCTGATATATGGTGTTGTAATCACACACAACTCGTGCCACTTAACACTTGAAACTGCAAGTAGTAGGGATTAAACAATAAGCAGTTAATGAGGAAGTAAAGAATGGGGTGATAAAGCTTGCTGATGGGACTGTTATTCAGCATACTAGAAATGACAGCCAACATGGATAAAGTGTTGTAGAAGGACCTTATGATACTGAATGATTAGACAATAAAATGGCACATGAATTCAATATAGTTAATGTAAAGTGATGCGCACATGAAAAAAGTAATCTAACTTCACCTGTAAAATGGTGAGCTCTGAGCTGATGACAAATTTAGAAATGAAATTGTGGATTATTTATAACAGATGGTTCTGTGAAAACAGCTCAGTGTTCGTTAGTAGACAAAAAACAAGTCAAGTGTTAAGAAATGCAGGAAAAAAGAGAGAAAACAAACCAGAAAATGTTACACTACTGCATAAATTCATTATTCATCTGCATCTTGAATGGTATGGGCAATTCCAGCTCCCCCATTTAAGTTTTAACTCAGTCTCCAGTCCAAATAACTCTCTGGGCTGGAATAAAGCCACTTGAGATGGACTATTACAAATGTGTATAAATTCACGAGAGGCATAGAGAAGGTGAGTATGGATCTCTTGCAGCACAAGAACTAGGAGACCAGCTATAACCTACAAGCTAGTAGTTGAAAAGTTCAACATAGAAAAGGAAAAAGGCCCCATGGCATGTAAGCAAGCTGTGGAATTTCTTACCACAGGATATTGTAGATGCTAAAAGTTTATGGACTTCAAAAAGCAACTACAAAAATATATAGTGTGAGGACTAATAACTTCAAAGACAACATCCTTAGCTAAGGAAGCTTGTTGCAAATCACTGGATTGTATTTTGGGCAAGTGTCACTTTGTGCTTGCCTTGTTGTTACACTGCTAGAGAAAAGATGCTGAGCTAGATGGGCCATTGGTCTGGCCCAGCACAGGTGTTTTTATATTCTGTTATGACAAATGAGGGGTTACCAAAGAGGAAAGGATGAAACCTCAACTCTACTGAAACAAAAAAATCTCCATTGTCTTCAGCACAAGTGTGAAATAAATGTCATTCAAAGGCTCTTTTTCCCAAAAGACCTCATTCAAATATATATATATTTGCAACTGAAGTGTATACATGGTGGTAAATACAGATTTACAGATAGATTTCAACTATACCAAGGAGATTCATCACACTATAGAGATGGAGGGGAAGTGTACTTTGATTCAGTGGCTTAAACTCAGGATTGCAACTTACAACAACATCATTTCTATTTTTGGTGGAGCCAGGACCATGGTGTGAGACATGGTCATGTCAGGTCATTTGAAATATTTGCTATTGAACCTGAAATATTGATTCAGTTTATCTGAGAAAAAAAGGCATTTGTGGGGCTATGTATCTGTAACTACAGTCCATTGCTTCTGGTTTGTCCAATAGGTTGCTCTCTGCTTTATTTCTTGATGTTAAATTTACTGCACGTCAGTGAATCTAAGATACAAGTTTTTTTTCTGACATTTTAGCAAGTAAAATGTGATTCTGAGAACTCTGAAAAAAATCATGACCTAACCTTTCCCAGCATAATGATAATAATGATACCATTTACAGGAAAAATTGCTTTAAATTGGTTAGAAAACACTTACGTTAAAAGACACCTTACCGATGTGAGGGAAGAAAACTCAGAGTACATTTTCATCATTAATTTTGGTTAAATAGGCTAATAAATGTTTTCTGCATGGCAGCCAAGATTGCCATGTGGCTGCAATCGCTGCTGGGAGAAAACGCTGCTTGTTTTTCCTTTTCAGTTTGTTCTTGGATTCTGTGCCTGGCTTTATATGGATCCTGTACATGGTGTCAACAAATTAAAAAATGCCTTGTCTGATGCCTAAGAAACAGAGTTCCTAATATGGTGCCATATCTGGCCTATTTAGAAGGTGGATTTGCATTTACTTTGCAGATTTTTGCATGCCATTTTCTGTTTGAGCAGAGAGTTAGAGTGCAACATCCTCATAATCAATCTCAGCAGATACTGGGTTCTGAATAGCAAAGATCTGGGGTGAGATTAAAATCCGGTAGTACCCAGAGTACCCAGCCCTACCTCAAGCTGGTTACTGTGCAGAGGTTAAGCTTGGAGCAGGATAAGAGGTGCACAAATCTACCATGATTGTACCAGCATCTGTGCCAAACACCCTGTTTTCAGCACTAAATGTGTGACTCTCCCTACTCTTAAACCTCTAGGCATGAGATTTATACTTTGCTTCATTCCTTGTAGATGCCTGTTTACAGTCCAAAGTTGTTCCAAAACCTTGAGTTTTGCTTAGAATAAGGTTGTCAGAGAAATAACTGTTTGACTCTTTTCCCTTGCCTACTTCTTGGAGCCCTGCAGGAACACTTCAGTCATGTTTTCATGACTTTTCTCTGTAATTGTCAGTGATAATAACTTTTCTTTTTTTTTTAAGAAAAAAGGATTCTGGTCTTTATAATCAACTGACAGCAGGAGCTGGGGTTTCCAAAAAAGCATCAGAGAGTCAAATTCATGATAAAAATCTGCCTCAGGAGAGCTGCTTTCATCTTTTACTCCATCTTTTTCTTTGCTTACAGGTTGCAGCAGTAAAGCCCCGAATAAGCCTCAAATATTATAAAAAAAAAAAAAAAGACTTTGAATCTGACCCATTGTCACAGCAAATAATACAGTTGGGGTGGCAGCAGTTTGTCTATTCTTACTGCAGAGCTTTCAGATTTGAGCTGTCCTGCAATAGGAGCTACACATGGTGTGAAGCAGACTTTGGTCTGAAACTACAGGGGCTGTAATTAAACTTAATTGAAACCACGTCTGTGAGACAGAGGGACAAATGTCTTTAGGAGCATCACCACAGCTGCATCTCTTCTGAGTAAAGGCAGCACTGGCAAGGGGAAGATAAAACCCAATGCCAGATACTATGGGTAAGCTAATGCTGTGTAATGCCCCAGATTGTACTGCAGGAAGAATTTATGGTAGAACTATAAAGCTATTGGGGTTTTTAAAGTATAAATATCTGTAAGGGTGAGTAGTAGTTTTAAATATATTGTGTATTTCCTTGTGTATTTCCTTGCTGTTGGTTCTTTACAGGTTATTTCACTATATTTTTATTGCTTATGTCTAGCCACAGGGAGAAGCTGATTAAGTGGTCTAATTTTTCCTTATCTCTTATCTTCACTGCTTGACCTTCCTGTTTGAGTGTATTGGGTATTTCCAACTGCGTTTCTATTATGAAACCCAGATTGTCTTCTGGAAGTACACTGTTTTTGATGGACTACAAGAGAAACACAGGTGGGTTTCTGATAGCAGCATGCCTGAGTTCCTGCCAGCTCATTTTATGGGCTGCTAGGGGCTTCAAAGCAACTGTTTTATGCAGAATCTGCCATTTTGAGAAACTCTGTCATGCCAGTGCCCTGGGGCTAGATTTCCTGTGAGTCTGCAGACTCCCTGCCATACATACACAAACCACAGGAGCCTTGGATCAGTTTTTCAGGTAGGATCTGAAGTCTTCACGCTCATCTTCCTTTTCAGCTGAGATTCTTCAGTCTGCGGTGGCTTGTAACATGGAGCAGGGATCCCAGGAGCACCACCTCCTCATCAGTGGTGTTCTCCCATGCTAGACTGACAGACAACAACCAAGCTCAGAGCCATTGTGTTGCCCATTGGGCCTTTTGAAATTGTTGCTGCCAGAGGGGAAAAGATGAAACTGTGAGTAACGGGGAGGTTCTAGCACTGTGCAGAATTATTGAGGTGAGTTGGGGAAAGGCAAATCTCACTGCTCTAGTCTCCTGCCTCTGCAGCGAGGAGCCTGGAAACCTTGAGGACTTCAGCTCTGTTATTCAGCTCCTGGCTCTGCCACACTGTCTCTGGCAGTCTCAGAGGTCCTCCTCCGAGCTAGCGATCTCACGGCTTCAGACCCATTGCTGTGGGAGAGCAGGGAGCAATTTTCTGAACTCTGCTGTAAATGCCAGCACTCCCAACTTCCTGCAGTCAAAGGAGCCATGCCAGGTACCTCACAGCCTGTGCTTCTTCCAAATGGTGTCGTGGGTGTCTTAGATGGTACTGGGCACATACAGGTGTGCTGCAGAATTTCACCCCAATTTTTCACAAGAAAATGTTCTGATTCTTTCAAGCAGAATCTTACTGCAATTAATTTTCAAGTGAAATTTCTACTTTCTACTTACCAATTCATTCTGAAATGAAAGACCATTTTCCTCAGAATTTCAGAAGTCTCTGTAAAATGGAAATACTTTCTTTAGACCAGATCAGCATTGGCTTTTGAACAGAAGGGAATAGAATCTCCTTCTTGGCTTTTCCCAGAGAGTGCCTCAGAATACTGATGCTCACGTACACTGTCTCATACTCAGTTTGTCTAGTTCCTTGTCTAAGACACTTCACAGATTATTGTATTATTGCAGTTTTAATTCAGAAATATTATATCTAATTATGCTATCCCTGCAGCATTGGCTTCATTGATGAGGTCAGCTTCTGTCTGATTTCTTTGAATTCTTTTCCCTCAAATACCATCCCAGACTGTCCCTTTGGGATGAAAACTCTCATCAGTCCAGTCTTCAATTAGTTGTCCCCTCACCAATCACTTCCACCCTGTTGTTGCTCACTCCTATTGTTTATCAACTTTTCTTGTAATTATCCTATAATGTACATTTATAAAACACACATAAGGTCTCCAGTTGTGTAAATATTAGGTTTATTTAAATGCAAGTCATAACTACTGCTTTTTCCTTCTTTTTATTTGTTTGTGTCATACTAATGTTTCTTCTGGGAGCAATTAGACTCCAAATTTTTCAGGATAGAGAACTCGTTTTCTGGGTTGGTACAGCAGGTCCAATATTGACCAAGACCAGGGGGCATTGCTATAGCACAAATAAATAATAACATCTCTGAAAATCTTTTCATCACCTTAATGGCTATGTGATCTCTGTGAATTTTTGTGATTGCAGTAAGTAGTTGTAGAAAGCATTGTGATAACGTCAATAGAAGCATGGTATGGTAATGTAAAATTAATGAGCTAGATGGTAATCTTTTTAGGCAAATCGTGTTCTGCAATACAGCACACCCTCTCAATTAGTTTGCTCTCAGGAGCCAACGAATCAGTGTGTTGTGTGTGAAGTGCACACTAAAATTGCGTTACTCAGGAAGATCAGCGTAGCTGATAGTCAAAAGTGCAATAACCTCATATGGAACATAATCTCATAGTGAAGAGCATTATAGAGGCAATTCATGGTACTTTCATGTCTATGTTTTTAATGTCCCACAGGTATTTGTTAGTAAAGGGAAGGAGACTTTGACTTTTGTTATGAAAACCAAAATAAGGAAGCTGGACTGACATCTTCTGAAAGCCTGTGCTCTGCCAAAGCACTGATCGAGTCATTAGTGAAAGGTATGACTAGCAGAGGGTGTGAAGACCTGTTTCATACTCTGTGATGAGTTGACCCTCGCTGGACGCCAGGTGTCCACCAAAGCCGTTCTATCACTCCCCCCTCCTTCGCTGGACATGGGAGAGAAAAAATATAACAAAGTGCTTGTGGGTCGAGATAAGGACAGGAGAGATCATTCACTAATCACCGTCACAGGCAAAACAGACTCAGCTTGGGGAAAATTAACTCAATTTATTACAAATCAAAATGGAGTAGGGTAATGAGAAATAAAACCAAATCTCACAGCACCTTCCCTCCACCCCTCCCTTCTTCCTGGGCACAACTTCACTCCTGGCTTCTCTACCAACCCCCCCCAGTGGCACAGGGGGACAGGGAATGGGGGTTACTGTCAGTTTATCACAGGTTGTCTCTGCCACTTCATCCTCCTCAGGGGCAGGACTCATCACACTCTTCCCCTGCTCCTGCGTGTGGTCCCTCCCACAGGAGACAGTCCTCCACGAACTTCTCCAACGTGGGTCCTTCCACAGGCTGCAGTTCTTCACAAACTGCTCCAGCATGGGTCCCTTCCATGGCGTACAGTCCTTCAGGAGCACACTGCTCCAGCATGGGTCCCTTCCACGGCATACAGTCCTTCAGGAGCACACTGCTCCAGCGTGGGTCCCCCATGGGGTCACAAGTCCTAGCAGAAAACGTGCTCCAGCCTGGGCTCCTCTCTCCACAGATCCGCAGGTCCTGCCAGGAGCCTGCTCCAGTGCGGGCTTCCCACAGGGTCACAGCCTCCTTCGGTCACATCCACCTGCTCCGGCATGGGGTCCTCCCCGGGCTGCAGGTGGAGATCTGCTCCCCCGTGTTCCTCCCTGGGCTGCAGGGAGACAGTCTGCGTCACCATGGTCTTCATCACAGGCTGCAGGGGAATCTCTGCTCCAGCGCCTGGAGCACCTCCTCCCCCTCCTTCTGCACTGACCTGGCGGTCTGCAGAGTTGTTTCTCTTACATGTTCTCACTCCCCGGCTGCTGCTTCTCTCCCCCTGTCCCCCAACTTTTTTCCTTTCTTAAAATGTTATCCCAGAGGCATTACCACTATCACTGATTGGCTCGGCCTTGGCTGGCGGTGGGTCCATCTTAGAGCCGGCTGGCATTGGCTCTGTCGGACACAGAGGAAGCTTCCAGCAGCTTCTCACAGAAGCCGCCCCTGTAACCGCCCCCCGCCCCCGCTACCAAAACCCTGCCACAGAAACCCAATACATATTCTCCATGGCAATTACCTTTCAAATTGCTAAGGTTAAGATTCAGACTTTCTTACCTAGTACAACTGATATATGAATCACTCTGTAATAAACACTATGAAGCATGATATCAGGTAGAAAAGGGATGTGATGTGCAGTCATGGCAACTGACCTCCCACTAGACTGTTATCAGTGAAAAAGGGCTGGAAAGAAAGGTTTCTTGGTGGAGGGAAACCTGGGGGTTCTGCAACACTGACAAGAGTTAAAATGATGCTGCCTTATCTGATACTTGCTGAATGCCAAGCAGAGTTTCTTTCAGTTTTAATTCTGTTGTCATTTCTGCCTGTGTATGGTATGCTCTGAACAACATGGCCACATGCACACGTATCATCAGCACAGAGGAGCTACAAGCTGATGTATAGAACTCACTTGGTAGCAGTGATACAAAGAATATATTTGATCCTATAGTTCACTCAGAGAAACTTCCAGTTTCTTTAATGACCTCCATGAGAATTTGATTAAATATTGTCAGATTGGGTTCATTATTTCTGATGAAGTGGTAGGGAAGAAATTCATTAATGGAACAATTTCTGGAGGCTAGGACTTAAATTCAGTTTGCATTATGAGAGAGATTCATTTCATCTCAAACTATAGCTCAGTGGACATTAATCTATATTACAGTTCTGCAGCCAGTGAAAGTAGCAATTTGTGTTTAGGGTTAGAAGGCTGATAATATAGCCAGTCACGGGTCAAAAGAACTAGTACAAAATTTTTTCAATTTTCAGAAAATTTTGACCAGATGTTGATTTCCTGAAGATTACAACTTAAAATGATAACTCCAGTTTGGAAAGACAGTAGATTGCCTTGCATTTTATTTTATAAACCAACTTTACATATGTCCTGATTCATTTGAATGCTTGGGGAAAGGCACCCTTGGTTACAGAAATGAGAGACTGATGTGGACTGTAAAGGAAGATGAAGCTTATCTTCTATTTGAAATCACTGCATGCTAAGATCTCATCCTAACTCCTACAGAAGAAGCATCTCCACAAGGTCAAAATATTAATCATGGTAGAAAAATGTTAAAGACATATCAACCCATATTTTCCATTCCTTGTCCTCAAACTATTAAAAGAAAAAACACTTGCTCAGTTTGAAAATTGCCACAGAGGCCAAAATAACATTTTATGTTTTCCCTCGTGTTCTTTTACAATTTTTTTGGTCTTGTATTGGGTTTCTGTGGCAAGGTTTTGGTAGTGGGGGGGGGTTACAGGGGTGGCTTCTGTGAGAAGCTGCTGGA
>JANZLQ010000078.1:29721713-29732743 GCA_026212715.1 Elanus axillaris | reverse complement strand
TGTCTAGCGAAGAGGGGGGGAGTGATAGAACGACTTGGTGGGCACCTGGCATCCAGCCATGGTCAACCCATCACAGGTCTGTTTTCTCTTGCATCATATTATTTACTCAAAACCTTGTGATTTTACCCTGATGAAATACAATTTACTGCGGAGGCATTACTTGGAGAATATCCAGTATTGGCCATTCAGGAATGTGCTTTCAATCATTTCAAATAGCAGGCATCCCTTCACATCATAAGCAATTGTAGTCTAGAGTTTTAATGGTGTCTACGTTAATAAAGTTCACTTTAGAAAAAAGATACTGGACTGTATTTATTTTATTTATTAACAGTTTTATAGAGTCCATTTTCATTCAGGTCTTCAGCAGTAGGTAAACAAAGGAGCTATTGATTATATAGAGAAAAGTTTCTGACAGCTTCAATTAGAAAAAAACTTCCTTTGTTCAAATGGAAAATCACATTCCTGGAAAATTTTCTACCTCTTTGGGTTTTGTCTGAAAATCAGTTATCAGTTGGCATACCTCTGGGTCCAAACCTGCTTTTGCTTAAGTAAGTGGGAAATTTGCCATTGACTTTGACAGGAGTAGGTGCACGCCCCTAATGACGTGTGTAATGGAAATGGTGTACACACAAAAAACCTGGACACCAGGAAACCAGCATGAGAAACACTGGAGAAGGATTTCTCAGAATCCCAGAGTATGTGAACAATGTGTTGTGGTGACATTTAAACATTGACAAGAAAAGTGAAGAGATCAAGTGGAAGAATTAGAACTAGACAAGAAGATATTGTCACACTGCAACAATTCACCTCGTGCTTGGAAAAGTTTATAAAAACCTTGAATAGAGAGGGAAAGGGCATCATGATAAATGAGAGCACCTAAGCCACATTAGATCACCTGATAACACAGTCATCTTTGCCAAAATCCCTGAAGACCTGAAGCACTGATGAGAGAATTAATCATGAAGAGTACAGCTTGGGCAATTAGGACAGGTAGAGCTGAGTTGTCCCCAGTGAAACCTGACCTGCAACCTTCACCCTATATTGAAATCAAATATGACCCAAACCTTTGCTGAAGCATGAAAAAAAGGCAAAGAAAGTTTTTTCATCTCATTATACCTCATTTCATTCACCTTATCCAATATAGTGTGCTGTGGATAATCTCAGACTGGTATCAACTACAATAGCACCAGAACAGCAAGACACTATGACTTTATCAGCCAGTATTGCATCCACAGTAATTAGCCCTGCTTCTCAGCAGTGAGGAAGGGCATGTTAATGAGGCTGAGTGCAGTGTTGTGCTAATCCTGTGGAACCAATTCTGTGAACCAAGCAAGGCACTTGCTTTGTGCTGCTGTACTCCATGAAGAAGTGTCAGATCCCGTGGTGTTAGCTGGGGCGTCTCCAGCGTAGCAAGGTCTATCACACAGCAAGGCTGATGCAGGTGTATCCTGGGCAATACACAGGCCAGGATGCTGCAGGAGTAGTTGTGCTTGAAGGAGCTCCATGGTATCTCATGCTCAGGAGGAGGAAGGATAAAGTAGGAAGAGGAAGACTGTGTGCACTTTCATACTGCAATCTTACTGCAAATTATGTTTTTCAGCCTCAAGTGAGATACCTTATGCAGAAGGCAGGGGAAAAAAAATGTAGATGCTGGTGGTACTCCACTGTTTCTCCTGTTGATTGGCACAAAGTTTATTTCCCAGCTGTGATGAAAGGACCAGGCTTGTTTTGCCAGAAGGTGCTAATAACTTGTGTGATGAGTGGAAGGACTACTCATGTCCTGAGTCCCTGGCTCTCTGAGGCAAGAGTGGGTGTTTCCACTGCCAGAGCCAGGCTGTGACTTGTGTCAGAAAACGGAGGTGTTTTGTGGTCTAGCCTTGGAAGGGTTTTTTCATATATTTAATGGTGTGGGGGTTTGGGGTTGGTTTTTTTTTCAAACTGTGGCTCTGAGTCTGTAAGGAACCCTAGAGGGGCATCTTTGTTGGACATAACTACTGCCTTCCTATCCACTTTGAGTGTTTTGTCTTGGCCACAAACTGAAGCACACCTAATGAAGAAAGCAACATCACTCATTATTTGTCTTCCTGATTGGCAGAGTTGCATGGGTGAAGGCAGATGTGGCTCTCTTGGGATACTGCAGCTATTGTGACAGGAAATTTTTCCAGTCAGATATTTGAATGAGATCTGGAGGACTAAAGTAATTTGTCTCTAGTTTTATTTTAGTGGTTTCACTTTTCTGGCTTAAGTATTTCATTCTCTTTTATTGTCAAGATTTATTACCAGCACTGTTGTGAAGTGCAGCCAGTTCCAGTCCTCCAACTCTTCTTCCTAAACTTAATTTTTGTCAATGGAATAGTTTCCGGTAAAATGTCTAATTGTTGGCTTATTGGCAGATTACGTCCAAGAGCTTTTTTAAAACTAAGGCCAGCACCAATTAAGTGGCTGCTGCCAAGTCCCTTAGTTGCTGATGGAATAAATGAGAATTTCATTTGTTTCAGAGCTGACTGCATTTTTGGTCAGTGAAAACCCAAGAACATTAAGTTCCTAGTTCCTACACTATCGGTACTTGTGTTTCTATAGCTCCATCCTTTGACATCTTTAATACGTTTATTGACACAACTTTTCTCTCGGGTAGGAAATGCTATTATCATTATCTTTCAAGTGGGGAACCACAACCCCAAGAAACTGTAGACGTGTTTATACTAGAAAGTACATCACATGCAGGAGAAGAAGCAGTCTTCCCTAGAGGGGACAGTAGGTTATACAGGAGTGCTTTTTGTGATGAATGTTTTATTGGGTCTGCCAACAGATAGGCTAGACTTAAAAAAGGGAAATCCCTGCTGTATTTTTGCATCTATACCAGGAGATTTTGTTCATAACAAATTATTGGAGGAAATCACACTTCTAACTCTAGCTAAAATGGCTTGCCCAGGCCATGGTATCTGGGATGGAGAACAAGATGTGAGAATCCCTTGAGGTGAGCCCTTTCCCCAGTAACCCTACTGAACTAGGACTTCCCTTGCTGCAGGCAAAAATGACTGCAAAAACAATTACTACAGGCATTTTTCTTGAAAGCAGTGACTTCCACTGAGTAATATTTGAATCCAAAATACTGATAGGAGCATTTTTGTCTTCCTCTTTACAAAGACAGCATTTCTAGGACCTCTGTATTTGGGTTTCTATCAGCTGGCATGTGCTTCTTCTGTACATACTCTTTGAAAGTAGGAAACACACCACACTCTGATTGAGTAGGCTGTGATGAACATCTTAACTCGAGACACACAGTTTCTCTGTAATAGACAAAAAGTCACATGCCTTAAACTATACATTAGGGTGAAGTTCAGCCCCTCACCTATGCCTAAAATTTATTGCTCAAACTTGTATTTCATCTGAACTTTAAATTATTCTCTACTCTAAAGGAAAGGAATAAAGAATCAAAAAATAGGGAAAACATATAGGATTTACTCTAGTTATGAGTTATGTTAAAATATAAATTTTTATGGGTTATTTTCTTTGTTTATGTATGAAATGTCATCTAATTATTTGATGAAAGCTAATTTTAAGTATTTATTTTCCTTTAGATTAATTCTCCCCCATGCAAAATACAAACAAAAGGGTTAAGAAGTGAAGTTTGACTTCTGCATTCCTGAGTTTTATTTAAAAGTCATGATAGAGCTGCCAGGATGATGAGTTATTGGTTGTCAATAAAGTAACTATTGATCATAATCTCCTAAAATTCATCCTTCATATGTGTGTAAAAACAGACTGTGCTGTGAACTGCAGAACAGAATTAATTACTTTGTCCCTGAGGGAAGAGCAGATAATTACCAAATAACATTTCTATCAAAGCTGCAGCTAAGTCCTGAGTGCTACGTGAGGCAAATTCCACACTCCTACAAAATGAATAAACTTGTCAGTACTTTCACACAAATTAAACCTTGTAACATTTCAGTAGAAATCCTATTAGGAGTGTCCTCGTTTTTATAATTAATTTGAATTTCTTTAAGGGCAAAGGAAAAATAGATGTTGGAAAGAGTAAGCATATATTCAGAAATCTTCTTGCTCTCCTGTGAATCTTTTTAACAGATTGGATTTATGTTGTCAAGGATTCTTTTATCACTTGTTGATCAAGATAGTTTTAAAGACATTCATATTGCTGAGGTCTGTACTAGGATGGTGGAAATATACATTTTAGAAAGCAGTATCTTAGTGAAAGGATAATTCATGCTTTACACTAATTCCCTCCCATCTATTGATATAAATTACAGCTTTGAGAGAAGGAGATGCTTGAAGCTCTCATTATTTTATGTACCAGCCTATGCTCAAAGAACAGGGGAGAATTTGCAGCTAACATTCTGTGGGACATCCAAACTATTGTAGTGAAACTTATGCTACCCTCCAGAATTCAGTGGAGAAGACTTCTTTCCATGAACAAATACTGCACTGGGAATCATTTGTGCAAAGCCAATTCTCTGTTTTAGAATGCAGGACTTTGTATTGGAAGAGGTTGAATTATTTATTAGAAATAAACTATCCAGCAAATGTAGCTTTTTTACCTTGTTTGCAAGTTAAGACCTGATTCTGGATTGCAGGCATGTATTTGTTATTCAGAAGTCTTTTCCAATAAAATGAAATATTCTGCTGTGCAAACTGCCTACTGGCTGTTTGTGGTGCAGGACTTGTCGCCTCCATAGTGCACGGCATAACTACTGCCTAACTATAACTCACTGAACAGGTGTGAAAAGCACTTCCCAGGCCACCTACTTCAATGTGTCTAAATTATGGGAAGTCAGACCCCTTTTCAAGAAAAGGCAACTTCACTCACAACTTCATCATAGGACCTTTCCTTTAAGTGCCTTAATGAACAGTGAAATCGCCAACAATGCAACCATCTGAAGTAGTATTCTCTTTTCATTTGAATGACCACCTCAGGGCTCGGTTATAAGGACACTTCTTTTGTCTTGACTAACGCAGATTTCCTCAGCTACACCTTCTCAATGCCTCAGCTGGCGAGGCTTTGTGGTGAACAGGCTGAAGATGCATCTAGAGGGGAAGATAAGAGGACAACTCAGCTGGCCTATTTGCTTCCTGCTGCTGCAAGAGGGAGATATTATTTCCCTGCCCTCTCCCCAGTTCTCCCTGCTTCCTGAGCGTCACCTGTGCCCAATGCATCCTTCCCTGCCTCCTTCCCAGCTTGCACTAAGTCTGGCACCCACTGGGCTCTTCACTGACAAAATTTAACTCACAAAGCCCCCACAATTGTTTTTCTTTGGCCAACTTAATTTTCTGTTTAGTTACTGAGTTGCATCAGTGCTTACAAGAGTCTGTTGAGGGCCAGCGCTGGTGAAAGAGTGAGAAGAGTATGACCTCCCCTTTGAGGCAGTAGCTCCCTAATATGAAAGTTCACTTAACATACTGCTCTGAATAGGGAACTTCAATGTGTATGCAATGACTAGAGAGACTCGTCCATCACACACCTAACACTTAAGATCACTAAATAAATGATTGTCCATGTAAGTTGTACCTTCTGAGAAGGAGAGTATATTAGAAATAATATTCACAGGGAAAAGTGACCATACTCATAAGCAGATTATGAGTACCTTAATTCCCAGTTTTTAGAGCCTTCCTCCTTCCTGAACCAGAGGACTCTAAGCACCCTGCAAGGGCCTTTCAATCTCTGGAAATGGGGTCCCTTATGGGTCCAGAAAAACACCCTAGGGGGGTTAAGATGTGAGGCGACCAAGCATACCCAGAGTGTGATGCCACTGGATTAACAGCTAAAGGAAACAGATCTGAAAAGGAGAGGAACATCCATAGGCACAATTAAAGGTGTAGGAACCTCAGGCTCCTAGGCTGGATAGATACTACGGATATGGCAGACTTCTAAATGGGGACTACGGTTTCTTAAGGTTAATTGCCTGCTTTCCTTTAAAAGGGAAGAAGAAAGTGCAAGAACACTGAGGCTCTGGTCACTGAAATGCTCTGAAACTTTAAACACTGATGCAGTTCCAGGGAAAAGTAGATTTTATTTGTTATGTATTGCCTAAAGCAAGGACATGCAGAAAAGTCTTTGGACTTTCACAAACCCATTTACTGTGGCATTGGTTTGTACAATATCTGGGAAAAATACTGGAGCTGGAATCAGTGTCTCAGGACTTGGGAGGTTTCCCACTCAAGAGTTATGAAACTGTCACGAGAAAAACACAGACTGAGGAAAACAGAGCATGGGAGAATGAGTAGATCAGAAGGCTATTTCCAGAATATCTTTTGCAGGTCTGTGGGAACAAGCTCTGCTTTCGCTCCAACACAATTGTAAGCTTTGAGGATGTGGCTAGTCCAGTGCTGAAGCCAAGCAAATACATTCTGCTATAACAAAAGACAGTAGCAGCAGCAGCTGTCTTGGAGTCCAGACAATGTGAGCTCATATCTGTTCTCAAAAGACTGCAGGACAGGACCATGGGAGCAGTAACAGTGTCTCTGTGGTGTAAGCAGAGATATAGACCTGAATTGCTTTCCTGTGTGTATACTGGAAAGATGAACTCTCATGTTGGAAGGAAAAAGAATCTAGGAGAAGAAGGTTGGCCCAGTATTTTGAGAGTTTAGAGAAGCTGGAGGAAGAGAACATCTTTTTGGTCCTCTGGACTTGACTCCTGTCCTAGGGTAGGATTATTTTTCTGTACATGCAATCTTGTTGCAGGGGGTTCCAGTGGAATGAGAAAGGTCTAGCAGCTATTTTGATTGCCTGGATCAGAAGCAGGGATGTGCTGTTAAAATAAGAATGGTGGGTTCTGGTATGGGTTAGGGGAAGGAAGGGAGGGAGCAAAGGTTGCTTTCTCCCTTTCATTATTGTCTTCTGGGTGCAAATCTGAGCAAACAAGAAAAACCACTGCCTGCCTAACTGAACAGGGATGGTTCCTGAGGGGAGAAAGGGCAGAGGCTGCAGGAGTTTGCCAGAGACAATTTTCACAGTCAGTTCAGGAACTGCCTGTGCCTCCAGCACAGCTCTGCAGTGAGATTGTGTTGTGCAGCCACTCTAATGTGACAGAATATGATAAAAGAGCTGTTTATAGAAAAGTATTCTTTTCATATGGACAGCTTGGCAGGTATTTCTTCTGGGGGTTAGTAATCATTTAGCCATAGTACATGGTAGAGTAACGTAACCTAACCTAAGGGTATTGGGTTTTGTAACAACAGATATGTTTTAGACATCCACATCTTAGAGAGATTTGACAAGGGAAACATATAGTCAAACACACATATCCTCTAAAAGCTGCAGCAATGGTCAGATGTTGCAGAGTGCAGCGTTAGAGTTCTCAGGCCACTGCTTGGTTCAAGCTCAATCAAGAGTATTTGGGACAGTTACTTCTGGCTGGGATTTTTGGCAGTGAAGTACTTGTTTACTTAGTAGTGCAGCTACAGCTAGGAAGATTGAAAGCATCTTTAGGCAACAAAACACTGTTTAGGAATTTTATGCATCCCAGCTGGAATGGTGGATATTGAACTAGCAGATCCTGGTGGCCTCCCTCTGTTCTCTCACAGGGTATTTGTATACAGCAGATTATAGTCAAATATCGTGTGAGAAATCTTCGTAGCCAGGATCTCTAAGACAGGAATGTGTGGACATGTGAGTCTTTAAGGGAATACGGAAGGCAATAATTCCATGTTGAAGGAGAAGACTGGGAATCAGACAAATTTGCAAAAAAGCTTAAAGACAAAACCAAGGACATTCTTCTGTGTTGTATCTGAAGGTTGTAATGCAAAGCATTATGGAGGGGACATTAAAGAATACACAGTTTTGTGAGGCCCACTAGGCCAGAGAGACCAAGCCACTGAGCTTTAAAAGCAGGGAAGAAGGTGGTGAACCTGGGCTTTAGCTAAATATTAAGCTGATTTCCTTCCTTGTCTTAGACCCCTGACCAATATTGCTGTTCCACTGACAGGATCATTGGTCCGGCTGATCCACAAAGACTGTGCTGGTATGCTGAGGACACTTTAGGACTATTACAGCAATTGTTTTAGGAGTAAACCAACTCAATTTTCTGAAACCATTTCTTGCAGTACCAGAGAAGTGACAGAGAAGATTAGGACTCCTGAGCATGACTGACAGAGATTCCTCAGCTCTGTTGTTGGTGAAGGATGCAACTTCCCTTGGGGCAAACAGTTGACAGCAGGATTAGATTTTCAGGTTTATAGAGCCCCTCTGTATGGTTTTCAATTATGTCATCAGTAGTGGCATCTTACCTTGACTTTCTATTACAATGTATAAGCAGCTGATGTGACTTAGAACCACTTTTTGATTTGCTTATAGTCATGAAGAATGAGATTTTCATGGACTCGGTCAGAATGAGACTTTATTTGCAGATTTTACCAGAAAGTATTGTAAAGCCTAGTGAGAATAAACACAGTTGTTCATATTCTGTTTCAGCTCTAATTTGGAAAATCTCTACCTTATTCTTAACTAATAAATTAATTGAATGATATTTTATTATTATTATTTTATTTTATTATTATTGGAAAGTTTGCAAATGGGAAATAAGTTGCTGCTATATAAAGTTTTGGCCATATAGTGGAGAACATAAACAAATGCCATAAGCCTCAGGTGATCATTTCTACTGTATAAATAGTATTATGATAAATTTGCTGGGTGTGTTATCTCTAATGAATAATTCAGCCAGTTGCAGCTATAATGAAGAATGTAGTGGAAACTCATCTACTGAACATGTATTTTGGGGGTCTCTATTACAACACCCCAGGCAAAATTTTATCAATCAGGTTTATTTTTCAGGACTTTCTTTCATGTCATGGAATCTTCAGTATTTATTTATATGGGGAAGATGGAAATGGAATCAGTTGATTTTTTTCCCCCCAATATACATTACTCTGCTTCGTTTACTTTGACAGTGCAGCATTGTGAAGAATGATACACTTGAAATATTAAACATTTTGCTAGATGCCTGATCTTGCAGTCCCTCTCTGTGCTGAACTAATTCACTTTGATGTCCATGTGATTTTTGCACACAAAATAATTACGTGATCAGGGCCTAAATTTTTAACAATTTGTTATACCAATAATAGAAAAAGCACACTGAGAGAATTGACCTTGACTTCTCATACATGTGCACCTCTCTATCTTACCATGTACAGTATCCAAGATGGTTAAATCTGTTCCCTTGCAAAAGCAACAAGAAGGAGTGATACTTGAGCAGATGCTGGAAGCAAAGCAATTGCAGAACCAAACGTGAGCTGTGAGTCTGTTGATAACATACAACCCATGGTAAGAAAAACTTGCTTGTCTTATTAGCTTTTTATATTTGGAATGTGCTTAGAATATTCTAGCAGAGGCAAAGTTTGTAGGGAGATATAAATAGGAATCTGTTGGGCTAATAAATGACATAACAAAATGAATTTTAACTAGACTAGAAAAACATTCCAGAGAAGTCTTTGTATAAGAGAGGAGAATGGATAAACACACACCATTTCAACTGTTCTTTTTCACAATATTAGGTTGATAATGGAGAATAAGAAGCTATTAGTGTCTGTGTAGTAGGCTTCTTCTGCACAAAGGCAAATCTAACATTCCCCAGGTCTGAGGGTGGCCCTTTGCAACTGCAGGCTTGGTAAATTTTAGTACGAATTGGAATCCTGAGTTATGTTGGGAGTGTCCAATTGTTCTGGAAAAAAACCTCTATGCCGAAAAATGGAGAGCAAAAAACTGGAAGTTGATTTTTTTTGTTAGTACCATGGAAAGGTTACAAAGTCCACTCCTGCTCATAATGACATTCCAAAGCGGTGTAGGAAACGTGTGCTGGCTTCAGCTGTCAATCACTGTTTAGAAATGTCACCAATAATTTGTACTCTGGAAGTGCTCAATGTGTGGACCCCTGGCTCTAATTGGATCCACTGATTTCAGCTAAATCTTGTCCTGTCAGCAGCTCAGCAGTAGGTAGGATATTGAAGCTTTAATGAATCCAGTAATAATTTTAAATTGCCAACCTGGTTTATTTTAATTTTTTTTTTTTCTAGTGAAAATAGTTTTGCTTTCCTGGGGAAAAAAAATCGTGAATTAGTTCTTAAATAACTACGCTAAATTGCTGTCCAAGCAGGTGGGATGTAGGCATTTCATATATATGTGTGTATGTATCTGTATGGTTCCTTCAGTAGAGGAAAAGAAAATTAGGAAAGAATGATGTCCAGATAAATTGGATCAGAGCAATATGATTTCATGCTCTGGTCTAGCAAGCATAGAACTAATTATGGAAGTAAACCTGTTTTCTGAGAAATAGGGATGAGGAAACCAGAAATCTGTACAGCAACCTCTGTACAAAAAGCTTGGTTAGTTGCTTTTGTGAGGTAGAGGCAGTTCTGCAGTTTCAACTCCTGAGTTTCTTACCCTGGTTGTCTAAGGAAATAAGATGTACACAACAGCGCTACTTGTCTCTGTCCATCTGTCTGTCTGTCTGTCTGCTCATGTCTTCCCCCAGGAATTTTAGAAGCTGTGATGAAAGTTTAGCAAATTTGACAAGGGATTAAGTGTCTCACAGATATCAAGCACATATGAAATTCATGTTTACCAATGGAGAAAGATCCTGTTCAGGAGAGAGAGTTCAGTCCCCACCGTCCTGGTCAGCCTGCTCACAGCTATGCCATGGCAGCGAGAAAGCCATCCTGCCTGCCTGGGCTCCTGGCCACAGAGGTAGTGCCAGTGAATGAGTATGAAGCCCTGCACTATCAATCCCTCCATCCCCTGCCTAGCGGAAAGGTCTGGCACAGGCCCCTTGGTGATAAGAGGAGATATCTCAGGCTGT
The DNA here is from genome assembly GCA_026212715.1 of Elanus axillaris. Classification (NCBI taxonomy): domain Eukaryota; kingdom Metazoa; phylum Chordata; class Aves; order Accipitriformes; family Accipitridae; genus Elanus; species Elanus axillaris. Next base: position 29,721,938 of record JANZLQ010000078.1, on the reverse strand, counting down.
TGCAGTGGGGGTGACAAAGGCGATCCCCACTTTGTGAGGCAAAGATGGAGAAACACAGCAGCATCACAGGGCAGAGAGGATGAGGAAAGCTTCTGGAGGCACTAGGGAGCTTGGCGGCTGTGGGGACATGGAAGGGAGCTGCAGCTAATGCAGGAACATGGTGTGGAAGTGTTGGGAGATGCTGCACACTAGTGGTTTGGGCTGGCGCAGGGGGTGGGTGGGAGG
>JANZLQ010000078.1:29685558-29721613 GCA_026212715.1 Elanus axillaris | reverse complement strand
GGTGGGAGGATTTAGGGATGTGCGGGTGGGAGATAAGGAAGAAACATAGAGTTACTGGTGGTGCTGGAGAACAGAGGATACAAATCCAAAGGCAACAAACCTTCACTAGCTGTGCAACACATGGAACAGTGGGTTTGGCTTGAGTTTTTTTAGATCTGACTCATTTCTTCCTTGATGTGTCTGTACTGAAATGACACTGCCTTAATATAAAAGGCAGCAGGAGCTATCACTCAGATGCAGCATGAATACTTGCAAGAACACCTAACACCTGAAAGTATGTTCTTGTGAATCTTTCTCTAGGCTAAAGTAAAAGGTGTTTTTCATAAATATGATGCATCTTTTTATTATCCAACTACATATGTGCATATTGTGTATCAAAAGCTGAACAAGGTTTACACAACCCATAACTATGATATCATCATAACTTCCTTGTCCTAGGAGCTGAACATATATATCCAAAAAACATGTGCTCTGTCTGAAGATGTAAGTCTCAGCTATTTTTGCCCCAGCTATTACACATTCATAGTCAAATCAGTGAACTAGAATTAAAAACATTTTTTGAGGCATTGACTTTGTCCTTTGGTAAATGATGGACCTTATTCTGTATTGCATATGGAGTAGTCATTTTACGTGATCATTCTGACCTATAGTATTTTTCCACCCTGCCCTCTATTTGTGCCATTAAAAAACAATAGTAATAATTGTAAAGAAATAGCAAATCCTGCCTTGTATTTATAAGTCCAGTTTTTCTAGTTTAAAATTTTCTGGTTTAAAATATATTCATGACAAGCTATAGCTTTGCTTGATGATTATCTTATTATTAAGATTTGCTTTTCTATTATTCTCATGAGATATTCTTTTCCTTTAGTGTAGCCCCAGCTATACCTTCATTTACTACTTTCAATATTTGTTCTCCCTTCTGAATGCTTGCAATATTTAAATGCCAATACACTTCACTTTCCTATGGTCTCAAACAGTCTGATTTTGGTCACCTCTGGCCACATTGAAGGAGACCTGTTTGATAGATTTTTAAAAAAAGACATAAGCATGTGTTTCTTAGGTACTGCAGAAGCAAAAGGAAGGTTTTGTATGTGCTTCACTGACTGAGGTCTCCTGACCTGTTTGAACACATCTGTGATTCAGTTGTACTGTTAATAGCGTGCTAAGACACTGAGAGTACAGCATAGAATCTTTCAGTTATTGCTTCATGCCAAATAAATGAATATTGAACAGATATCACATTCCTGTATGTCATAATTTGCCTAGGTTTAAATGTGACTTCATTCAGACTCTCAATTCCTTCAGCTTGTTTTATCTCAGTTCCCTTTGATTTGCCCACATCCTCCTGATGCTGAAGTATCCAAAAGAGAGGAGAAGAAAGTGATTGCAGAAGCAAGATATACTTGGAATGTAGGAAGCTGCGGTTGAATTATTTTATGTGTAAGCTGACTTGGAAACTGCAAGCACAGTACAGAAAGAATATATTCAGATTTTGGCTTGCAAGAAAAGGAAGCAACTCATATGAAAAATGACCACAAAAGGAAATGGGTAGCTGAAGAACAGGAGGACGTAAGCCTGCCACCTGCCTCCCTTGGAACGAAGTAGCTGGTGTATGCATGTTTTGCTTGGATTTGTTTCAGTCCAGCTTTCTAAACTTCTGCTTTCCTTAATCTTGGCTCCTTTCATGGTGGGATCTCCCCAGAGATCCATTATTATTTTGCTCCAGGTAAGTCAGTTACTTTATACTGCTGCATCAGCCAGAGCTGCGCTCCTGTGAGCAAATGTTGCATAAATTATGAAGAGGGGAAAGAAGAAGGAGAAAAAAATCCATTAGCAACACTTAGATTGTAAGTGTCTGATAACTATTTTAATAACTGTACATTAGTCTTAAGACTCCAAAGGCAAGTATGTGGATTTGCAGCTTGTTTTCATTGCTTTGTATATCTGTAGGTGGAGAAGCAAAAATAAACATAGATAACACCAAATGGAATGAATGACTGGAAAGCTAAACTCCTTAGCCCCTTTGAGATATTTTATCCAGCTAACAAAGTTTTGCTAGAGATAGGCAGTGAATGGTAAAGAAGCGGTATTATTTAATTAGCAAATATTTGTAATGTAAATGTTGATAAATTAGTTAATGGGGTGGATTCCTTCCCTGCAGAGGGCTGCTGAAAGGGACAGTCTTTGGAGGAAAGGAGAGGTTGCAGACTGAGGTATCTATCTGCAGCTTCCCTCATGCCTTTGCTGGAGATACAGAGGACAGCTAACATGACAGCAGCGCTGGCTGACAGAAGACCAAACAAGGAAGAGTCTTATCTGGTGCTATGCTCTACTGCTGCTGTCAGTCTTCCCATTGACTTACCCTAGTAGGAAATTCAAGGAAAATGGGAAGAGAAAACTTCCTTGAAGTGTGCATGAGGTGTATGCATGTAGCCTCTCACTGAGGGCATGTCAGGATTTGGGAGGTGCAAAAAATACATCAAGAACTGGATGTTGTGAGTGTACAAGGTTCTTCAAATCAGAGAGGTCTGAACACAAAATGTTCCCCCAGCCATGGCTGAGGTCTTGGCTGGGAACCTTGATAGCCAGGGAATCGGGACAGGGAGGTTAGGCTAAAAGCAAGATCCTATTACAGTTGTGGCAGAAAACCAAAGCAAAACAGCAGCTAGGACTCTCTGAATGACAACTCCTGTACCTGTAGTCTGAATAGCTGTCTGTATTTGGGGATCATAAAAATGCCTGAGTTGATTTCTTCTGCTGTGCTATAGAAAAAGTTCCATTTTAGGGCAAAATGTACTTCTGCAGGTGCCTCGTCCAAAATGCAAGCGTTAAAACAGAAAAGCTAGGCCAGCACTGCAACAGAGGAATGTTTGGGAAATATTAACTGGAACATTCATTACTAATTTTTCTAAGGTCAGATTTTCAGCATTGAGTTATCTTCTTGCAGATAAAATTTCATGCCTGTAAATAATTACAAACACATTTTTCATATAAGCAGTCATGGTGTTTTCATTCAAGTTTTAGAAGCTTATCAAAGATCAAAGCTAGAAGTACCTTTACTTTCAGGTCTACATCATTTTTGCAAAAAGTCAAACTTTTGGACATTTGCTTGTTCCATTTAAGTAGTGACAAAAATTCTCACTATTTTCACAAGCACAAGGGCAGAAAAGAGCCCATAGATTCTTTTCTAACTAAAACTGGCAATTACTTGAATATAAGAACTAAGTTGGACAAAAATGAGAATATTTTCATGAAGAGATATTTTCTCCAAATGTGTTTTTATTTTTGCAAGATTTTTGGCTTCCAAGCCTGCCTCAAAAGATTTGTAATAACTTTACTTCAGTGTTCTTCCTTTCAAACTTATTCCCAGGGACTCACTGGTTCTTTGACAATGATTAATCCAAGACTTTTCGTTGCCCCTAATGTACACAGGAACAACTACTACTCTGTCTCTCCTATATATACATCTTTCTTATTGAGGGATGATTGTCTGCTTCTTTTATATACATCCCATGCCACCATGGCATCATTTGTACCTGACAGTGAATACACAAGCATAGCAGTAACAGTTGTTTTGAATAGCTGACTGCTCAGTAAAGCTCTCTGTATCTGGGGATACTGTAATAACTTTTTGCCCCAGGTTTAGAGTCCCTGCCAAAGCTTGGCACCTTCAGCAAGTGAGGTGACTAAGTTCACTATACTGAGCACAAAAACATGTGCCTTTTCTTTCCTCATAACTCCTTTATAACGTGGGCTACATTTTTTCTACATGGTATGCCCTAAACCTGAAGGCATAGCTCTTCTGCCATTCAAATGATTACAAAGCCCCCACACTGCTTCCCCAGGGCAGCTGGCCGTGGTACAAGGCTGTGCTGCAGGAAGGGCTAAGCTGCTCTTGCCCTCCCTCCTTGCCTTGCTGCTTTGGCTAGGACTTTTCTCTGCCGTCCTGTCAGTAGAGTTTACCCAGGGACAGTGAGCAGTTCTCTGCCTCTGCACCACTTGTCTGCCACTTCCCGAGTTCACAAATGACTACTCAAGCCCTGGAAAAACCCAGAGTGGCTGCTGAGTTTTAATTCAAGTGTTCACAAGCAATTAGCAATAACCTGCCTACCCCTGCCTGTACAAAGACAGTGAACTAGCACTCCTTCTGCTTGATTATGATTGCTAAGAAAGGCTGGCTAAAAAGCGTCCGAGCTGTTCCCTTCTCCCCCTCTGTCACCTAGCTGGCTCTATAATCATCGGGCCTTTCCACTCAGCCTGTAAAATAGCAGTTAGCTGAAGAGCAGAGGTTGAAAAATGCCAGTCACTTTCATAACCATATGGTAACCACATTCATTGGGTGGCTGTGATGTTGCCACACATCTGTAATTTTTCTGTTATAATGTGGACAACCCCAGGTACAAATTTAGCTTAAGCCATAAGCAGGTTTCAGCATGTCCTCTGTCGCAGGTCACATTGTGCAGTAGGAAAACACAGTTGTATTCCTACTTATAAAGCAGTGCTATGCGACCCTGCAGAAAGGAGATGAGACAGTTCTAAGAAAAGATTCTGATATTCTAAGTGTAGAAGGAGCCATCACACAAGTTTTCCGTTTTACTGTCTGTTTACTTTTAAGTAATATGCAGTATAGTTAAGAAAAACAATGCATAAAATATGGCCTGAAATGAAAGGTCTCCTCCACCTCGCTCCCTCCAGGACACCTACTCCTGCTCATTGTCTCTTGTTGACACTGGCACCTGTGTGGTGGCAAGGTGAGTTGGACCAACTCACTGAGCCAAGAGACAAATAACCCTGCAAACAAGTTTTTGGGATAGTTACACGCTCGTGCAGATGGATACATGGGGTGGGGCAGGAATACCTGTGACAAGTGCTGGGACCATGCCCTAGTCTCTCATGCTGAACATGAGAATCTGGTAATCAGACACGAGAAGCAGGCACTCTGCTGAGAGGCACGGTATTTTTTAAGTCACCTTCTGTATTCAGTGACCTTGCAGTCATCAGTTATGTGGCTGGCACAATCCAGAAGGGGTGTTTTACAGAAGAGGGTATTTATCCTTATGTGGGCATTCAAAGCTAGTGTAATTAGCAAACAAAATATTTATTTGACTTGAACAGAAGCAGTAGGCTGAATGTAATATTGTTTTTTTAAAAAGTGTGAATGATCTACTTTGCAGTAGAAAAATATATCATTGTTGTCATTAAACCATTCACACTACTTGTGACTAGGGGAAGAAAAAATACTTGCCTGTCCCTCCACTCGAACTAAACACTTGAGTTTTTGGCAAAGTCAGTAGTTAGCTGGAAGCATGGAGATACATATGCAGAGATTCTCACGCTGATCTGTGCAGCATACATGGTTTGAGAAGTTTCAGGGAAAAAAGTTTCAAAATTCTTTCTGGTTAAACATGACTAACAATGAGGTAATAGTGGCTCAAAACCATGTTGTAGTTAAGGTTGCACTCTAGAGACTGTGGTTAGCTTCCCAGGCTCTGCAATTGGGCCAAGAAAAGTAATTACAGTGATTAATAATAATGTTTGATTTGCCAGTCACACAGTCCATTCCTCAGAGCTGGTTGGTCTGGAGGAGGGGGAGGTAAATTGTAGGAAGGAAATTAGAGCAACAAAGTACAGATCTTGCAATGCATAATCCAAACACTGCTGGAGCCAGCTCAGCCTGGCATCAGCTATTTTTATACAACTGTATACTACAGCTAGGGTTTTGTGCTGTACAGCAGGAGTTAAGTTATGTATCTGTATATTACTGCTATGAATGTGTGCAGTACAGTATGGAATAATTCACGTACTGTACACTACAGCTGTAGTATTGTGCTGTACAGAAGAGGCTGCTTCATGTAACTGAGCACTACACAGATGATGCTGTGCTTTGTAGACGAGCTATTTTGTAGGTTTGGAAACTACAGAAAGGATAACATTTTGAATTTCTGAGGATGAACAGCTATGAGTACCACACCTTTCTGATGGGGATTTACTGGGAATGCAGCAGTAGCTGGTGATGTATAACAGGGCTTGGAAAGGGAGCTTTAGCTGTAGCAGTAATGGTAAAACCTTAATAACATCCCATTGTGTGCTTCCTGCCCTTGCCTTTCGGTGTGGCTGTGGGGAAGGTGGGGTGGGCAGGAGGAAGCTGTGGTGCCGCTGGGGTCTGCCACTGCAGAGCTGGAGGAAAAAGGCAAAACCCAATCCTTTGGCAAAGTTGGGCTTCCTGATTACAGGAGTCCTTGGTGGCACCACAATGAAGGGGAGTTGCCATGGAAACCATTGCAAAAGATTAAGCATATCAAGGAAACCTGATTGTGAGAGAATGGGTGGAAATAGAGAATTAAATTAATGTAGAAACCATGGTTTTGTTTCAATCCACAAGTCATGGTAGAAACCTTTACATTCACAAACATCCAATTAAGAGAGAAGTTATATAAAATTTGCAAGCCCTGTTTCAGAGGAGCATGATTGCTCTATAATTAAAGGAAAATAAATAGTGTTTTACTATCCAAAATTAAAATCCAGTGGTGCAGACTTTGTTATTCTTCACTTTCCCACTGTAGAATCTGCCGAGTTTTTTTGACATTTTGAGGCAGACAGGCCACATTGACCCCCTGGGATGTACTCACAGGTGCAGTGGCTTCCAGCCATGGAGTGGCCAAATGGATTTCAGATATCTGAGAGAGGAAGGGAACACTTAACTCCTCATTTTCTTTTGTCACATGCTGGCCAGGCTCCTGGACCAGCTAAGTTGCTCTCATTTGCAAGTTATGAGAACAGAATGGCAAAGGTCAGCAGTTTATTCTGCCTGTGCTGGGCACTGCCTACGCCAGTCCTTGGCATAAAGCAAAGGCTTCAGGCTGTTTCATAGTGATGAGAAATAACTAGCACAGCTGGCTTAGGCAACTGGAAAGAAGGTGGGCATGGAGTTCACGACCACTCCTCCTACTCCTGGTAATGCCCCAGGGACAACAAGGGCCTTGGCATCTGGACCCTACAAAGGGGACTAAAGCCAAGTAACCAGTTAAAGCTTTTATGCAGTGCCAGAAAAACACAGAGTATCATGGATGGACTGGAGAATCCAACCCACTGACTCCTGTCCTTGCATGAGCACTTTGACGCGCCATCAGCAAGGGATCCACCTCTTAAAGGTAGATTTCTGGCCTAGCATGAAATTAATGACACTGGTTTCACCCTGCTGCTACGGGAACGTTTCTGAGAAAAGTGGACATTATGCAAGCGCTAAACCCTGTGTCAAAAAAGCAATGAAGTGTTTTGCAATAGCACAAGACACCCCAAGAATGACAGAATAAGTGTGTGCAGAGGTTCTTTCTTGGTTTGGAATAGATGTCTTGGACAAGCTGTGTCATTAGGCCTGCCTTGCTTAGATCAGAGTCTCTGAAATAATGACACTGGAATAGCTGAAGAACACAGCTCCTCCATCTACTCCTTGGACTGAGTTGTATCCATGCATCTGTATAGCTGGCCAAAGCCAGGGAGCTGAGGTTTTGTCCAATAGATCTTCATTCACTTTAAGCACCTGTCCATTGAATAGTCACAATCCAGTCTTATGTAAATAGAGTTCCAGTTGCTCAGACAGCGCTACTTTTAAGTGAAGATGCCTAGGGAGTTAACAGAACAGTTAAGCTGTCTTGCCATCAGGCAGGAAATACAGAGGTGCACATTTTTTTTTATTCAACCTATGTGATGACCAATGCCTGCCTTTTCCATTTGCTTAAGGCATTGCCTGAGGTGACAGAAACTCATACCAGAGAAGACAAACACAGCCCTTCCTGATTATTTTTTATTACTGAACCCTAAAACTTTCCTCCAGACAGAGTGTCCTGCACTGCACTAACCCCTCTGTCTTCAGGAAAAAAAGGTCTAAGTAACTGCCACAAAGTGTTTATGGTTTCGATACCATACCAGCAGGTGGTAGGTGGTTAAACTTCATGAGTGTGTCACTGAATGACAGAAGAGTGTTGGTTGTTCCACATCAGGTCCAAAAGGTCGTGTGTTGAAGATAGCTTGGATACTGCAGCTGGCTTCTTTTCATTTACAACTGTCACATAAAAACTGTGACACTGGACAATAGCTGCCTTGATTTTGCAAGATCCCAGACCTGATTATGGCATGGTGCTTTCCCTAAGATACCTCTGAGACCCCTTTGGAAACTTGAGTTGGTGCAGATGATTGTTTTAGATGCTGTGAGTAGAAGTGCCCTGATACCAGGGTGATGAACGTAGAATAAAACCCCAGATAAAGAAAATAACTACACCAGCAGACACAAACAGCTGTACCTGTTTCCTGTTTGCATCTGGCTTCAAGTCATGTCTGGCTATCTCTACTGAGATAGCTCTATAAAGTCCTGCATGGCTGGAGTCCTGCTCTGCTGTGACTGCCTCAGCCTTGTGGTAACAATTTTGCAGTGATATTAAAAGCCAGCTGAGATATTCGTGCTCAGATTTTGTTGCTGGGGGCAGCCAGGCAGGGTGGAGCTCTCATGGTGTTGTCTTCTGTGTTCAACAAGAACAAACAAGATGTTTTCAGGGTCTGGCATCCAATTCAGCTTTCCTCTCAGGCTTTGTCAGAAGGGGCTTGGCATTTAGTTTGTTGTCTTGGTGGGTTTATATGCTGGCACTGATCAATAGCATGACATGTAGTGTTTGTCACTACTGCACATGGATTCTGAGTCTTGTATGGATCAGGCAATAAATAAAGTACAATGAAAAAATCTGTAAAAGCATGTTTTCTTTTTCATTCTAGCAGACAAGGGAAATGTATGGAAAAGAAGGGAAAATGCTTTCAGCTCTTGTAATTATTTAAGGTTGTATCTCACTGTGAATCTCTGTTAAGAATATACAGTGCTCTAATTTTTTCTTTCTTCTGCCTTTCCCACACTGTTGTGCTGTACACTTTATTATTGCTGTCACAATCTGCTCTCTGTCCAATATGATCGCTATCCCCAAAGGTTTACTCTACATAGCAAACATCCTGTAATAGTGACCTACTCTAATAACAGGAAATTTATTTTTAAACTGCATAATGCCTGCTCCATATTAATCTACTTAAAAAAAAAAAGAAGACATAAAAATCTACAAATATTGCCCAATGCCTGATTGGTTTCCACAAAATTTTGTATCTTCTGAAGTCCACATTGTTCTCTAATTTGAGATAGCAACCAGGCATTTTTTTCTTTCATCTTCTGGTCAATAAATGCTAAATAATAAATATCAGCAAACAATATCAAATCAGTCAAACATCAAAGGTCAGTGCTCATCAGTCACAGTCTTTTTGGAAGCAATTTTATTCCCCTCATTTCAACCAGTAGCTGCAGAAAGAAGTTAACCCTTGATGTGCATAGATCATGGTCTAAAATGGCTTGTGAGTCTCACCATTCTGGCGTTCCAGAACAGGTTATATTTTTTCTAACTGCATGTCTCTTCCCTCCTTCTTTACCTAGCTTTGCCTTTGCGATATCGCTTTGGGGTCAATGACACTGTTATCCAATGGGTGATGAGACAACAGTGTTGATTTTTCTGTCTGTAAGTGATTTTCTTGGGAAGCATGAAAACCCATCATGTCAGATGCTTCTTCAAAGGGCCCAGTAAGTTTGCATTCAGTACGTCTGCTGGAATAGCTAATGAATAGGTGTAAGCCTTTTGGGTTTGCTAACACAAAGAACTAATACATCTTAGACCATATTTTAATACCCTTAAGCCTGACAGGTCACATTATCAAATCTCTTTTCTATCAAAGTATTTTCAGTTGTATCTTTTTTTTACTGCCTTTAAACATGATTTGACAGTACTTCTTCTAGATCGATTTTATATTCTGTATTGCCTGCCTCAGGGATATCATATGCATCTCTAACTTAATGAGGTTGAGTTCTGTATCTACTACCAGGCTATTTTCTCCCAGATAAATCATTATGTCTGCTTCTGTCAATGCATCTAAAGTACTGCACAGATGAGAAGACCAGCTGATTTCGACCAGCCAGTCTCTCTTCCCCCTGTATCTTGGCACTCTGTAGTGCATAACTAGCCCCTAGTGCTTCCCTCATTACCACTCTGACACTGATCACCTTTATGCTTGATGGTTTTCCCTTTTAGAACTTTAGTGGGGCCTCATGCACTCAAGCTGGTTTGCAGGAAAGAAAACTTGTTCTGTGCGTTAGGCCCTCTGAGAGTTCAAACAAAAAAGAAAACAAAATTTAGCAAAACTTCAACATAGTTTTCCTTCTCAGCTTGGCTAAGTCATTCTTCAGATAAAATGCTCACAAAGCTGTCATTGATTCTGACAGGAAGGATGTGCTTAACACTTCACATTGGTGCTTTCCCATGTTAGCATTTGACTTGGACAACATTTAATAAAAAGCCTAACTTGTCATGTCTTAATACTAGAACTGAGACAGAGTAGACCGTAAAGCCATTAATTTTTGCATCTGGTGCCAGAATATCCTGGGAATGAGCACATTGCTACTAGTTATATTTACTAAAATGTGTATGCTGTCCACTGCCTGATGGGCCACTGTAAGCTTTTTTAAGTGTTTGAGTCATTAGAAGTTACAAAATGTACGGTTGGTTGTGCTTCCAAATCTCTAGATGGATAGTGACTTTATTTGACTTGTGTCTAATTAAACTTCTAGATAGATGACGAATGTCTCTTCCAATTCTTTGTTGTATTTGTTTTTGAAATGCTAGTTGCATTTACGGAATCCCTGTTGGGGAGTGGATATGGCTGAAGCTGCTTTGCCTGCATAATGATGAGCTGCAGCCTGTCCCTCCATGCTGTCATGTCTAACCAGTGCACCAAATCCTTCACACTGCCATGCAGACAAGCAATATTTCTAGGCAAACTGGTCTATACATAAACTTGTGTCACCATTTTTCTCTTTTCCTTCTTTCTGGCTAGGCAGGATTAAAAGTGTGTTTAAAAACAACAAGAACAACAACGACAAAAAGCAGCTCAGTCTGTTCCCGGAATGCATGGTTAATTTCTTTAGTGTAAACCACCTTCCTTTTGACTTCTGTTTCATGTTTCAATAATTCTACCACATGTAATAAAAATAAAAGATAGAAGCATATCAGAACACTTTGGGGTTTTATCCATGTCAACACAGCACTTGCTTACTCAAAAGGAGAACTACATACAGGAGGACCCTGCAAATGACAAAAAACCAAATAAAATGCAAAATTCCACAGAATTTTGTACATAATGGGGAACTGTAGCAGCATCTCATTCAGTTTCCTTAGAATTATTTTCCATATAAGCATACTCTCTTTAATATTTTGTTTAACAATAATTACACCAGCTTAACACACTTTTGAAATAAAAAAAGCAACTGGCTGACTTCTAGAGAAAAGCCTCTCTTGCTGGAATGACCACAATATTTACGTAAAAGTAAAGATTGCACCTGCTATGATCACTAGTTTACACCCTTTTTAAATAACACAGGAATTTTCCTCTCAGATCTAGTTCCAGCATTCAAAATCTTTACAAAGACAGCTGAATACTGGGGTCAGATGGAGTGGGGCAGAGCTTCCCACTTTCTGGCATGAGACGGTTTCTGCATTTTTATACTGAGCAAGCCAAAGCTTATAAAAAGGAATTTATGAACTTGGATAGGAGTCTGTGCTTGAAGAGAAAACAGTTGGTGTGATTATGGACAATAATGAGGAAGGTGGTGGGATGCTCTTGATTTTCCACTGAAAACATGCAATGGATGAATAGAAAACAAAACTTGAAAGAGAACTTTCCTTGTCATTTGCATTGTCAAATCTGTTCTGACCTTTAATTGGTACATCCAGCACCTTTGCCTAGGCCTGTGTCTGGGGTATATTTTGCTAACAACGATGACCTAGTATTAAAAAGTAAATACGGTCATAACTTTCTCTTGATCACTTGATGGCCCACGTAAAAAATATCACAGAAATGTGTCAGAGGAAAGAACTATGGATTCCAAAGAAAAATAATGTATTGTAAGAAGAGCACAATAAAGGGGTGGGAATGAAGGCAACAGCACCAAATTAGGATCAAAGAAGATTTTGGGTTAGAAGGGAGCTCTGGAGGTCATCTGGCCCACCTTCCCACTCAAAGCAGATAGCAGGGAGCATCCAGCTATAGATTAAGCAGACTGAAGTTGACTTGCAAAGCAAAAATTTGAAAAGAAAGTATTTTTCTACAGTAAGCTGCTTGCCTTCTCTTTATCTGAGACATAATGAGGTACACAAGGTACAAATAAACCCCTCTGTGATACTGTTCAATACCCAAAATACCAGATTAAACAGGCCTCTGTATCAACTGCTTTTACTTCCAATTACTGCTTCCCAGACCAGCTCCTGCTCCCTGCAAAGCCTAAATGACCAATGCTGCTGAAGTCACATAAATGCTGATAATACCAAGAATTTGGCCTGCACTTTATCAGCAGCCCTCAAATCTCATTACCAGGTGGGTAGACATCATTATCTCTTTATCCCATTGCGAATAACAGTGTGCAGAGAAGTTCCTTGCTGAAGGTCATACAGCAAGTCACTGGAAGAGTCTGAAAGTGGAATTAAGAGCAGTTGTATCCTCATCACGGACACTCACATGTTGATAAAGCTGCTGGCTTTGCACCCATGCAGTTATCAGGACCATTAACTGAACGAACCTTCTTGTAGTAGGGGATGGGAGGTCTAGTGACTAAGAACTGTCAAATGTACCTGTCTAGAAAGATGTTATTTGTCCTGAAAGATAAGAACTAAGCTAATGTTTACCTTATGTTTAAAATTCAGGCTTTCCTAGTGTTTCATGTTGATGTCACATTTTACTTTTTGGTGTGTAGTGGGCACACAAAAAATATTTATTCTCCTTCAGAAAAATCAAAAGAGTACAAAACACATAAAACTGGAAGTGTTGCTAAAGCCAGTACATATAACCTGAACTAAAATGAACATTTCGGGTGTATCCACTATGGAAGACTTATGAAGATAGTAAGAGGGGTTACTGAGGCTTAGCCTACCTCTGCTGTGATGCTTTGCCAGTGATCTAGCAAAATCTGGTAATTTTTGCTACTATAACCATTGATGAGTTTTGTTTAATTTCTTTGTCATCCCTTTGTAGGATCAGGCAGATCTTTCTGTTTATCTATGCAATTATTTTATTTGTTGACACATTCTTTTCTTTGTTTCTTTCCCAGGAGACATCTATATTCATTAGATCTCTAAGTCTTTTTCTTTAAGTTCTCTAGCTATGAAATACAAGACATAATCCCTCATTTTATTCCAGTTTAGGAAAAAAATCAACAGAAGAAAGGCTCAGGATATGTCACAAGATTTATTTCCACTTCAGCATTTTAGACAACAGATGATCCATTTACAAAGCAGTGATCTGTGTCCAAGACTGGACTATCCTGACAAATGGATGTACAAGGTAAAGCTACACATTCTGATTATGATTTCTGATTACCTATGACAGGTACCTGAGGATGTCTGTCTCTTTTATAGTTTGAGAATCTTTGTATGGTTCTCTACGTCAAAAATAAAGTCCTGCTGAATTGAACTGATCTGATAAACTTCAGGGCTTACATGAGCTCCTGATTGTTGGTATGGTATGATGCTTGGTTATGTTATTAATCTTGAGAAAATGCTTTAAGGTAAAGGATTATTTTTTCAAATATATGCGAGCACTTTTGAAAAAAAGTAGAAGAGCTGAGAGCAGTAGCGGAGAGGCAACTTTAAAAAGAATAGAGGGCATTTTTTTATTTTAAATTCAAACTGCTTAAAATAAATTTAAATGTCTGTTCCCAGTGTAGTGCCTAAGATAAGCTACAAATATTCACTGTTGCCAAGAAGGTGAAGGTGCAGTGAAAACACCACTGGGGGAATTAATTTCAACCTATTATTCTTCAGCAAGTATATTGTTCACAGTATAATTCTATTACCAAATACTATACTGAAATGGAGCAGGCAGAGCCAACTGGAATGTGGGGATCTTGAATAGATGCTCACAATAGCATATTCATTTTCAGCCACTATACAACATACAAATGTATTCACTGTGATTTGTAATTGACCTTAAAACTTACCATCTACATGCCACAATTTGCGTATGGTGAGTACTGTTCTCAGTTTTCCTGCCAGTTTGACAATAAAGCAACTTATCACAAAAGTTTCACAAATACAGAATTCAGTCAGCAGTATCTTCAGTATTTTTTTCTTTGCTCTTTCCTTGTTAGCCCTATTTCAGACTAATAACTACATGGGGCTTGTGACATTCCTCAGCTCAGGATATAGCAAAGACTTAACAAACAGAAGCAATTCCTTTTTATTGTTTATAGAAATAGAACAATTTGAGTGGGCAAATGAGATTCCTCTGATGCACGTCTGATGCACATAGTGTTTGGTCATAGTGGGGCAGAAGTAAACAGGACTTTGTATCACCAGCTTTTTGGGTTCTGGTGAGATGCAGAAAGGGACAAGGATGGAGAAATCTGTTGCCATAGGCCACAGGGTGATAGCAGAGCTAGTGCCTGAAACAGTCAGCACTGGATGTGAATGCTTCAAAGGAGTGGTAGTGGACTGACTGCCCTAATTTAACCAGGGAAGATGTTCAAGCGCATGGCCATAATAAGCTCCTCTGCAGAAGCACAGGCTACCTGGATCAGTGCTAAAGGAAAGGGCTACACCTCTTTACCTCTGGCCTTCTGTATGTATGACTAGAGTAGAAGGAACTACCACATGATGGATTTCTTGCTCTGATGTTCCTTGCTATCCTGTCCCTAAAATAATTTTGTTTCAACCCAACGGTACTACTGGCAGTCATAGAGGAGACGAAAATGGCACCAAGCCGTGCAGGCAAGATACTCCCTGACCATGGTGAGACCTGGAGATGGGATCAGCTCAGTCATGCATCTACTGAGTACCATTGTCCTTCTCTGCCTCTTTCCCTCATCTCTGAGTGCAGTTATTGAAGAAACCTGGGGCAATGGGTAGAAGGTAACTTTTACAGAATGTGGGCATTTCCCTGTTTTGTGAGGATCTGACAGTCTGGAGTGCCTCTGCTCATTTTATTCAAGGGAGTGTTTTTCCACAGTCTTTCCTTCACATTTTGAATTTTTAATCTGAGAAGTTCTGCTTGACACAAAGAATTTTTTAATGGCCAAGATAAATACTATTCTATTAAGCAAAACTATTCTGTGGAACTATGAAACCTACTCAGCTTACCAGGAGGCTCAGTAAGGGATAATAGGAATGGAGATTTAAATTAACTAAGACGTTTGTAAGCCAAGATCCAGCCAACATTTCTGGAAAATTAGAAATCAAGAAAATAAGGTCAGCTATCCAAATATTCTTAACACAGCTATTTAATTTGCTAAGCATACTTGCATTGTGTTTATATTGTATGGTGTATTGTATTTTAGAGGGGCTTGGAATATTGTCTCTTGGTAGAAAGGAAGTTGTTAAACAATTGTCCTTTTACATCTGTCAGCTCAAGGCTATTCAGATTTATTCCAGTGGAAGCTGAACCTTTCAACTATTTCCTCACATTCATCTGTCTTATCCTCCCACAACAGACACAGAGTCCTCCAAAACAAATCTGAGACTTTCACAAATGACAAGTTACTATATGCAGTTGTGAATTTCCCACATCATGCCCAATACAAATAAATACATTAGATGTTCTCTGATAATAAGAAACCTTGTCAGAAAAATGCTGTTACACATTTCTCTCATGCTAGATACTCTTAGGCACCAAAATGATGATGTATTACACATTTTGAATAGGCTAGTTCATATCTAATGTAGGACCCACTTGAACATTGTAGTTTTGAAAGTTTGATTCAAGTTGATAATAAATGACTTTATATTACACTAATAAGAGATTGTGGGAAAGGGGGAGAGAACAGAGAAGATACCAGCTAATGAAGAGTGAAAATACAGAGTCTGAAAAATGAAGGGAAGCAGGATCATCCATCCCTATTACTTACACAAAAGTTAAAACAGGATAGGAAAAACTGTTGAAATGTAGACCAAAAAAAATTGGTTTCTGGCATCTCTCAGCTCTGCAGAAACATTCCTGATAATTTGTACTTCACACAGGAAATCATAGCTGCATATGTCATTTTGAGAAATTCAGACTTCTGAGATTTGAAAAGTTCCTCTATTTTTCCAGCACAATACAGCTACAGTGCTTTAAATTATATGGGAGTAAATCAAGAATAAAAGATTTGACTTCAGTGTGGTTTGTCTGGATTTACATTCTTGTAATTGAAAGTCTTGTTGGTGAAAAGCCATTAGATGTTACATGTACTTGTTCCAAAATGCAAGAGGGCTGATCGGTTACCTCCACAATTCAAGTAATGAGACCATTTCTTGCATTTTTTGGGGAACAAATAATTTGTATGAGTTTTTCTTTTGTTTGTTTCAAGTAACAATGAACAAACGCTCTGAAAATGGCAGGAAGGAGAAACAGCAGCTGGGCTTTGGCAAAGGCAACATATTTAGTGGCTCTATTAATAAACTAATCAAAGCTGAAGCATGGGTGCAGGCTCTGGCCTGAGACAGCGGGGTCCCTTCCCACATCAGTGCACTCTGCCAGGCACAGCGAGGGCCAGGGCCGGATCCTGACAACAAGGTAAGGCCAACCTGCTTTGCTGGGTAAGACAGCTTAGCTGTGTGTTTAGCTGGGTCATGTTACCTGCTGCGAAGCTCAGAGAACCAGCCACAGCTTATTCTGTTTACTATTATAGTAATGGATGGTGAAGTTTCTCGAGGTTCATGGGAGGGAAATGAAGTGCAGCCACTTTGGGAAGGGAGCGGTGTTTGGTAACAAGTCTTTCTCCATGCAGTAAACACGTGGAAACCAGTTGACGAGGAATGAAGAAGCTTCAGGTCAGTTCTCACTTTCATTAATTGTTGGGGGATTTTTCCTCCTCTCGTTAGGTGTGAACACAACAGGCTAAGAGAAAGCCTGCTATCACTGCAGTTTTCTTGGGGATAGGTGTGAAGGATAAACCAGACATGCTGTACCTAGTGGAAGAACAGCAGCAGCCTGAAAACCCAGTCCATACAAAAAGGAAGATGACCTGGCAGTTGAGGGATTTCTGCACTGATCCAAGAG
Organism: Elanus axillaris; assembly: GCA_026212715.1. Lineage (NCBI taxonomy): Eukaryota > Metazoa > Chordata > Aves > Accipitriformes > Accipitridae > Elanus > Elanus axillaris. Next base: position 29,704,510 of record JANZLQ010000078.1, on the reverse strand, counting down.
TTGATAAAAATGCAACTTTATGGGGCAGATGCTTCCCACAGACCTCTTACACAACCAGATCCAAGGAGTGAACATATCTGTCAGTGGGATGCTGCTAAAACCTGCATGGCCCTGGGAGAGAAATGCAAAGGAAATCCAGAAATACTGGCCTCTACTCCCTTCCTCACAGTCCAGCTGTACTGGTCCTGCCATGGGTCTCTGCCCTGCTCCCTCCCCAGCCCCCTTAGCCTAACTCCAGGGACGAAGAAGCAAACACCCATGGGTGGCTGAGACATCCCCGGCTGTTGGCTCTGCCCGCAAGCACCTTCCTGCTGTCTCTCCCTCCCCCCTTTCTGCATCCATGGGGTTTCTTCAGTTTGTAACTCTTTGGGGCAGCAACTGCTCATCTGTGTACGGCACTAACGGACACCGTTCTTGGCCGGCCCCAAGGCACAGTCAGAATAAATGTGAACAACAACAATAGTGACAAACAACATCAACATTAGTAATGACAATAATAATTATTATTGTTATTATTATACAGTCTACCAGAATGACTTGGTAATTATTTGCATAATTTGTATATATAATTTGCATAAGCAGAATAAAAGACTGTTCCCATATCCAGAGAAGATCTCAACCATAATGTTTTGTTCCCTGTATGTGCCAAGGTTTCCCACTGGTGTCAGTGGGAGATATTTTTCCTTACTTATTCTCAAACCCAATTGCTCTGATGACAGAAATCAGTAGGAGTCTCAATAACTTGTGGCTTCATCCAGTGGGGTGCTGAAGGTGCTTTGCTACCTTTGTCTCCAATTACTCTCTTTACAGATGAAGGTACTCAGCACTTTTCAGAAGCTTCTCATAATGTGCATGATCGAGCCCCTCAAGACAGTTGTCTTTGGGCTCTGTCTATGCAAAGCTGAGCAGAGATATTTTTTTTCTTCTTCATTTTAATTGTCTATTTACAAAACAGATTCCAGCAGCTCAAGAGCATTTGTGGCCTAATGGAGAAAGCCGCAGTGGGTGGCTTTTTGGCTCTCAAAGAGTGAGACTCATCAGTGGCAGAGGGAAGAAAGTATGGATTATGCACACAAGGCAGGGCAAAGAGCACAGGGGAAGCAGTGGTGACTTACAGGTGTTTGCAGAGTGCTCTTCTAAAGAGCCTGGCAGTGACTCCAAGCTTCAAGGCTCAGCAGGGCAAACAGTGTATTTCAATTTTGTGCAGAGAATAGACTCTCGGAGGCACCATATGTCTGCAGCGGCGTGTGTTGTCTTTTCAAGGGTGTAGTTTCTTGGGCTTATCGCACAGTTTGTAGGTTTAGAAGCTCTTGCAGGCTGTGCCTGCGTCTCCGTGTGAGAGGTGTAGCCCCTGGCACATGGCAGTGGGGCACTTTGCTCCAAAGGCAGCATGAAAATTAAGTTAGAAAGATGTTAAGGAAGTGGCTGCGATATGAAAAGCTGACATTATATGGGATGGCAGAGCAGAAACTTCAGGCTGGCATAGAAGAGCCCTTCCAGAATTAGGATTTGTGGTTTAATACCGTGATAAATTCTCATATGTTGAGACAGTTTGACTTTTCTTGCAGACAAACAAGAGTGGGCCTGAGAGCTTAAAGATCGTAATGCAAACTCTCCAACAGCAGAAAGCTCAGGGCCCCTCTCTGCCCCTCCGTCAGCCCTCCCCGGGCTGGGAGCGGGGCTTTGGCACTGCTCTGCCGCTGGGCATTACTGTCCTCCTGCCGGGGAGCCTGACAGAGCCAGATGAATGCATTGTGTAAACCCTCTTCATCTGTCTCAATACCAGCCGGGTTAGATTATACTGCAGGCAAAGGCATGTTTTCAATGTTTACTTTCTTGTCGAGTAGTCGGCGCTCCCTTTTGCTTCTGGAATTGCTCTGGCTCTGCGGCTGGAGTGGAGCATAACAGAGGACAGGCTGCAATCACTGCTATCTAAACATGTTATTAAATATGAGCATGCCAGATCTTACAGGGATCTGGCCTTCCCGCACTTGTTTAACTTAGTACTGGGCGAGTCAGAGCTTGCTTCCACTCCATGCAAATGCATCTGCACAGAGGTGGGAATTTCAGCTGCTTAAGTCTGAAAACTGACAGAAAAGATAATTCACTGTGTGATACTAATTTGTCTTTTGTCTCTGTAAAACTGGCTGACTTTTACCTTGATTGTGACAACTGTCCACAGACAGTCAGAGAAGTTGCTTCGGATTAATGATCCATGACCATGAAGAAAAACATAGTGACCTTTCTGACCATAAACCCAGATCTACTCACAGTGCCTGTAATTTTTATTTCTTTTATGGCCACAATAAGGATGATTTTGGGTTGGTTTTTTTTCATGCTGGCAAACCTTCAACCCAGCTATTCAGCCACCTCAATAATCTCTCTTCTTAACTACTATCCCTCATAAACCAACAACGCAACACACTCAGCTGCAGGGCTAGGTTGGTTTTCACAACGGCCACATTACTATCCCTGTCCTCACAACTCCTTCCCTTAGGGAACACCTGGCTGTGTACCTTGAACCATTTGTTCCACTGAAGATTTTAGTTTTGAGTACTGACAGATGATCTGGGAGGCAAGATGTTTCTAGTAATTATTCACCACCTTTAGATAACAGTGTATGCCCAGGAGAAGATTTTTCTCTTACTTATAAGTTCAAATTGCTGATTCAGCTTAGTAGAAGACAAAGGTAAGTAACCTGTACACTAACTATGGGAAAAAAAGAAATCCCTATAGATTGTTCCCCATTTCTCATCTTATGTATGTTCTCATAACACAGAGGTTATTCCCAAAGCTATATCTGTTTCTTTTCTCGTAACTGAAAAAATAGCATAGTCCGTCTAAGCCAGGAAAGAATCTGTTCCCCAAGTTTTTCTCGAAGTAAATCTCCAGTTTTCTGCTGCTCTCCTGGTAATAACTTCAACTTCCAGGGCTAATTTTCTCTTCTCTGTATTGCTATCTTCAGATTACCAAAACCGATGCCAAAACTGACTCATAATAGATGCCCACACAACACTTGTTTTGCATTATACAGCATAGGGGTCAGGATGTGATTACATTATTAGATTTTATATGTGAAAGAAGTATCTGTATTTGAGGAATCAGTTTGGAGGAGTGGGGGAAGGCAGCCTTTGTGTCCTATATTGAAAGACTAATCCTTAGGGCTTGATTTTGTGTGTAACCTTGGTTTTTTGCACCTGCACGAAACTAAAGGCATTTACATGTCTAGCTATTATACCTGATTGCTGGCTAATTATGCGTGTGAGAAGGGATATGGGGGAGGGGAGGAAAATAGATCTAAAAATATTTTTTCCTTGGTGTTTTAGATAAACTGAGATATTTCCCATATAAAACCCTTTACAATAAGAGACTTTTGGCAGGGAAGTGAGAGGTATGGCATGTGAATACCATTACAAATACCATTTTCTAGCCATGGCATCTGAACATAAACAGAAACATGTTAAATATTCTCCCAGCCAAATTTCAAAGCCAATTAGTCTTGATTTTTTCTTCTCCAAACGTTCATTAAGGGCTGAGAAAGAAAATGCATACATGTTTCAATACCAAAGGTATAACCAAAGGTTATTTAGTTCATGGCTTTGTTGAGCAGGACTGTTTGCTCTAGGATTGTGCTGTTCTAAAACTCCTTGTCCTCACTCAAAATGACAGTGTATGGAGTACAGCTGATTTGCTGTCCTCAACACTGTAAATCACAGCTGCATCAAAGACACTTACTAGAGGGAAAGGAAGAAGGAAGATAGAAGAGAAAAGATTGTGTTAGGGCTCTTGTATTTTTCTTACTCTAGAGAGGATAAGAAAAAGGAAGAAATGAGAAAGAAATTTTGTGTTTGTCCAGTAATAGAGTACGCATCCATGAGAGCTGACCAAATGCTCCCAAATATGCTCTTTTTGACCAGCATTATGTAGAAGACATTTTCAGGGGTGCCAGGTTACTAAGTTCTCAAATCCATTTACTGTAGCCTGGAACAGTTGTTGATCTCCATTTCAATAGTTATTAGGGTTTTTTCTTTAGTCATCAGCAAGCTTGAAATAAATATATTTTATTAGAGTTGGCAAGTCTGAGAACAGATGTGAGATCTCCCATAATCTAAAGGCAGGGAACCCATGGGACAGCAGTGTTCAGGATGAGGGCTGTTTTCTTCCAAAAAGCATCAGCTGTGGAAATTCTCAAAGTGTGTGAGGTCCACACACATTTCAGTTATGCAAAAGGAGAACTGAAAGGTATTTTACCCAGTTTGAGTGCTTGCCGTTTTATTCTGTTAATACACAGTGAGCTATAACACACTCAGTCATTATATACTTATTTGCACTTGTTTGTGATGCCTAGCCCAGATTGCAGACATTTTACAGTATTAGACCCCAAAACCCAGACCCATAAATCACAGAAAACATCTGTAATTCCCTTGTGGGAAGGGTCTTAAAAGAGTGTCTTCTGAGCATCTCTGTTGTATGTCATTTATTACAAGTGGGCCCTCAGCCTGGAACAAAAGAGACCTCCTACATCCTCTTCCCCAGGCAGCAATTAACTGACCTCATCTTCCCGCCCCCTTCATCAGCCCCCACAATCAATTATCCCAATCAGCCCTTCTGAGGAAGAAAACTGGGCAAACAGGTGGACCATTATTCTAAATAGTTTGGGGCACTTTGAAAAAAAGTTCAGTACAACAGGGTACTTATGCAACAGTCCTGCAATTGTACAGAAACTGATTTATGTAAAGGTATATGATTGCAAAGATCATTACAGTACTTGCCATGACTTTTTTTCCTGAATACATGTTTGCATACGTGTGCCTGTGTGTGAAATGAAATTTCATAGATCTTTTGAGGTCTGTCCAAGTTACTGGATAGAGCTTATCCAAGTAGTAGTAATTCTATATACCTGTTGCTGGCCTTTCAGAAAAAAAATCTCTTGGTAGGATTTTATAGTTCCTAATTATTGTCAGAATAAGAATAGATGCATAGAGGCTGACTTCACCCCACGGGATTAAATAGTAACATGGTAGAGGGCAGCAGAATATGGTTAAGTGCAGCAGAAGTGGTTTTGATCCCTGGACAGTCATGGGCCACAGTGATGAGTATGTAAACTCTCCATCATTCAGGTGGGAGAAGGAATTCAGATCCTCCCTGGAAGAAGACAGCTGAAACAATATATGCTACTGTCCAAATTACTGTTCTTGGGGCAGGCCTTGACTACAGGAGAGGAAGGGGAGATTTCCTGAATGAGAAATAAACATTGCTGTGATATGTTCACACAGAAGGAGAAGGTGAACAGAATGTAGCCTAGAGGAAAGAGCAAGATCACTGACTGGTCTTGGGAGAAAGCAAAAAGATAAACAAGGTCCTTTGGACACATAACTGGCAGTACCTGGGTTTGAACTTCTGGAAAAGAGAGCATTTCTATTGGTCTTAGGAAAAATGAAAATAGAAAAAAGAATATACAAAAGTGAAAAAAGTTGATTCCGTTCATCAGTGGTATCACAACAAAATTATTACTGAGGTCTAAAGTACTAAGAAAAAATATGTGATAGATGCATGAATGAAAATGTTAAAGAATGTTCACCAGATATTAATTAGATAAACCATTCCCATATATTTTATGTGTTTCCTTTCTCTTTTCTGTGCAATTGTCAGCTTACAATTAATTTAAGCCATATGAAACTCTGCTGTATCAATGGAGCTGCATATGGGTGTAAGAGTTCATGTGCATGTGATAAACAGAAAACGGATACCACACTGAGTATAGTGTGCACATACACACCTTTGTTTCCTGCCACAGATTGTGCCTCAGATCTCTGAGAACTAATGCAAAAATGGTAAGTGTCCAGCTTTGTAGTATTTTCCAGACAGTCAATCTTTTAGTAAAGTAACAAGTTTACTGACTGCATCCTTCTTAGCTGGCTTAAATGACTTCAATATTCAAAATGCCCTTTCTTAGCTTCCACTGTAAAATATAGGAAATCAGAAAAGTAGCTGTTTCTAATCTGATTGTTTCAAAGTCCATCCTGAAATCTGTACCCTGCCGAATCAATGGCAAAGCTCCAACAGACTTAAGTGGAGCCAAGATTTTATTGATGATTTGAAATAAAGGAGTGATTTCTCCAGGCTTTCACAATAAGTATTTTAATCTGCAGCTTATTTATGCACTACAAAAAAATTTTGAGATCTTGGCACTCTTTTATAGGTAGCATTTTGCCATTACACTTATTATTCTGCTAGTTGACTAGAGATGAGCCCCAAAAGTACATCAAAATGTCAGGACAGATATTAATGAAGCCTGCAAAACATACTCTGGCTAAGGAAGATGTCACTGGTTTTACAACTAAAGTCTCAATATACTGGAACATTTTTACTATGAACAAGCCTATCTTTGTGCTTTACTTGAACTAAAAATCTAGCGGAAATAGGACCCCAAAATTAGAAGTTGTCACTGCAATTACATGGTTACATTGTACCATCTTGGTATTTTGAGTTGATTCACTGAAGCTTGCTTAAATATTTTCTACTGCATTTGTTAAGTTGCATTATTATTACTCATGCTGTTAGCAATACCAAGTGAGCTCCACTTTGCAGAAAACACCCAGCTCTCATTTCCAAAGCACTCAATTACACAGCAGATAAGTATTATTACCCCATTTTATAGACATGGAAACAAAAGGGGCAAAGCATCTTCTTCAAGGACAAGAGTTCATGTATTTTGTGTCTTAGTCTAGTCTGCTATGCAGTAGGCTGTACGACTTCCAGCTGGGTGCTGGTGATTAGGTGTTTTTATAGCAAGCTTTTTGTAATTCTTACTTTTTCCTAAGGTAAAGGATTGGTGCACGGCTGTAATGTCTATAAAATGCTAAAGCTGTTAAAACACAGTTTTTGTTGTATGTCATCCAATTTGCAGTTGGGAAATGATAAAATTTGCTTAAATTGAAAACATATGCTGTGCTGGGAAGTAGGTAATGGAATTGCCACCTTTGCATGTTTGAGTCCCATGCCTTTTCTGCAATTTACACAATAATAAACCTAACTAACAAAGCTATTTTAGCTATTATAGATCATTTTGTTTGGTGACATAAGAGTCTTCATGCTAGAGCTGGACAGGAAACATTTTTCATGTCTTGTAAAAGCTTTCATGATTTCAAAATTGTTCCTGTTCATAATCAGATTGAACCTAGAGGCTACTAAGAACGCAGTGCAAAAGAAGTTCCTCAACCATCACAGCATGGCATAAGTGAAAGGCCAGGTACTCCTTCAGGATATGGGATGCTAGGCTTAAAGCAGGTGGTACTTTCTGATTTTCACCAGAAATTCCATACTTTACAACTGGTATAATCATTTTAAGAAAAAATAGTTTTCAATGTATTTTTTTTCCTTGATTAAAAAAACTTGTTTGAAAATTTCTGTCAAACACCCCTTTATATTTTCAACAAACATACTATGGCAGAGATATGTCTCCTAAGAGACTTTGGGCTGAGAGATTTTCTTGCTTTTTCCACTCAGAAATGGGCATGTTTTTTGATATTTATTTTATGAATCGCAACCAGCCACCATTAAAGTGTGGATTCAAAACGTGCTGTGAGAAAAGCCTGTGACAATGTAATACAATTTCTCCATTGCTGTCCTTCCCCTTTCTTCTTTCTCTGGCACTGTCACACTCTACTTGTTAAATGTCTTTAAAGTGAAGGTTTTGCATTTGCCTTCAAACCAATCTGTCTTCAGTATTCTATTTTGCTTGTCTGTATTTTAAACTTTTCTTTTAAATTTTCACTCTTACCATCCAGATTTTCTTCCTGTTTTACTTGACTGTTTTCTTCCTGTCATCTTTTCCTCTTTCTTACTATCTCTGACTGTCATTCCCTTTAGGATGGGAAATAGCTGCAGGCCAAAAGTCAGAGAGCAATCTTAAAAAGCTATCAAAGGATGTGTAAAAGATGAGAGTAAATACGATAGTGTTGTCTTCTGAAAACATGATGACAGCACCTACCTGCCTTGCCTGTCTATAGACAAGCTTTGGGAGTTTTAGAAGGACAAAATTGTGTATTCTGTTCAGTCAGACACATGACTAATTCTGAGTGATCACTAATTAAATTACATTTGATAAATCAAAAAATATTCCCTGAAATTTTATAGAGATAAAAATACTATTACCACCACTGAAGGCCTCAAGATTTGATGGAGACTTTACTTTGAATATGAAATAATGACAGGAAGAAGAATGAATTTATATTCCCCCTCAGTCTACTTAACACCACCAAAGGTGGTGACATACCCTCTGCTGATGTGATGAGCTAGCAAATGTAGTGCAGCACCAGTCCCATGAAATTCCCTTGCTACTTCAACTTGTAGTTGGATCTTGCTTTGTATTCTCTCCATTTTCTTGTAGAATGGATCACCTGACCATAAATAAAAGTCAAATAATATTCTAAGACTCCATCAGTAACGATTACTTGAAGTTGACTTGATGTTTGTTGTCTAATTTTCTGCTCCATTTCTGCTAGCCAGTAAAATCTGGCATTTCTTATGTCGAAGAACATAATGTTAATAAAAATCTCACACCGAAACATTGGCCATTCTTATTACTTGAGCTGTTCTCCAAAGACTATTTTTTACCAGTAAGGATGGGCCAAACACCAGGCACTTGAAGGAAAATAATATGAACTTTGATGCATACCTGTACTTCTTAATTCTCTGGCTGAGGGAGGACAAGAACTGGTGAGAAGACCTGACAAGTGTAAAGGCAGGGATAAGCTTATGGAAATGTATTTTTTCACAACACAATTCTTCACCTATAATGCTAGAAACTTTACACTGTTGAACAAATATTATGACAGGAAACATTTGAAGTACACTAATAATCACCTTCTTTCATTGCCCAAGAGTTTAAACAAACCTCTATTAAAGTGTACCCATTTGCTGAACAAAAATGGCTTCTTTATCTTTTTTCTGTTTTTCTCATTTTGTTGTTATCATGGTTATTGCCATTATAATTAGTCCCATTGCTTCTGCTGTTGTGCCACAGTCATGATAAAAATCAGATGCTCTTTAAGAATTCCTGTTGTAAGAAGAAAACTCTTGCAATTCAACCCCAGAAGGGTCCCCTTTCTCCTTCTGCTGTGCTTTTACTCCCATATATATTTCTGATCCATATCTCAAGGAGACCCCTGACCTTTTACAGCCAAATGTCACAGCCTTAGCAACTAAGGTTAAAACTGATAGATCACACTGGAGAAGAATATTGGTGTATCTCTCTATCATGTGTCTTCAAGTAAAATACTATTGATGCTTACGCCATGTCATCTTCCTTGTTATATATTTGTGCATTGCCTAAACCACTGGATTTCTAATCTATGGTTAAGATGTCTGGACGACAACAACACAATAACATTCTTACACCATCTTTGATGTTCAAATGCCAGACATATTCCTTTTAAAGCTGCCAAGCAGTATATTAAAATTTGTTTGGGCAACCACTGGAGTGTGAAGTGTATAGCTGATTTACTTTACTAGAAAAAAATATTGCACTGCAGATCTGCCTCTTCCAAGTATAACTCATTACATTTTGCTTTCCCATTTAGGATCTGGTGAGGCAGAAATAACCATATAAGAGTGTAACCCTATAACAATGTCTATGGGACAAACCAGTGTCTTAAGACACTCAGGCTTGCCTTAAGAGGCTGATGTAGGGATCTAGTAATGTTACGAGCTTAGTAAAGTTAGTCTTTTCATAAACTTACATCAGAACTGTATTCACCATGTTGGGGAACATTTTGACATGACCTCATGCTGGAAGCAGCTGCTTGATTAGACTGATTTCTGGAAGAAGTTTGTCTGTGTTCTGCTTCAATGCATTCCTTTTTTTTTTTTTTTTCATCATTATGCTAGAGGTGTGCTTCAGCTGCAAACACCAGATCTGTATTCAAACTCCTTCAAAGTTGGCGAGCGTTTGATGTCTAAGGGCAAATGAAGGTTCTGCACAAAACAAGGTTGCAGATGAAGGCACATAGCAATTGCTATGAGATGCAGGATGAGGGTTCCTTGAAAAATGTTGATGCTCTTGTTCTTTACTTTGTTGATGGCTCTAGGGATGAGTTTCAAGAGGCAAAAGAGTGGAAATAGGCCAGGATATGTCTCTGGTGGGCAGTCTGCTGTCCCAGATGTTCTTCCAGAGCTCTTTGTTTATAAATGCCCATGTCTGATTTTTTGCCACAGTAGAAAAGATATTCCCAGGGTAAGCAAATATTCTCATAGTCTCTGGAGGCAAAATCAATGCAGTGCATCAGACTGTGGCTTTGAAGTCCCAGTGCAGGCTGGAGAATGAGCTTAAAGCAGAATTGATACACAGACTAGATGAGAGGTCAAACATCCATGAATCCTCCTGGCTGCAACTTTTGCTGCTGACACTGAAGGAGAGTGGCAGGTTCATGGCAAGATGTAGTTGCACTGGCTGGAAAGGGCCTGAGGAGGTTGCGCAGAGCCCTTAGCAGCTGGAAGGAGCCCTGGGGAAGAGGAAGAAGTCCTAAAGGGAGTGCCAAGACAGGCATGAACAAGATAATAAAGGATAAAGGATACTGTATACTACTAGATAAATCTCACTGTGATTCTGGCTTTATCTGCCTGTTAATTAACATCCCTGGCATGTGCAAACTTAGCTGGTTTTACTTGGTTTCATATTAGCAATGTAAGGAACCTGGGCAGCTCTACCTCTTTTTCCTTCTTTAGTGCTATACTTTAATGGTTGTTATAAAAGAAGGGTTGAGGTTGGAAGGGGCCTCTGGAAGTCATATAGTCCAACCCCGCTGCTCAAGCAGAAACACTTATAGCCAGTTGCCCAGGACCACATCCAGATGCCTTTTGAATATCTCCACATATCGGGACTCCACAGTCCCCCTGGGCAACCTGTGCCAGTGCTCGATCACCCTCACAGTGAAAAAGTGCTCCCTGACATTCAGAGGGAACCTCCTGTGTTTCAGCTTGTGCCTGTTTCCTCTGGTCCAGTCACTGGGCACCACTGGCAAGAGCTTGTGTCTGTCTTCTTTGCACCCTCCCTTCAGGTATTTATGTATATTAATAAGATCCCCCTGAGCCTTGTCTTCTCCAGGCTAAACAGTCCCAGCTCCCTCAGCCTTTCTTCACAGGAGAGGAGTTCTACCCCGTTAACCATCTTAGTGGCTCTTCTTTTTCTCCAGTATGTTCATATCTGTCTTGTACTGGGGAGCCCAGAACTGTCTACAACACTCCAGCTATGGCCTCACCAGTATTTAAAAAAGAGGAAGGATCACCTTCCTCAGCCTGCTGGCCATACTTTATCTAATGCAGCCCAGGATACCATCAGCCTTCATTGCCACAAGGGCACATTGCTGGCTCATGATGTCTTGCTGGTTGTTATGCTAAAGACTCATTTCAGACATAAGCTCTATCACTGGCTTCTTACTAGCCACCAGCTAGACTGCAACACCAAGCATTGCCGCCTGATTGCTCAGGAGAAGCTGTGCTCCCCAGAAAGTTCCCCTGATGATTCTGGAGACCATGCTCAGCTCTGTCACGCTGACAAGCATGGCAGAAAGTGCTGCCTTTCCCAGGATCTGAGCTCCAGGCCGAGTCTGTGCTTCCCAACAGGACTGTTTGGACCTCCTGGGTTGTGCACAGAGGCAGAGTGCTCCACTTCACACTGCCTGCTCAGCTGCCCCCAGGTATGACAGAGCAGAACAGCTACCTCTGTTTGTGGCAGGGAGGCTTGTGAAGATCCTAATTTTCTGCACAAGTAACTCACAGGTTTTGTGTATGATTTGCACATTAGTCATGCTCTTTCAGTACCTGAGTACCTGAGAATGGAATTAGCTGCAGTCCCCATCAAAAGCACTGAGGTCTAAAATAGTTCCACATGGCACAACATAGCCCCAGGTGACAAAGCATGCATTATTTTCCTCTCCCAGAGTGTCTGGAACAAGCCATACTGAATGATGTGTCACATACTAAGAACAACTTTATTTTTATCCTGATGGAATTCCAGGAAGCTAACTCCAGTGCCCTCACACTGACTAAAAACGCGTGACGTGTTCTAATAGCTAAGGCAGGACAAGGCAAGTATGTAAAAGGGACATTTAATTAGTTGTTCCAGAAGGAGCTGAAGTGTTGTTACATAAATGGCGTGTTTCTGACAGGCTTGAAAGCATCTAATGATTTATAACACTAGAAGAATTTTGATATATTCAGTCTAGAAAGGCTGTGAAGTTTATGAGACAGATCGTTTTAAGTTTCTTCAGTGAGGCTTGTTGGAATTTAAACTAAATTCAAGAGAAGACCATGTTACAGGTCATCTTAGCCTTTAAACAAGCTCCTATTGCTGGAGTAAGACGATATCTCCAAGTTCAAATTGTTTTGGTTGCATCTTTCAGTCCTGCAAAAAAGTGGAAATCAACATCTTAAATACCACAGTATGGTGGGTTTAGTTCATGTTTTAGAATAATTGCAATTTATTTTCTATGTGCAGTGCAACACCTCCGCAAGCCTACTCAGTGAGCAGGGCCCCATTATTCTCAGCATGCTACAGTTAGATCTTGCTCTGTCTGCATGTGTCAGACAAAATATGTTTGTGTTTGAGCAATTTACACAGTGTGTTGAAGTGAATTATTAAGGCAAAGATACATCGTTCTTCTGACCAACAGCATTTGGAACCATCTTACTGAATTCTGCCATTGTGTCTCTCAGATTTCCAGCTACATGTGTTTACTACAAGTTTTTCTTGAAATACGGGATTTCTAATTGCGCCTAGCAGCCCAGTCTGAATGCCAATCAGATCCTCAAAACATGTGACTCAGGAGAGATTTTTCCCAGTGCACCAGAAGTATCAGATATCCCTGGGGTGGTGAGGGGAACTGAAAGGGAACCAGGAAAAGTGGAGTTTGGAAATGAAAATCAACCCAGTGGCCAAAAGCTTTTTCCAAACTTCTTAAATCATTTAATCTGGAAAGCTGCTCCAGCTAGATGAATGAGATGTTATACCAGACTATTTGCCTTTTTGAAAGCAGCTAATAGAAACAGTTAGGGTTCCTAAACCAAACTTTAGGTATGCAAATTTTCATACAGAGGGAGGCATCTTAGGTGTTATGATACAAAATGGTGTAATTACACCAAAACATTTCAGGTGTTTAAATGTCAGGACCAGGAAGTGCTAAATGTAGTTAATAATACAATAATGTTGTCTGAAGGGAAAAAAATGTAAAAGGTAAAATAAAAAATAATTAGTTAACATAAGAATAAGGCTTAGCTTTTAGCAGCTGCTTTACATCTTCAAACCATTGCTAAATTATTAACTAATTGATACCAGATCTTCCACACGCTAGCTCAGTGCAGAGTTGTGGGGAGGATGCCAGCAGAGTGCTGTTGTTGCCTGGGTAGGTAGACAAATGTTGCAATGTGAGTGATAGGAAGTAGTATTATTACCATATACAGCACAGTACCATGCCCTCTGAGTACTGGTTCTAGCAGTTGCAACCTTGCATTCGAAAGGATATAATTGCTCTTATGGGGTTGCCTTACATGGAAACCAAAATGATATCAAGCTTTAATAATTAAATTATGCAGCAAGTCAGAGAAGGATGGATTTGTTCTCAATAGAACACAAGAGACTACTTGCTTTGGTGACCTAATTGCTGTAGTTTAAAAAAAAATGATTATGATAGTTGATTAAAAGGAGCCAGGGAGCTTATTCACATTGGCCAAGAGCACACAGCAAATCAAGCTTTATGACTTGAAATGAACTTGGTGCTTTGTCCAGATTAAATTAAGAAAGGAGGTCACCAAAGTGAGGATTTCAGAAGAGCACTTGAGACTGGAAATATGAGAAATGAACAGTAGAACAGAAATGAAAAAGGTATAAAGGAGACAGAAGCCATTTTATGCTCCTACCATTCATTTTCTTCAGAGGCTATTGAGCAGAGAGAGGGGAAACTTATTCAGGAGCAAGAAACCACAACAACCCAGGCTATAAAACTGCATTAAAAATATAGTCATGAGAGTGAGTAGGCAGTGACGGGAAATCTTTGGCACATGTCGAACCGGTACTACTGCTGCTGCGCCCGGACACCATCAGGGGAGCTCATTTTGTTGCATGCTTGAAAGAAACATGCTACAAAAACTAAAACAAAATTAGAGGTTCCTGACACTACAGGCAAAGAGCAGTTTCTCTAAAACATACATAGGCCTTCAGGGCTTCGCAGTACATTCTGTGTTTATAAAGAAAAAAGTGGTAAAATTATTAATGGTGAAGTCCTTAAAGGAGATTCCAGTGTAATATTGCAGGCTGTTGTGTTCTGGCAGCCTCAACCTTCCTCCTGTTGCATAGGCAGGATCTCCTCACCTGAAATAGGGAGGATTTAACTATGCAAGGGTTGGATTCCTCAGTCTGAGGTCCCAGTCTGCACAAGGCACTCCTATTTGCTCAGCTGTCAAGAGAACAAATTCTTCAGAACTCTTAGGTGTACCTTCAGGAGGTGAATTGCTATCTAGATGTACTTTCTCCCTCTTCACTGTGAGTGAGTTTAGCGTAACTGAAAAATAGACTGCTAATTTTTAGTTTCCCAGCTTAGGGCATGTGACTCGCAAAAAGTGGCCTCATCAAGCTGTTATGCAGAGCCGGAAGCCTGCTACAATTAGAAAGCAGGGGAGAGAGAAGCAGGTGAAATCTTTTATCCTTTAATGTGATCAAGGCGTGGCTACCCTAAGGATTAGTGACAAAAAATCTTCCCTTGGCATTGGGGTCCTACATCTCTTTGCTGCTCTGCCCACCTGGGTGCCAGGTGAGTGGCACACCCCAAGGGCAGAGGAAGCCCCTACTGACAGTGGAGCTGCAGAGAGGCAATCAGGTGGGGGACAGGAGAGGTGGGCAGATTATGAGATGTTGTTCCAGCTCTTCCCAAATAGTTTACAGTCTCCTGGCACAGTAAACTACAGTATTTCAGGTTATCTTTCCAGGGCCAGTGGGGGATAGAGGATTTAACTCAGAGCACGTCGTGTCCTGCTTCACTCGACCCACATGAAGGATGCTAAAAATCTCTTCCACAATTACATATATATGCCACTGGCAGGATATTTGCTCATTACCATTAAATAACTTTGCTGTGATTCCTGTGATGTGGAAAATGTCTCAAAAGCAGATTTAATGGCATGCAAATACCAGCTGGCCAGGTTAAGAGTCCCCAGTGCAGGAATACATGTGGAAACATGAGCATATCAGCTCTTGGTACTTAGAGAGTGGAGCAGCACATAAGCTTCTGACAGACTCCTCAGCATCTTCACACTCAACAGGCCATGAATGTTGCTGTGGTGCTCTGCACTGAAGCTTTGTTCTGAAATGCAGTCTTGTTAAACATTTTTCATGGACCTTTCCTGAGTCTGAGCTGAGTTTTTCAAAGGTGTTTATGGGAGTTAGCTGTTTACCAAAGATGTGTAGTAGAAGTTGTTCTTTGTAATTTTTAATGTCCCTGTATGGACAATTTATGGCAGCTGCTTAAAAATGCTATTGAAACTTAATCAAATAGGTGGCTTGCTATGTTAAAAAATACAGAAAGGAAACATGACATCTTTAATGAGGCTTTTCCATTGGTTTGTATGACTTCTGCTATTTTGTGAAATATGCCCTGTCCATTACAAATTCTTTTATTGAGAGAGAATCTTGGCCAGGGCCCCAAGGTTATTACTCACTGTATTCAAAGGGTACTTGGGGGATCTTTAACTTCCAACTGGAGAGCTGGCAGAAGGACAGTAGGTTTAACATCTCCTCTGAAGGATGACACCTCTAAAAGTGCCACATGCTGCTTATTACTGCAGTACACTGGAAGGGAGCCAAAGTCCCAGTATGGGACTTGAACCCACAAGTAGTTGGCTGTGAGACAGACATGCTACCCACAGAGTCACAATGACACCTAGTAGCATCTTAATTTAATAGACCACTTTTTTTCAATGGCAGTCTTTTGTCTTGCATTTTTATGGTCTGGATCACTGAAAGTTTATTTTTCACTTCAGCATGCATTTATGGAGAATGACAGTCTGCTTTCCTTTCCTGTATTTCTGTTGGCAGCTATGAACAATATACTCTTCAGTAGTTACGTCCAATTAAAAGTAAACAAAATTTGAACATTTTATCACCAGTTCCTCTAAGCTCCTTTAAAAGATACAGCAAGGAAAAATCTAGCTTGTTTTAAAAATAAGCTGGGGAAACCTCTGAGTCCACAGAAGGCCATTGCAGCCACAAATACACATACCTTTTTCAGATGTTTTCACAGATGTAAAAACTGAAGACATCCAGCCTCAAACACTTAAGCCAAAATTTTAAAAACTAGAAGATTTTGTTTGCTCTTGCATTTGAATGTTGGATTTAAGACACCCTAAAAATCTGTCATTAGCACTTTCTGAATATCAGGTCTCTTCAAGGTACCTCAAGCTAAGCCCAAGTTAACTGGAGCCAAAATCACCAATTACTTCCTGGCATTTAAACTGGGAACATAAGTGCTGCTATAACATGTGTCTGTTTGAATTTGCAGCAACCACGTGATGGACCTGCAAAACAGAGACAAGAAAAGCAGGGACATGGACCGGGGCACCGCTGTGCGACTCTCAGGCTGCTGCAGCCCTTGCATGAGCACTGATCTGCTGTTCCTCCACACCGTTCATTACTGGGTAATGAAGCCTCCTTCTGAAGCACAGCAGGTTTTGTAACATAGGCAGTAATTTGGTCCCTAGATATCTTTGTGGCTACTTGTAAGAACACAGCCTGCCATTCTGGCTGGAAAAAACACAGCATAGCGTGAGGCAGGAGGCAGTGGCATGCAAGGGAGATGGGAGGTGGGGTCTGAGCTGGGAGAGTGAACGCATCTGATGGAAGACAAAGATGAGCAACACTGGAAACACTTGGGGCAGAGCTCCCTTGTTCTGGCACAAAACCCCAGCACTTCTGCCAGCAATGGTACCAGTGCTGCTGATAGGGGCTCTGTGTGTTTATTTTCTTGGCTCCTGGTCTGTAAAAGGTTGGGCATCCATCACCTAAGCACAGACCCAGATTTGCAAGTGCCTGGGAATGGAGCTGAGGGAGCGCTGCCCGAAGCCCTCCCAGGCCTGCTGCTCCTCTCGCTTAAATGAGCTTCCCTTTATTCGAGTGTTTGCATAATCCAGGATTAAACTGTGAGAGCTTTACAATGTGTTTGCCCTCAAGATCTGAAAGTTTATTTTTGACCATAGCTAATAAATAGTTAATACTCACATTTGATTAAAAGAAACCTTTACTAAGAAAAACACAAACCCAAAGCAAAACTCATAAACTCCTTAAATATCAGAGAGATTAAAAAAAAAACAGTATATATATATAAATAAAACATTAGTGCACTCAAGGAAAAATAATATCATTTTGATCTCAGTTAGAAAATATATTTGTCAGCACTTAAAGAAAAATAATCTGTTCTGTCAGGTAAGTAACGGGATTTTTAAGATTGGTAAAGATGATACCACTTCAAAAGCACCACCACTAATTTATCTGTTCGTTTGACTGCATCAGTTCGAACACAACACGTTCCTCACTGAAAAGTGAAGTTGGTGGGATTTTTAGCTAGCAGGAATTTCTTCACAGGGCTCACAGGCCCTGCCTGAACATGAGTTCTCCAGTAATCTTCCAGTGGTATCAGAGACTCCCTGGCCTTGGGTCATCCCTGTGGCCTCCAAAGCTTTAGGCAGCCATCAAGTTTTTCTCTGTAGCTCCAGCTGGGATCTTGGGTCATTTTCCCTGACGTAGGCATAAAAAAATTATATGATCTAATTATAATAGGTGCCTTTCATAGGTAAGGGGAAGAAAAGCCACCTCAGGAGGGAGACTCATATCATTCCTGGATCCCCAAGATTTGAGGCATCGTAGACATCAAAACCAAGTCTGATGAATCACTGTCTGATGGTGCCTATTTGTCTCCAGTGGCTATAAAGATGGCACGAGGTCACTAGCACTGACCTAACTTTTTGATATTTGAAGTTAGATGATCTAGCCTATGGTCAGTATGAAGTATTTGAAAGATGCATGCTTCCTTAGCAAATCACATTTCTGAGAAGAGCAACCTTATCTTTTAAAACGCAGTTTATAATCCTCTACCTTTTCTTGACTTATTCTTGGCATTAAAAACTGTCACAGTAACAATGTCATCAAGGATTATCTACAAAGACAAAAAACAGAGGAGGAATTTTTTTTTTTTGAGATGAAAAACGATGTGTGGTGTTCTTTGCCTTATGGTTGTCTTGTGGTTGAAATCTGGTCTGCACTATTGATAGGACCATTAATTACCACAAATAATTAATAAATGTTTTCAGCAGTCTAATTCCCTCATTCTTCCCATAACAGTTTTGGGCACCCATCACAACTTTGCATATGCTCAGCCACAGATTGGAGTCCCTGTCTGAAATATGATCAGTATGTCTATCTCAGACATCTAATTAAGAAGTACATTTGCCAGAAAATTTCATTATTGAGAAGTCACTCAGAGATTCATATAACCATTACAAGGAAAAAAGAAAAGTAATCAAGGAATTAACTGTTGGACAAACGTTTACCTATGTGTCTATTAATTAGTTAATGAGAAGTTCAAAAGTAATTCTCACAGCTTTAGTATGGAAGATATCGAATGGCAATGTGTCTATTTTAATTCCATTTTGAAGGGGTTGTGATGCTACCAGTTCCCAGAAGCTCCATTAATTTGACATTTTTCTGAAAAATCTTAGTTTGGGATTAGGTGAGAATTTAATCTATAATTTGGAAAACAGGAAGAGCAAAGAAGCGAGTACGGAAACCAGGAGTGGCATCCTGTCCTGGTTCCAGCTGGGATAGAGTTAAGTGTTTTCCTAGTAGCTGGTACAGTGCTGTGTTTTGAGTTCAGTATGAGAAGAATGTTGATAACACTCTGATGTTTTC
>JANZLQ010000078.1:29594399-29685458 GCA_026212715.1 Elanus axillaris | reverse complement strand
GTGTTGTTATCATTATAATTACTTTCTTCTTTTCTGTTCTATTAAACTCTTCTTATCTCAACCCACGAGTTTTACTTTTTTTTCCCGATTTTATCCCCCATCCCACTTGGGGGGGGAGGGGTGAGCGGCTGCATGGTGTTAGTTGCTCGCTGGCTTTAAACCACAACACATCCCCAGAATTCTAAATTATAGAAGTTAAATAAAAAGAGCCCAAATGTTATTTTTAGTCTAATACTTTATAAGCAGTATCTAGAATACAAAGGATGAACTGGTAACCTGAATGTTTTTGGTCACCTGGGGTTGTTAATTCTTCAAAGAAAAATAAAAAGTAATGAATGAGAAGCATGCATTAAACAGGGACAAGTTGCTGTACAGAAATATGTAGGTAAGGTATATATAGTAAACATGCCTCATTGTCACGGATATTTGCAGTTACAGAGTTAAATGGCTTTGAGAGTCTGCTCCTCAGTTCCAAGCCATACATTGCAAGCCATAGAAAGAGGAAACACTTCTTATAAATCACAGTGTCACAAAAAGTGCAAAAATGACTGCATTTT
This sequence comes from Elanus axillaris, assembly GCA_026212715.1. Lineage (NCBI taxonomy): Eukaryota > Metazoa > Chordata > Aves > Accipitriformes > Accipitridae > Elanus > Elanus axillaris. Next base: position 29,684,901 of record JANZLQ010000078.1, on the reverse strand, counting down.
AGCCTACAGAAAAAAGATTATAGTTAATGCATTAAGTAGGAAATCTGTTAAATTCAGAATTTTTCACTTCAACAGCTCTTAGGACATGTGAAGTTTTCTTGTTTGTCTTTAGAAAGACAAAATGGCCATGGGCCTAGATTGTTAACTCAGTAATTTTCGCTACCATTCCTTTAACATGGTGTTCAGGTTTGCAGATTATATAATTATTTTCACTGGAAAGCACGTTTTAACATCTGGGAGTCATTTGGAAGAATGTAATCAACTTTGTCCTTTTTTTTGAGAGTATCTTCTGTTAATATTTAACCCATAACTGATTGCATGATTTACCAATTTAACCCTGACCAACTTGTGAAATTTATCATCCTTGGCTGTTACTACACAAATCTATCATAGTAACAGAACTTTTTTCCAGTTCTGTCTGTATACAATGCTGTTCTTGTCTATGGCAGGCTGCTCCATTCATGCTGCTCTGCTGTGTTAGCAGGGCTAACATTGAGAACAGGAATTTCCTAAATGTGGTGGAACCTCTTCAGGGTGAAGGTTACTTTTTGATTGTAAAAGTCCCTTCCTTTTCCACAGTATGCCAAATCCTGACATCCATCCTTATTTTCTACCTTATGTCTTGTGTTTTTAGTCTTCACTCAATCTAATAGATGGTATTATACAGTATAATGTAACTCAGAAGAACCTTAAAAGTTGATCAGATAATATTAAAAAAGGTGATCATAAATACACATACTTCTGGGGTATGATCCCAGGATTTTGTGACGTCTCACAGTTTCCCAGATTTTGCAGGACTGATGCCCAAAAAACTTTCAGTTATTTTTCAAGACTGTGGTGGGCCAAAATCAAGTCTCGTGGAAATCAGTGTCAGCTTTGTCTTGCCTTCACTTTTCTTACTCTCCCTTCTTTGAGTGAACTATGAGGTTGACGAGGGGCTGGGGAAAAAGGCCAGAAAGAATAATATAGCAATAGAAAGGGCGATATACATCTTTTAAATAAGGTCTAGGAAAGGTCAAATAGTAAAGAGGTGAGAAAAAAATAACAAAATAAAAGGGCAGGTGCAAGTGAGAGAGCTATTAAATCAGAGATGAAATCAAATTGGGGAATAAATCAAACGATAGAGTCTAGACAGAAGAAAAGGTTGCAGGCTCTAAAACTGCAACTGGGAGAGAGAATATATCAGTGAAGACAAGACAAATCAGGATTTGCACACTTCTAGTGAAAGAGTGCCCAACAGAGCACATATTATGTGAAGGGAAGGGAGTTGCAGGAGGGGAATTTATCTTCTGTGTGTTCAGTGAGTGTGCAGAAATAAGATCAAAATCAGTTTGTTGCTTGATTCAGAAGGACCAGCTCTGATTGCTTAAATATTGAGTCTCCTCATGATGGAGGAGAGCAGCATCCTCCACCCAGACAGAAACCCAGTACTGATAATAATACCAAATGTTCGTGCCTGAACAGAGAAGGGGGGAGTTAAGGGAGTTCCCCAGACATAAATCATCCTATAGTTAAGTAGAAATTGAGTCTCCCTTCCTGCCACACTAATACCATAGGCACTCTGGAGTATGATTTAATCTGGTTTAACCCCAAACTTTTGTAAAGATAAATTTCTGCACATTTTTGGAGAGATCTCATTCACTTGAAGGTAAGAGTCGCAGTGGTTGCACACACGGAAGATGGATGGTTTTGCTGTTGTCTGATCCACAGAGCAGTTACGCTGTAACCATGCATATTATTGCCCCTGTAATTGCATCCATCATACCTCCTGTAAAAACAAACAAATGGACTCCCAAACTCACTTAAAACTAGATAAACAACTGTTCTTTGGCAATGTGACATATACTTATTGCCTGTGAGTAGCCCATAACAGATAGGAAGGACAAGGATTAGGGTGGATTTGTAAACCATAAATTGTAGAAATCCACTCGGAGTCTCCAAGCCAGACTCTTCCCTTAACTTTGCTTGAGTTATGCCAGGGATAAATCTGTCCTTCTGTCGAAACTCGGTGAAACTTTGTGCAGTCTCATTTTACTGTGTCAGTCATTTATGTGTTATAAAAGCTAGAGCTTCAGCAAATCTAAGTTAGCCTAGTAATTTTTTCTTCCCAATTTGTAGAAGGATGAAATGTTGCATTTTCTGTGGCTCTGCTTTGCTGTATAAAAATGTACCAGATGAAAGTCATTAGAAATAAGTGAAAATGCTGCAGAAATGTGATTTTGTCTCTGCTAGTTCTGAAAGAGCTGAAAACAAAATTGCCTTTTCTAAAATATGTATATAGATACATAAAAAAGAATTCAAATTTCTGCTTGTTTTGTTTTTGCCCACAAAAACTAAAGCTACAAAGCAATTAATCAAAACTAACCAAAACCAAAAAAAACTCCCAACAACCAAAAAACCTCAGAGGATTAGCTAACACTCTAAACACTAAATTACTGCATGGGTACAATAATTCAACATTATGACAAATGTGACTTTATTCATCCTAATTTGCTTGGCCCACATGGATTTTGAATGTGGTGCCTGGTGACCGGGGGCAAGCCAGCAGTCTGAGCAGCACCTTGCTTTGGGGCTATCCTGGCCACACGTGCATATCTGCTAAATCCAACTAGAGTGTGTGCAGGAGCAGATGTGATGCTTGCTATGGCATAGCCAGAAGCTAGCAAGCTTTAATTGTGCTACCTTAGGATGTCACTGGTGCCCGGGTGGTGGTCTGATCTTTCAGACTTTATCTCTGAATCAGAAAGTCCACACAGGAGTTGAAAGCAATTTAGGTCACAGAGACATCGCAGGCAGCTCTGACAACTAAAGATGATCACACCCTCAGCTCTTTGCTGCTCCTCATCTGTCAGACAAAAGGTTTGTGTGCTTCCAAATTCAGTCCAAAGTCATTCAAGGGTGAAGGCGTCGCAGGTCTACCAGAGCTTTGCATCCTGCACAACCTTGCAGTAAGCAGCCCCAAAGACCAAAAGCACTTTTAAAACTTGAAAACTAGGTTTTATTTGAGTAAAAACTGAAGGAACAAACTTATCATGGAGCAATCCTAGAATGAGATGTAGTAAACTGAGAGTTTGTAAATTAACTTCCTCCTGCACCGTGTCCTGGCAAGGCAGGGGCATTCTGACAGGGCTGCTCTGAACATCAGCAACTCAGTAATGTTCTGGGTTGTGACAAAATTTACAGTCTGTTTTGGTTGCTATATCAAAAATCTTTCTTTCTGTAATTTCTGGTGAACCTCTGTTCCCCACACTTCTCAATGGTCTCTCAGTTCTTCAGGGTGTGCAAGAAAAGGCGCCCCACCATGCTCTGTTGTTTCCTTAGAGGGTAGGTCCTCTCTCTTCAAGAAGGTTCCTTCTGACCTAGAACAAAGGAAGCAAGGAGGCTTCTGTTGTACTCTGTTTTGAAGAGAGCTTGGCATGCATTAACCTATGGTTCCCATGAAGAACAACAGAAGTCCTCACAGTAAGCTCACATGGCTGACAAAGAAGGTAATAAGTTTGTCGCACCACCTATGGTCCAGTGGTAGCCCAATTCAGCTATAAACCCCAATTACAATCCATCTTTAATACCTATTGCCTTTCAGGAGCCCAACTCCTATCTATGCACTCAGGTCTTTGGGGAGGCTCCTGCTGCGCTCTGCATGTGTCGCCTCAGCCTGGGGGCACCTTCACCCTCCATTTTAGGGTCAGGCTTGGAAACTCTTGGGTTTGTGCTCCCTGAATCAGATGGTCCTCGAAGGATGGTATGTTCCTGAAGGTGAGACAACCCATCTGATCTGCATTCAGATGGGTTAGGCATTCTTCACATCACACTTTTGCTGGGCAGAATGGTTATTTCTGACCACCAGGTGGGAGCCATTGGGAGCTGCAGCATCTGCACTGCTACCTGGAGAATTGGATCTCTGTGGCTTTGGGCAATCTGTATCTAATTTTCCTGCATGTCTCCCTGTAAACAAGCATTGTGTTTCAGTTTAGCAATATCCTTAGCAGTGATAAGCTTAAAATGTAACAGAGGGAGACACAACAGCACAGTGACAGAAGAAAGCTACCTGGAAAATCTGACACATACTCTGACCACTGGTTCACGTATTTTGACTTTAAAATGGGGCAGGCTGAAGTATATACATCTAATGGGACTAGAGGAGGCAGAGTTGAACTAATAAGATAAAGGCAGAAATGGAACAAATCGCAAAGGTGTCATATGGAAGGGCAGTGTGAAGGCACTAAGAGAAGTACAGACTGGAAAGGATGCTGTTCCTCCTCATATGCAAAATGGTCACAACCAAGAGCAGATTTAGTCACTAAATGGCCAGAAGCAACAGCATCTTTCCCCTTTTTTCTACATTTTATGGTCTGTGTGACAATAGTTCAGTCTTCTAAGTCACAGAAACTCAGGCTTACATCCGTTCCTGTTCCAGGAAGGCAAAATATAAATGGATAATGATACTTTCCAGAAGTAGGGTGTCAGTGCAGATCTAATTCTGAAATGGATCCAGCTTCTTGGAGAAAATACCTAACAAATCACTTAGGTTTGAATCCTTGATGCTACATTGTTTTGAGTTGATAGTTTAACAACAAATAGTTATTTCTTCTTGTGGAAGTGTTGGTGGGTACAGATCATTTCACACAAGGGAGTCACTTTCCTTTGCTTGTCTTTCCTTTCCTGTGAAACACTTAACACTGTTATTTGGAAAAATCTCAGCTATGTGCTGCATTTGAGTAGAAGGAAGGAGTGTTGTGACAGCTAGCAGGGGACACAGCAAGGTGCCTAGTGTGGTCATTCTACTGTATGTTGCTCCTTGTGATTCTTCTGCAGAGTTCTATACAAAGACAGCTGCTGCAGATCGAATAATGCATCTTGAGCATATTAATTGTATCCTGCATATTCATATGAAAATAAATATTGGATTCTCATACTATTGTGTATTGTTCAATAAATTTGGCCCATTGTGTGCCATTTCCCGAACATGGTTTTTCTTCTCTCTCTTTTGCCATTTAGCATTTTATTTGCCTTTTTTCTTTCTTTTTAATTTTAAGATATTACAATCCTCCCTGTATTGATCAGATGGAAACAGCACTTCTCTTCTTGCTAAAGTCCCCAGGTGAACTCTAAACTAAATGGAATATAGTTACTGTTGTCTGATATTTACTTGGATCTGAGACTTCATCTCATTCACACTGTAACAGACTGTATTTTACAATCAGGAGGCCAAATCCATGGTTGGCACAACTCCACTGAGCTCACTGGAGTTGAACTGCTTTATTGAGTTGCCTTGTGAACCTATATATTGTAAGTGGATGAGCTGTAGTCCTTGGAGTGGAAATATCAATGCCTTCCAACATAGCACAACTTTAAATATAACCCCAAACTCCTTTAATTCCTCTAGGGGCATTATGTTAGTTTTATTAATAAGTAGGGAGGGTCTTTTCTCTAATATGCTTCATTAGCCTATGGTGGTAGAGAGGCTGTTCTTTGAGTCCATTTCAGTTGTAAAATTGGAAGCATCTCTATGACATAACCACTTTATGAGGGTATTTGAAACTGGAACTGTACTTCTGGGAATGAGATCACATCATAGGCATTGACCAGTGTCGTTATTTCATTGCTCAAAATACTTGGGGAAAATCACTTCTGAGAATTACTTTGTTATTTTAAATGTGTTTCTGTGCTGCATATCCCACCCACCTCCTAGTTCCAGCCTGGCCTTCAGCTACTTGGCTTCTCCTCCTTTCCCTCCACTCATCCAATGTTAGCTTTAGCTCGTGCTTCTCTTTGATTTTCCGGTTCCCAAATGAAAACTGTTTCTCCATGGACCACTGTATACATATATGTTCACCAGCCTACCACCAAAGTCTCTCATGTCAAGTCTCAAATTAGTGCTTATCTGTCATCACCACCTCCCACTTCTGCCCGCTTTAGCCATGTCTATACCAGTGAATAAGGCTCAAGTGCTCATCCACAGTTGTTGATATTGTTTAATTACTAGGCTGCTTCTGCCATGCCAGCCACCACTCTTGCAGGTGGAGATTTAGGAAACAGCATGGGATGGAGGTGGTTCCCAGTGGGCAGCAAGGGTCAAACAACAGTTTCAAGGAGAATGGAGTTCTGCGATGTCCACACAACCTGCCACGTGTCTCCTGGCCTGTTTGATATACTAGCAGAGATGTAGCTGATTTGTAAATTCTAGAGGGTCTGATTACAATTTTCCTGTTCTGGCTGAGAAATGATGACCTGGACTGGGACTACCTGATAAGTAACCACTTTAGTTATAGGCTGCACATGCTATGATGGAGGACTGCCTTTTTCCCTGCTTTTAGTACAATGTTAATCAAATGAGTACTGATATAATACATGATAACAAATAATCCTATTTTTAAGTCTTAATTAAAATTACATTTCACCTTTGGAAAAAAGGTTAGACCTTGATGTTGTTTATTCTGGCTTTCTTGCATACACTTACTGTATATTAAACTATAACTCCAGGTGATTAATATCCAGAAGTTGATGAATTTTAGAAAATAAGTTTTTCATTAAGAGGAATAAATCATAGTTCATTTTATAAAAATATTCTGAATATTTATGGCTAACAGTAGCTAAAGCCAAATCATAAATTGAGCTGTAAAAGTTCTCTTTGGATGATTCAATTTTTCAGAAAAATCTCTGCATTGTTCATATCTGCATCCAGATACCTAGATTTCTTTGGCTACATCCTACGAATCAGAGAGAGAAAACATCTCTACCAAAATAACAAGATAATTGAATTTTTTAAATTATGTAGCTTTTACATATCTTGAACATATAGCTATAAACTTTGATTAATGTCAATACAGCTAACAGCACCTGTTCTTTAAACAAGCAAGAAACTTTAGATTATTACACAGGAACATGTGTCCATACCCCCCTTACTCCCCGACTTGTACAGACTGTAAGTGTTACTGATCTTTAAAAAATACTTTTATCCTCGTGTAGGTTATTTGTTCATGTGGACTGCTAGCAGTTCTTTGTATGTACATTTCTTGGCTCGTTTGCTGCCATGTAAAGCAAGTCTTACTCATTTATTCAACAGTCTGTGCAAATTTAACATAATTTGGTTAATGATTTCCCTGCCAAATTCAGAGAGACAATTGTATTTAACTACAAACCTCATTTAATATCCTATTTAAAAGTGTAATCAAACCATCACTATTTTGCCTTTGATTTGTTGCATCTTTTTGTGTTGTCTTGGAGATTTTGATGTTGCTTCCTTCCAGCTCTATTGATATTTATAACATGGACAGCATGTTTCTAGAGGCATGAAAGGGTGCAGAAGTGCTCTCTGATGGGATACAGTTCAGGTTATGAAAGGTTTGAGGACACTTCACTTCTATAAGATGGAGATGCTCTATTAATGACAAAGTTAGTTAAAACCAAACAAGCAGCTAAAACTGGAATACATGTTGTGGCAATCATGTTCATGGAATTAGCCATGGAATTTCAGGTTCAAACAAATGAATACTAAACCCCAAGACATCTCTGTGAAGATTTCAGGAAAAAGAAATATGTTAATATCTGCAAACAAACCCTTCTAGTAGCAAGAAAAATACATAGATTAATATTAAAAAATGGTGAGTCAACATGCATTCTCAATAAGGCAGTTTTAATGTAAAATATTAAAATGCCTCTTGTAAACCAGGTCTAGTCTTTGGTGGGTACTAGGATGGGGTACTGGTTGGCAAACTGCTGCTGTAAAAAGACTGTAGAATCCAGTGCAGGATTTCCCAAATTCTGAAATCCAAGAGCATAATAATCTCATATGCAATGGGCCCCATTTAGAAACAAGATAGTTCTGGTGCTATAAAAAAATGTCAGGTTTTCCCCACTCTAATCACAACATGAGACATGCATACAGATAATGGTGGGGTTTACCTGTTTCATTCCTCTTCAGTGTTGTAGAAGCAGTCATGGGAAAAAAAACAGAAAGATATAAGCAAATTACTTCAGTAGGGCTGTATTCTTTTTGTAGTTTATTACTGGGATGGTCCAACAGCCATGCTTTACCTCTGTAACAGGAGCAAGACATTCATTTTCTCATGCACAGATTGAGTAAATGGTACTGCCATATTTTATTTCCAAATTAGAGGAAATGTCACTCAATGCTCATATTTAAAATGAGAAGGAAGAAAAGCATTCCCTTCATGCAGTTTAAAGAAAAAAAAAAGTGAAATCTGTTAAATATCCACTGACATTTGTATGAACTTAAAGCAAAGCACGCATCACATCTTGGATTACCACAGTTCATATTTCATATCAGGTAACATATATCGAGTTTTAGACTGAAATATTTTGATTTTCTGTGAGGTAAACCATTTCACTGGTTTGGTTATTATGCAGCAGACCTGGGGAAGGCTTCTGTAGTCAGGTAGGCAGGACACAAAAATGCCCTGTGTGCAGCCCATAGGCCTCCTGAAGCATCTCTCAGTAAGTAAAAGCGTAGAGCAAGGTATACTGTAACTGTACGCGCATATCTGCAAACAGAGGATTCAGCCTCTTATGGGAAGCTTGGAAATTATTTAGCCATCTGCTCTGCAGATCACTCAGTCCAAATATAAACAATTTGGACAGCACATAAAGGAGATTTCTCTTGTTTTCTCTCCTCCACACATTCAAAACTAATCTTGAATTTGAGGTCTTTCATTCAAAATTATAGTTGAGGCTACAGTCCCTACTAGGAAACAACATAAAGCATTACCTATAGAAGTGATTAAAGTGTTGGTATCTGCATGTACTTCTGAGCAGATGGTCTATATTTGATGTATATCTCTGTTCCTGGCTCCGTTATAGAGAGGGACAGTACAGGATGAGCTAACTGGCAGAAATCTCTGAGGATCTTCCTTTGAAAACAGCAGGAATTTTAGCAGCATTTTCTTTCTTCTCTGCCTGCATGGAGAAAACCCTGGCATGCTTGAACCTGCTATGCTTGTGGCTGCTTTCGTCAGTGCTGGAATCTTCCAGGTGTTTTGTAGGCGCTCAGGAGGATCCCAGGGAAATCAGGTTTCTCAGCCTGCTGTTGTTGGATCTCCTGCCAGTAACACCAGCTTCAGGTCCTTCAGAGCATTTGATCTCTGTTTGCTTTTTAGGAAAATATACTTGATTACCTTCTTAAAATCTTAACATTTCACTTTCAAATATTTTTCCTACTTGCTGTTGTCCGATGCTGCAAAGTGCTGAGCCGTGTCAGCCATCACAGGGCTTTAGTTGGACAATTAAGTCTTTGCAGTGCTCCTGCCATGTGCCACCACTGGAGTTGGAGGCCAAACACTTTTGTCTAGATAGACTTATTCTTCCACAGTAAGGAAATAAAATATTCACAGTAGATTATGTTCGCTGTCTGTCTGAGTTGCTTTAACACATCCAAATAACTGTCCTATTTTTCATACAAGCCAGCAGCCTCCATGAGTTTCATTACCTTTATTGATCTTAACACTATTTAAGTAAAAAGGAAGAGCTTTAAAATGCAGGACAAGAAGCCTAGATATTTTCCCATGGGGCACCTTTGAGCACAATAGTATCTTCACTTCAGTATTTTTTATGCATCTCTTTCAAGCTAACCACATCCAGACTGTGGACATGCCAGGAAATGCCATTCTGGGACTAATTTACTGGTACTGCAAATGTTATTTCCAGAACTGTCACTTTCTAAGGGAATTTGAGTCTCCACAAGTATTTCAACTGTGAGGATCCATTTTCTGACATTTGGGATCCATCTGCACTCCAGTCAAGCTGGAACCAAACAGGCCCCATCCATCTGTAATCTCCCTGAAACTGTCCAGGACTGTCAAGGAAATTGCACTATGACCACACTGGAACCAGTGTTGGTGTTGGCTGGTATGGTTCAATGCTTTGTGTGGAAAGGGATTTAAATGAGATCATTTCACTACCCTTTTGGTAAATTCCGTTGGGAAACAGCTGGAGGCAATGATTTCATTGCCTTATTATTAGTTGTATTATAGGACACAATAGAAGCAGAAAAGAATAGGGGTTGTGTCAGAATTTTATGTAAAATTGTTCTCTCTTGCCCAGGCATCAGCACTGGGTCAACAAAATACTGATCAGACCTGAATCCCACAGGCAGGCTAAAAATGGAAGGCTGCATCAAATTGGGCTCCACAGGGGCTGTTCTTGGCTTCGTATTTTCATTAACAGATGATGGAATAGAGATTATACAGATGATAGAAACCCAGAAGGGACTGCAAGAATATTTAGTGCAGGGCAGCCCTTGAATGTAAAACAGTCTTGACAAACTGGAGGCCAGTGTGTTAATTGTCTGGTGGAAGTGCTGGGTAATATACCTAGGCAGAGCTAATCATCTGCACAAATACATAACATAGACCAGGTAGTTTGGTAGAACAGATTACAGTGGATCAGCATGTGAATGTTAAGTCAATAATTTCAATCTGTTGTCCCATGTTCTTCTTTGCAGGCATATACAAGCAAGCATAGCTGGAAAGACAAGTGAAGTTGTCGTTCTGCTCCACACAGCCCTATTTGGACTCAGCAGCAGATTTGCCAATCTGGGGCACTTTGAGAAGGATGGTGAGCAAAAGGAGAGAGTTCAGAGGAAGGGAACCAAGAATGATCAGAGATCTAGAAAATCCAGCTGGTTGGGTTGACTGAAGAAACATGATTTCTAGTGTGAATAAGAGATTGTGATTGATGGGAATTATAGTTGTTATTTATTTATGAATGATGAGATTGTCTCTGCCACTGCAGAGGTAGAAGGGAAGAGTGGCATCCTCCTTTCTTACACCTTATGTTTCCGTACTTAACCAAATATTTAACCAAGGTCTACCTCTTTTGCTGAAAAAATCCAAGGACTTTTTGAGCCTATAGAAATAGAGGGATTGGCTAGACACCTGTAAGGGATGATATCTGCAAAGCCAAAACTCTCCTTTGCTGTACAAAGCCCATAGTAGATTAGAGCTTGTCTTGGTCTCAGTCTTATTTGAGATGGATCAGCTGTGCATCCTCTGGGATGTGTTCTGGCCCTAAAGATTAGTCAAAGCACATCTTGTAAGGAAAATAATTTCCCTACCAAATGAGACAAAATAACCCAGTTAAACAAACAAAAACTTCACAGCAATCTTCAGATAGCTTCCTCAAGGGAGAAAGAAAAGGCTCCATAAACATGCCTTTCTGCATCTTCCTGAAAGTCAACAGTTTTCCTTGGTCAGGTAAAAGTGTGTGATCTGGTAAGTCAGGTAAACTGGAGCTACATTGCCACGATGGTATTTAGACCAGGTGACAGTACAAGCTGGTTTGGAGTGTACTGGGAACACTATAGCTGCTTTCTTCAAAGTTGAAAGAAAAAAATTCTATTGCCATGCAGAGATCTTTAGTCAGGCTCTTACTGGAAAAAGAATTAAGTGACACATTTTACCTTGGCCTGAAAGAGCCAGGAACTACTTGAGGAGCCTTCTCCCAAAAGAGGAAAATAATCTCAAACAAATAATTCATGTCCCTTATTAAACTGTAGCAGTAATGAATAACAGTCAGTGCCTTACAAATGGGATCTGCAAGGGGAAATTATTCCTACAATCCACTGATGCTTCTCCTTTGGAGGGTTGCCGATTTGTTTAGATTTGTCATTTGCATATTTCCAGCCCCTGAACTCTTCTGTGAATTGTCGTCTCTACCTCCTCTTTGCTGACAGCTGGTCATCCACCTCCCTCTAAGCTGTGTGAAAAAAAATTTGCCCTCCCACAAGTACACTGTTTTGGTTTTTGTATAGACAGTGATAAGTGTTGAGTGTAAAAGACTCTTTGATAATTTAATTCACTTTGCTGAATTATGATTCTGCATGCACCATTAGTTCAATCACAAACCAGCTACAATAAGAATTAGGTCTGTTTTGCAACATGAAGCAGACAAGGCTGTTCAGTGGAGCAGTCAAGAGTGTTTAATGTTACATTTGTTGTTGACTTTGAAAACAAACACATGTGCACTGATGTATAGCAATCTGAAAGTCCCATGCAGATATAACAGCAGTGGCATCTCTTGGGCTTGTGTTCAGAGATAGAAGTGACAGAGAGGTGGCAATGCTGAGTGAGAGCTTCAAGTAGTTGTGTAAGCTGTACCAGGCAGGAGCTGTGGGAAAAGTGGCTTTCCCCAACTTTGTAGGAAATCAAAGGACTTAACAGTGAAAAAGAGGAGCTTCCATCATGAGGATGTGATGTCTGAGGAGCAATGAATGGGTTTAGACAAAGAGTATGAGCAACAGCACTTTAGGAGGGACATCACTTGTCTCAATGCAGGTTTGAAAGTTTGAAAGAGGAAACTTCACGTCACTGGGTTACATTTAGTATTGAATTCTGATCAACTTTCCATTCTAATAATATTTGCCTTGACCTTAGCAGGGCAATTTGTATCAGAGAGGTAATCTCCACTTCTCCCTCATCGCTTCTCCCTCATCACTCTTTCACCCCACATTTTAACACTTACTCATGAGAGGTTGGCTGGGAAACCAGAACAAAACAGCACCTAACCGTGGCTGAGTGCCAGCCTACAGCTACGGTCCAATGCATACATTGCTTAAGAAGGTCCCTAGTATTTATTTTGGAAATCATCATCCTAATATTTTCAAAATTTAGTAAAGTATTTAGCATGCCCTCTTTTACTTTCCTCTTGGAGCCAGAATTTTCAAAAGGAAGTCCCCAGTTAGAAAAGTGTTCTTGGCAGGGAAATTACTTTTAACCCCTAATATGTTGTTCACTTATGCTGTAAAGGCCCAGGCTGGTGAAGGGGGAAAGTCAACAGCTTTATCCTTGAACAGCGCTGTGTGACGTGGAGAGGGGTGAGAATTTAGTGATGACAGCTCAGAGTTATCTCAGTGCTCCCTTTTATCACAGAAATAGTGCAAAGCCATTTTGGCCTGTAGGAAAAGGCAAAGTTGACCCACTTGGTAATCTATGACAACACTACAAAATGAAAATGTTTGCCATTTTCATATGACTGGGGACAGTAAGCTAGGAAATTTTACATCTTTTTGTTTTGCCAATCAATGGTGAAGCAGACAGAGCAAATTGCTTTTTGGATGAACATATTGAGAAGCAAGAATTTAATTCATTGCTTGACACACCTTTTCTTAAATAAATAAGAACATATCTAGCTACCTTAAAGTCTAGTGTGCCGGTAGATCCTTGTCTTTCCTGCTTTTCCTGCAGAGGAGCTCATAGACTTGAGCTGCTTCATCCAGCACATTTGCCATCTGCCATGTCCAAGGACCTGCTCCAAAATCTATTGAAATGCATACAAGATCTTCAGATTACACCCCAACTATTAAACAAATATCAGCTGAACATATTTTTGTTGTTCAAGATAATGACCTGTTTCCTGTCACAGGCTGTTGTAGCTTTCAGATCTCTCATTATTTTCTAATATTTAGATTACAATGGCAGCTCAAGGTCCTGGCCAGATGGCTGCTGCCTTGTGCTAGCCTATGCCCATGCACTCACACCAAAAAGGCAGTGCCTCCCCAAATAGCTTGTTACCAATACAGTTATCACAGAAGTTTCCTATTGGTGTGTTTTATATTGTAAGCTTCCATTACGCTAAGGCAGCAATAAACCTATGATCTCCATACTATTTATGGATTGGTTCATTACATTTCTTTTAAAAAGCAATATAAATGTCTAAACTCCTATAAATACATCAGTGTTGCTGCTTATCTTGCTTGTTAAACTGGCAGTTTTGTAACCTCAAGACACTGCAGCTGTGTAATCTTTCACATCTATCTGGCACAAGAACCGCGGGTTTTTTTCTCTTCTGAGTTTCCATGTACGAAAAAGGTGCTTTGATACACTGCTTGTAAATGAACTGCAACTGCTACTGATTGCAAATGTATTGGCTTACCCATAGAAATGCTGGCCTGTAAGGCAAGACAGGAATTTCTATAGTCATTTGGTATTCTGATCTTCAATCAAAACTAGCTGTATAACAAAAACAACAAAATTCCTGTTTTCAGCCATGAATCAAAATCTCTGTCATACTGGAACTCCGCTGGCAAATCCTTGAGAATGAGATGCTTTAAAATATTCAGAGTTTTCAAAAACTGATGCATCCAAAGACAAAAAGTCTAATGCACATATCCTCTGGTATTGCTGCATTTGTCATGTCTCAGAAGAGAGAAGACAGTGGAGTTCCTACCTGAATGAAGACATCTATAGTTTCTGTTAACTTTTGCAGGGATATACTTGGATTTTGTGCTGGACTTACGCTGTATGGCTGTGATTATGAACAGCTGCAACAAGGCTGGTGGCAGAAGTAATGAGAGTTCATTTTTACAGCTCAGTAGCTGTTTATTTTTTCTCTTCAGAAGTTTAGTTTTCACTTAAAATAACAAAAGCAAACCCCAATTCCTTTTAGTTACAAGTAACTTTGAGCTGCATGTCAGGAAAGAACCGTTATACTGGGCTGAGTAAGGAGTCACTCCAGAAAAGCCAACAAACTCGCACTGCCATGAGGTCAACACACCCGAGATTGGAGTCTCGCCCAGGGAGTGCTCAGCACCCGGGGATATCTGCCAGGCTGGCCTGAAAAGCTGCCCCTCAGAAGAACCTGGGCTGCTGGCTACAAATTACTAATGACTCCTCAAAAATTTAAGAAGCTGAAGTCCTCTGTCCAAGCACAGCTTTCTGTCAAAACCGTATGAATCTCATCAAGATGGATGTGAGCTAAATCGATTTTGAAGAGCAGTGCTGTTGGCTACAAACCATTGAGAACTGACCTCTTGGAAACTGAAGGCAGCGCCTTACACATGCACAGGTCCTGTCCCAGCTGTGCAAGTCCAATCTTGTGGGTGCCCTTCGAAGGGCAGGGAGGTAAGGAGGAGAGAAATAGATGGTAAAGAAAGAAGAATTTAATTCTGTAACATTTTCCCAAGTTGACACTGGTTCTCATTATCTGCTATGTTTCATGCCTGACTTTTCTTCCAAGACGTTTGATTTGCATCATCATAGTTAATTCTGTAGGCCACAGTATGCTTTGGCATCTTTGCTGTTTTAGGAGCACAAGCAGTGCATTCTTCTTCTGTCTGCTTTTAACAAGAAAAATCTCTCCTTTTCTACAAAATCTGTACTTCATAAGTAATAAAAAATGACATTTTTGCTGTGCTAAACTTAGGAGCTTGACTCTTAAAATCCTATTTTTTTTCTGTAAATCCATTAAATGGGTTTGCCTTACTGCCTTACCTTAAAGTAAATTACATCCACTGGGCACTTCATCCTGCTACCTGCTTTGCAGGGAGCTGGGAAGAAGCTTTGAAATGTTCCATGTGCTCATTCTGTAAGGAAGACTGTACAGGACACTTGGGTGTTTGTGGACTAAGCAGAGGGAGGATCACCGTGCTGGGGGTCACTGTGCTGATCTCCAGGAGTCAGAGGCCAGCCCTGTCCCAGGTAGCAACAGCTTTTCTGCTTCACATAGGGAGGGAGAAGGAGGGAAAAGGAGGGAGGGGGTAGATGATGCCTGGATCTTGCCTGGGCATAGGCTTATGCTGCAGCCAGGATGTGACCCTGCGGTCAGAAGTGCACCTGAACACTCAAATTTGATAACTCCAGGGTTAATGCCCTTTTCTCATCACACTCTATTGTTTTGTCTTTTGCTGAAATAATCTGCTTGTGCTTGCTCCGAGTTGGACTCCCTGTCCCTGGGAAGGCTAATCTATACATCGATGACTCTCTGCATAAAGAGTGTCTCTTTAAAAAGGAAAAAAGGAAAAGTTTACCATGGCTAACTTGTATCTTGGAATAGCAGGTGGCAATTTAATTGGAAGATGTAAGCTGCTTACTACTAATTTGCATGATTATAAGATTTTGTAATTGCCCTGTAAAAGTTAATTTGGCATCGGGTTCAGTGACACTCAACTATGTTAGCATGATATTGATGTGTGTATGAGGTTTGCTATTGCTCTTTGATATGATCCTTGCTGAAAGACCAAAGGAGAGATTTGATGGTGTTATTTTTAAATATATATACATGCATACACACAGAGGTGAATGTCATTGTAATGACCCCTGTGGGGCCTGGATAAATGCATGTTGTATCAAGGAGTTCACTGCAGCAGGAGTTGGTAATTTGTGCCTTCAAAATAATGAGGAAATATCTGGTTGGAACTGAACATCGATACCTAGTAATTTTTATGAAGATTACCTCATTGATTAACATTTAACCTGCATTTTAAAAAGAAAAATGTTTAAGAAATGAAAATGTACACTTACAGGCTAAATATAGCTTGCACTGAGGAAAGTGAGAAAAAATACTATTTTGTATTTAGGTCAACCTTGTATTAGTGTTTGCCCTAATACAGCTAATTAGGAAGGAAAAATTGCTTTTGTTATTGGGCATGCAATAAAGAGGAGTCTGAAGCAGAGCTCATCCTTGTGCCATTTGACTTTGTGTATGTATTCTCTACCTGTCTCCTTACCACATCATATAGGCATGTCTTGCAGGCTGCAATGTATGAAAGGTTTCTTCTGTGCGGTGGAGGTCCTAGTTGGAGGTTTCGGAGCAAGACCGCAGGAGCGCGGAGTGTGCTGCGCTATGGAGAGGGGTCAGCTCGAGTCTCTGATGCGGTGCGGGGGCCCGGGGCCGCTGGCCGGTGGGTAGGTGTCAATGTGCCTACCAGCCCCTGTGCTGGACCTGACTGCCAAATCTGCTGCTCCACAGGGAGTCTGGAGCATGAGGATACCTCTAAGGCAAAACAAAATGCCCTTGAAAAGCTGAGAGAAAGGCCAGATTTGCCACCTTTTCCTTTTCCCCTGCCTGTAAGCTGGCAGCCCAGATTGGATCACTTCCCTGCTGTGGAGGGGTGTCAGGGGCAGAAATAAGCTGAGATAAGGAAAGGTATAGCAAGGCTTGTGCTAAAATGCCTGATTCCCATAGTATATCTACACCAACAGGGAACAAACTACGCTTGACTGAGTTCGTAAGGTACACAAGCACATACCTTGCTAAAAGCACAGTAATGGAGTTGCTGATCTTATATATTTAGAGTAGTAACCTGTCAATGTGTCTCAGTGGGCTGGGACCCCCTGTCACTGAACACAAGCACACACACACACCTCCATATTGTTTTTTAGCAGGTAAAACTTGATTTCTGAATTCTTTTTTTTCTGCCCCCCCCCCCCTTTCTCTCCCTCCCTTCTTCATTTCCATCTTGTCTGGGGGAAAGAAATAAGGGGAAGGTTGCACGTGATGCTTGTAAATATGATATCCAAGTTAGCTTCACTGAGTGTGGCATGGATGGATGGATGTCTGTACGCTGGTCTGCAGGGCATGAAGCGGGCACCTAAAGATAAAAGGACCAGGAGTGTTTTATCTGCTCTCCAGCAGTGGGAGAAGGCCCTGCCAAAAAGGTGGCAGATCAGGATGGCAGGCCTGTAAAGTTATACTTGCAACCATGTTTTGTATGTGTTAGTGGGGAAAAAAACTGGAAGAGTCAGAATAAATTACTACTGTGAGTGAAAGCAAGTATGACAAAGATTTAAATATTGCATTATAGTCCTTAGACAAATTCTTTTAAGTTGAGAGCATGGGAATGTTTTTCTAATGGGATGCTGAAAGATGTGTAGATAAAGAAACAATTAGGAAGGAAATTGGAAATCTGGAGATCTGACCCTATCTTTTACTCAAATGCTTTAAAGTCATTCAGGTGTTCACAACTATTTAAATCCTTCACTTGTTTTATGCACCTCAAACAAAGCAATGAAGCAGCACCATCATAAAGACACCAGCCCCGCTCCAGCTGAAATTCATCTGACATCATCGACAAAACAAAACAAAACCCCCTGAAGTCCAACAATGCCATTTCATGTGCAACATTATATCTATTGAATGAGAGGAAATGTAGGCATGCATCAGAGTAAAGTACTCTTAAAAGCTTATTTGGATGGTATGGTTTTTACCTAGAGAGGAAACTACTGTATATGCAAAACTCAGATGAATATTTACCATATCCAGGAATAGGTACCAGAGGGGAGGAAAAAACATGCCGTAACTGTAATCATCTTCTGAATGGTCCAAAAACAAATTGTTCTCACTGCTGTTGCTGAGCAACAGTCCCACGATGGGATTCAGCCTGTGCAAATGTACAGTGGGAGAGTTCAACCTACCCAGAGAGTGAGAAATCTGAGTACCGGGAGAGGCAGTGGAGAGGGCCTGGCACGGCTGAGTTCCACTTCCCAGCAGTTGGAGACCCCCCTAAGTACACATTTTCACCATTCTCCTGACCTTTTGCTGCCTCCCCACTCTCATAACAGGCTTAAAATAAATAGTGAAGTAAGACTGGTACCAGAGAGCAATGGGACTCTGGCTGATGTTGTAGCCAGCCAGTTTGTATCTAGGACATTTTCTGTGAAGTAAAGTATTAGCACTACTTCTGAGGTGTTCAAAGGCTATGAAACTCTGGGGAGGGAGAGGGAAAAGCAAATAACAAGTCTACCAGACAATTCATGGGATTTAAAAGCAGTGCCCATCTGTGACTTCAGCTCTGAAGACCACATGTGCTCTCATTAGGTGGTAACAGTAAAAATCCACTGTCTAAAGGGACAATAATCCACTATATTTTGAAATAAAAATTCTGGAATGCTTAATCCTCTAACACAGTATGATGTCAGTTTTTATTCACTTCCTTCAGAGGGTTATTTAAACAATTTAGAGATACCAAAAGGAAAAGGAAACCACTAAAAAATGCATGTTCAGATAATGTTAATAGACTGTTCTGAAGTAAAAAAAAAAAAAAATTAAAATTAAAACCAACCAAAAAGTGATTTGTGGCTGATGGGATGACTTGAGAGAGCTCACTAAACCGAGGTGTGGGAAATGGTACATCAGAAAAGAGATATTTCAAATGTGTGTATGACAGACATGGTAATTTAGTACTTTGTTGATTTTGCTGTAGTTGTTCACAATGCAGTGTAAAGCTGGAAGTCCTCTGGGTGGAGGAGTAAATCTGGGCTTGCCCTGGTTTTCATAATAAATATGTCTTATAACACTTTTTATTTTAGCTATTTTTTTAAAAACAGACATGCAAGATCATTATCTTTCAAGGTAACTGCCACCAACATGGTTTTTGTAGTGTGAAACAAACTCTGCCTAGCTTTCATTTTGAATCCCCCAAATTATTATTCTACATGAAACTCTAATTGAAAATATGGTCTTTTAGGTTGTGGTATCAATGGACAGGTTGACCCTTTACAGAAAAAGGCTTATGGGGAAGGAAAGAAGCATAAGAGTAAAATGAACTGCTGCAGCCTCAAAATGTCTTATTCCAGCTTTGAAAGGTGGTATCCAGTAGCTAAGTGTCCTTATCCCAGTTCTCAAACTGCCAGGATTGTTCTGACCATCTGTGTGGAGACATTTGAAAATCACCACAGCTGGATCTCACCTTAATACTGGACCAAACTGAGTGCTAAGTGTAAACAACTGTAACCTTTCACATGCTCCAAATCAAGATCTCATTCCTGTTGGGGGGAGCAGGAAAAAAAATGAAAGCCAGAGAGAGTAACCCCCTATGATTCCACTTCCTTGGTTCAAGAGGAAAGCTTCCTTTTTAAATACTGGAGAATATAGTTTTCCTGGTTGTTAGAGTGACTGCCAAGCTGCTGCTTTTGGGGTAGCAGTTTAAGAGAGTTCCTCTCACACACAACAGGCTAAGTGGGAAATAGCAGAAGAGCACAGAGGAAACTCTCACAATATATTTCCCCCCCTATTATTTCTCAGCCTATTTTGAAATTAGGAAATCATATGGAAACAGCAGGAGGATTCCTGGCCTTGCACTATTTCCTTCCCCTGTGATCATGAAGTTTTATTGCTGCATGAGCCCTGCTGCCTACCATTTCAGAGAAACTCAGCAAGCGGTAAGGTTTTTCTAAGTGTGGGTGGTCGTGTCCATGTATTCAGCAGAAGCAATAGGGCTATTCAGCGTGAAAAAAGGCAGCTCAAGATGAAGTATGGAAGAATAATTTTCAAAGAGAAAATAATGAAGAACTAACAAAAGCACCCAGGGAATTCATTCTTTTATATTTTTTTTCCCCTTCGGTAACTGCCGCTGAAGAGGCTGGCACTGAAATGACATCGTTAAGTCAAGTTATCTCATTCGTACACTTGTGGGGAAAATTGGATGAAATGAAGGGATATTTCCCCAGGACCCAGCCTGTTGCATTGGACAGCTCTTCTACTGGTGAAAAACAGTCTTACATACAGAAAGACATCCAGCTTGGTGATGCAGGCAAAAGTACAGACATTTTTCAATAGTTAGGGGGATAGATTTTGAGTTTCTAATCTTTTAGTATTATTTGTATGTGCAGCTATTCACATTCATATCCACCTTTATGAGTACATTAACATTATCTGTGTCAGAGCACGTTGCTAATTTTTCAGAAGGCATGTACAAATGAGTTTCCTGGAAGGCAATTTCATCAAAACAAGTCCTTAAACTTTGCTTTTAAGCAAATAGCAGATAACATTTCTAGGAAAAAAATGTTGACTATTGAATATTACCAGCATAGTGCTCATAAATAAGCAGCAAAGGAATATTGGCATAAACCATGCATGTTGGTAATGTTGACCCATAAGGAAAATCTTTCAAGAACTTCATATGACTGGAGAAAGATGACATTTTTTCCAGCAAATTGGTGATTAACTGAATTGTTCCACTCAGTACAGCTAATATTCCCCAGTCTCTCCCATAGGTATATCATGGAAAGTCATAACGGCAGAAGCCTGTTCCTTTTTTCCTTACAATATTTGTTATCCCCACAAGCAGTTCAGGGCTCCATGCTACAGGACGCTATAGCACAGGAAAGTGTTAGGATATAATCTCCATTCTGCACCTGCAGGTAACCTCTCTGAAGATCATGAGGAAAGGAGCACCTCCAAATATGATACTACATCTGACTATGTTTTTTTCTGAGGCTAGTTAACTAAAATTTTACTAGCAAAAGAAGAAAACACTCCCATTTTCACATATTTTAATTTTCTTATTTAAGTAAATATGTATTTATTTGCTTATTAACTGTAGTCACTGAAAGTTTCTACAAATAGAAGCATACTTAATAGCATACAGCTATTACCTTGTCTAAATTACGATATTGGACATCCTAGTTTCAGAACACATGAAAAATAATCCACAAAAAGCCTGGATGTTCCAGTTTCATCAGGGAATGTACTTAATAATGGAAGGAGAAATCTGGAAAATAATGGCATGGAAAACTAACCATTTTTTACAGAGCAACATTTTTATTACAAAAGTTATACTGGTAACTTAATAACCAAAGGCAAATTTGTCTCTCCTGAGGACCTGGATGCAACAAGCTTTTGTTTTAGTTTTGGTCCTCACTTCCTCCCCTCATGCTGATTTTCAGCTTGCTGTGGGAGACAAGTGGTAGTGTAGTGTTCTTGAAAGCAGAAGAAATCTGCTTCTCTGATTTGAATTTACAAAGCAAAATGCTCTTCTTTTCAAGCTCTGCTCTGTGCTTTGTGTAGTTTCATATGGTTAGAACTGGATTAATTTATTCTCTACACTTTCTGTTATCTCTTCTCACTCTGGGGCTGTCACATCTCTTGCTCTGACAGGCATGGGAAGGGAGAACTTAGCGTTGTGTTTAGGTGGTATTTGAGGAAATATTTGGTCAAATCTATTGCTCTGCATCATACTTCTCTTCATGATTCATGAGCTTCTCATTGCTGTTCCTCCCTGGCCAGGTAGGGAGGGAGCTCTAGAGCTGTAGCGATGATTTGCCCTGTTACTCAGAATAATTGGCTACTAACAGATGCCTAAATTGCTTCTTTTTCTAAGTGAAATGTCTCACACACATGCCTTCTCCCACTGTAAGCCCTCCAAAGGAGGATACTATTGCTGTTTCCTACCATACTGCAAGTTAGCTTCCCCCTTAAATAAGATTTTAGATTGAGATTTCCCCTTTTGTGCTATAAGACACCTTTTCCCCATCTCTGGACACAGGGGAGGTGTCAGATCAGGAGAGGGCAAAGCCAGAGGAGCCAGTACTCTCAGTGACTTTTGGCTGGTAGAAAATGTCACTGTGCAACCTTTTGTGCCCTGGCTTCAGCATTTCAGGAGGGACTTCAAGGCATAGCCACAGTGCTGCCTTTCCCCTCTGCAGCGCAGTGCCATTACCCAGGCACAGTGAAGAAGTGAGCCCACGTACACGGGATGCATACAAACTGCTTATTGTCTTTCTGTCAGAAGCATCACCAAATAGTCTCACTTTCCCCAGACAAAAGCAGATATGGATTGCAGAGCTGGCAAGAAAAACAAACAGCAACCCTGTTTTAAGTGAAAACACTGCCAGATGCCATGAGTAACACAGAGATCTAGCGTCAGACAGATACTGGTTAAGAGTAACTTAATAGTTTTGATAGGGGTTTTCTTACCTCTAGCTGTTCATGAGAGCAGTTAAGCTAAAAACCCCTTCCTTTCTTTACAGAGCAATGCATACTCCGCACTGAGTAGCTTGGTGTAATGACTCTTTGCATTCTGTCAACTTAATGTAGTAATCTAAATATCACTAGGCAGGTTGGGGTTTGGGCCAGTCTTAATGAGATAATATCTCATAAGGGACTGATCCCAGATACATTTAAGGGGCGTTGTAGCTAGTGTTTTGCAATACACTGCAGATTCTGCAGCTTAGTAAAAGAAACAGAAAATTAGTAAGATGTATGAAGAAATGCAGAATACAGGCTCTTAGTCCCCAAGACATTTCATGCTCTGTAGATTGCAGACTCTTGTACCAGGCTTATGCAGTCATTTTTTTTTTTTGTCTGCCAAGCATGGGTGACATCATTTGACAGGCAGTATGCTTACTTATCTGTTTTTGCAAAGTAATGCTTTTGCACATTTTTCTTCATTATAAGCTCTGAACAAGTGAGGTGCAACGTTCCACTTAAATAGCTTTGGCATGCAAACAGCAGCATCACAAAGCCAGGTTGTAGGAGAAAACACAATAGGAAATACAATTTTAAAAGCAGTACTGCAGAAGCAGGGCAAAAATATATTTCCTTAAGTGTTATTTATCCTTTTCAAATAGTTCTCTTTGTGCCGTGACAGGAATGAAATGTATTCCATGGTACAAAAATGTTTCCTAGGAATGAAAAAGTGATTGACAACTAACTTTGAATTATTGTGAATATGTGGAAAAAATGGGATTTTACACATTGACAAAGCCAATAAGAGGTTTGAAAAGCATGTTTATATTGGGACAATCTTAGTACAGAACAGCTTGGTTTTTAAAAGCAAAACGGTCTTCATGCAACAGGCCCTAGTTGTGAACGAAGTGCCATTCAGCAAGAAGGAACTGATTTAAGAGCTCAGTTATTGATGATGCTGAGTCGGGAGTCTGTGGATTTAAAGTCTCCATTTGCTTCATCGCTGGAAGTAAGGAATCAGCCATAATAGAAAAACCAAAGTTTTCTGATAAACCTGAACTGGAAATGGTGCATTTCTGATTCTGATGAGATTTCCATTAAAGAAATGATGGGCCAAGTACTGAAACCCTTCCTCAGCTATAACTCCTTGCTTAGTTGGGCCAGTACTGCTTCAATCCAGTCGAGCTTTTACTGACAAAAGAACCATTGTCTGCCCCACACTCCAGCCAGTCCTGGCACCTCTGAGAGATCTGTATGCATGCCTCCAGGGCTGGGCACTCCAGAGCTGTTCACTCACCCATGTCTTTAACCAACACCTCTGCAGTGGAAGCAGTATATGGGTAAGTAGAATAAAATAACTGAATAGCAGAGAGTGCTGCCTCTAGCTTTCTCAAATACAACCTGAAACTACTTTGTCTAAAGGACGAAAGAAACTCTGCTCTCCTACAGAAATATCCAAAGGAAATCCAGGAGCTCATATCAGCAGAGTGCTGTTTGGCCAAAAGATTGACCTTTCACATTCACAGTGCTTGGGCTGAATTATGTATTCCCATTGCCTGAGTTTTCTGGACACTATAAAACAACTTT
Source organism: Elanus axillaris (assembly GCA_026212715.1). Classification (NCBI taxonomy): domain Eukaryota; kingdom Metazoa; phylum Chordata; class Aves; order Accipitriformes; family Accipitridae; genus Elanus; species Elanus axillaris. The sequence continues at coordinate 29,660,895 of JANZLQ010000078.1, read as the reverse complement.
TTTATCCTATTCTACCTCTCTCCAGGAAAAAAAATGAGCATAAGCCTTCATAGTCTGAGAGAAAATATTTCCCCCCCCCCCCCCTTAGAATTTTACTGGTCCATTCCTGATAAATCTTTTTACACAGTTACTTCACCTTCCAACCATTACAGTACTGTACAATTTTCAAGAATAAAGTGACCATTAGGAGGCATTAGTCAAAAAGTGAGAACCCTAATTACTTCTTCAAGTAAGCAATAAATGAAAGCGGCTGAGTTTCCAGAGGGTCGGCACCTTTGCAGTTATTTTCAATAGACCTTTGCTTTCCTTGCCTACTTGAAGTGGAACACAATGTAATGCACTTAGTAGCATTAGTCCTACTGTTTTGTTTTCTTCTTTAAAGAAAAAATTACTTGATCTCCCTGCAGCCTCACCTTCACCCTATGAAGAAGCATTGAGCATCCAGACTTGTTACTGTAAAATATCTTTTGCATGTGCAATAAAACCTGGATGTCCATATGGCCTCCAAATGGTCCATGCCCAACTGAGAAACAATGGGGTTCTGTTGTTTCTTAGATAAAAGAGTATCAAAACCAGTCTGACTCATAGAGATAGGTCTGGTTTCTTTTACATTTAAGTGTATGCAGTTTTTTGACTCAGTAGGAGAATAGCTGAATGCTGTTTTCTTGAGAGTGAATAATGTCCCCCCTACTTCAGTATGACTTGATTTGTTGTACTACTGTCTGTTATGTGTCAGCTGCAGAGAGGAAGGCAATATTCCCCCTAGAAGAGGCACTGCTCTGTTCCCAACAGACCCTCCACAACCAGAGGAGCATTCAGAGCGGGTGGTGCTGCGAACGAGGGAGCATCTCTAACATACAGCATGCTCTGTGTCTTGGCTGCTTTATTACCAATACATATATTTGTTCTATGTACTGCTTGATCTGTTACCTATCAATTGCTTGCCTTGGTAAATTAGGCAATTTTTTTAAAAGCATCTATATTCATGTAGTACATGTGGGTGATGTTTTTCCCTTTTTCTTTGTATAAGTATGGTCTATCCCGATTACAGCAAGCCTTTTGGGATTATTATAGGATTAGAAGCTCCTCAGAACTGATAGTTAAGTACTTATCATCAGGAATAAATGTATCAGACCAATTTTCTTTCTTTTTTACTTTCAGGCAGATGATTTTGTAGGACAAGGCTCTTTAATTGTATGTCTCGTCACTGTGAGATAAACACAATTTTTTTTCTCTGCATAAAGAGAATATATCACAGAAAAGATGGTAGAGTGCAGTAATACTGTCCATTATATAGATATATCTTTCTAGCTCACACTGATTCTCTGCATCGGCTAGGGTTTTTCAGACAAATGAAAGCATATTAACCTAGAGGCAACCAGGCAGGAGTACATGTTCCCTAATTAGCACTTTGATGTAGTTTTGTCCAGGTAACGTACATAGCTTTAATCATAGCAAGCCATTGTCTGTGATGGTCAGCAAATCCCTGGGTCATCTTTTCATCTTTCAGTCTGATGTCTCAAAGATAAATGCCTAGACAGACTTTCTTTTAATACCTGCTTACTAGCAGGTGCATTATGGGAGGCTCACCTTGATCCCTAAGATGCAGAAATTGCTTGGAACAAAGACCCAATAATAATGTAAAATCTTCTCCCAAATGTATCTATTTCTCTGATCTTTTCTGGCTTATCAGCAAGTTTGCTGACAGAAAAGGCAAAAGTAGAATTTTATTGAGAAAGACCTGGTAGCAGACCAGGTCCCAACTTCTTCCGAATGTCTGTCAAAAGTGAAAGTATTATAAATTCACCATAGATTAATCATATATACCCACTAGGGAATTTGTTCTTTCTGGCTTTATCTGTCATAGGGAAAGTCACACAACCCAAGTTATTCCATTTATTTTAGTATTATAACTCATCAAATGCAGTTTGTGACTCCATGGTTTGTGATGCATTCAGACTGACTCAGAAGGTGCTGGAAGGGAACAAGCTGGGTCTGTACCTGGGCTTTGCTAAGGACTGGGAGTCCCCATCTGCTCCTTTTTGCATTGCATCCGATGCCATTGGGTTTCCGTGATCGTCCTGCAAGCCCGTGGGAAGGCTTGAATTCTTTGGGCTGGTCATGGTGAGGACTGTGGATGGGCATTCATACTGCAGGACAGATCTGTTGGCTTGAAATTATTATCAAGACTTGGGAAAGCAAAATTGATCATGGAGTATCAACTAAAGGATTTGAATTCAAAAGGTTTCGATGCAAAGAGGAAATGCAGGGTGATAGTGCAAGGTTGAATATCGTTAGTATGAATCTGTTCTGACAAATGTGGTCAATGGTTTGCTTTTCACAGTTCAGTTGACATTTATTTCAAGGCTGAGAGGAAAACACTATGGAAATTTCCAACCCACTCAGGTAGTGTAGGCTCAGGAAATTCTGCTAGGACCAAAAAATCATGAAAACTGTGTAGCAGGGTCTTTCTCTTTAGAAGCAGCAAGTGAGGGAGAGTGTGCATGCATTTACCATCCTAGCCTGCCTTACCCTGGGCCAGCAAATCAAACGACATGGTGTTAACAGAGCAGCAGCTTTGGAGGCAGTTGGCAACAGACTTCAAGAGTCGCCTGAGTGCAATGGGTGTCAGAGGTGGCCCAGAAGGTCCTGTTCAGAGAGAGCAATTATCCAGAGGGGACTGTGAGACCAGAGAAATGCCAGCAAATGGGTAGTAGAACAAAAAGGGGCAGGTTTGGTCTGGGCTGTGCTCAGGCACCTGCAGAGGAGGGGAGGCAGGGACACGGCTGCTCCCACAGAAAAGGGAGACCTGGGGAGGGGAACATTGGCAGCAGCTGAGGGAGTAAGGAGTGAGACAACTTAATGGCTGTGACAAATGAGCAGCAAGTGCAGATCACAGACAGGAAAAGAAAGAGAAGCACTGGGGGCAGCCAGGGCAGCAAGCTCCCGAAGCGACCACAGGCAGCTGCCCCAGCCCCAGCACCATAGAGCAAAGAGGCACAAATGAGCAAGCTAATTACTGGTTGCCGTAAAGGAAAACCAGAATGACAGAAAGGCCACTCTCCACGTGGGATCAGATCCAGCCCTCGCTGTGGTCAGCACAAAAATCCCTATTCATCTCTGTGGGTTCCTGGTAAGGCCTGAAGAGCATGAGGACAACCTTTGGGGAGAGGAGCTGCGTAAGTGTGTGACTGACCCCCTTCAGGGGTTAGAGGGGAGCCCTATAAGTGGTGCTGCCCTATGAATACACGTTGAACAACTTCTTAAAATTGTCTGTGCTTCTTGACCCTGCCACTGGCCTTGGCCTGTTAGGTGATTCATTCCCCACGCAGAGAAGTCCTGCCTGGCCCTGCTGGTGCTTGCCCTCCACTGATGTCCCTGGCTCCCTGCCCTTGGCGGTGTCACCAGCTCCGAGAGCCTCGTATCGTTTCTCCTCTCTTTTACCCTTAGGGTTGCATGTACCACAGCAAGGCCTCCTTTTAATCTTCTATCCTCAGCCATACAAACCTGGATTTCATCTTCAGTCCCTGGATAATCAAGATATTTCAACAGCTGTCAGTTTTTGGCAGAGGCCTATTCTACCATTTTTTTTCAACAACACATTTTTCATAGCTGGTTAGAAATATGCAATATTTTGTCATAAAACCAGCCTCATTTGCAGGTTTTGAATAATTTTTTTCCTGCTTTACCTTTCTCTATCTTACAGTTTAGAGATTTTTTTTTGCAGTTTCTTGCTGCTGTTCAGCACTTTTTCTTATGATGTTAGAGCTTTATCTGCCACTAACCCCATATACTGCACTTCTGTAATATCTTGTAATGTGTGGCTATTGAGAGGATATTCTTTCTTCTTAATTTTTGTTTCCAGACTCATTACCTTACATACTTTGAAACTTATAAGCTACTCATCTGCCTTCAGCTCCTAGATCATACATTCTGAATTTTGTTGCCCTCTGTCTTTGTTTTGACTGCCCCTTCACTTTATATCATCAGCAAATGTAATCCACTTACTGCATCTTTTTTCTTCCAGGTCAATGATATATAAAGCAAAGAATATTGATCCTCACACTAATCCTTGTGACTCTCTTTTAGTCACATCCTTACATGTTAAACTGTTAGCATACGTAGTTACCTCTTAAAAAAATATTTGAGCTTGTTCATAGCTTAGTGAAGTCAGATTTCCCAAGAAGGCAGGGACAGCAAATATATAGAAACAGAATAGGGTAAAGTGGGGGTACATGGAAGGCATCAGTCTTTCCCCATGGGGCAGGTGCTGAGTGGGGGTCTCCAGCCCTCCTGCAGCTGCAGGCACCTCCCCAGCCCAGGGCAAAAGGCCCATGGGGCACAGGAGCTGATGCAGGATATGGTCTGGGACTGTCAGCAGCCACAGACAGGCTTGTATCTCCTGGGCGGGTCCCAATGTGAATGGCCTCATGAGCAATTCCCTCTTTCTAATGTTCTTGGTCGTATTTTGAAGCTCCTGGAGGTTTAAAGCCATCTTCTCATCCCCATCTCTATGATGTGAGAGAGAATACTTTGTAGTTTCTAATAGAAAGCTGTCATAGGCAGGTGTTAAAAGGGGGTTTCTTTTGCATACCTTCACTCCCCAAAGTCAAACATATAACACAAAGAACCTGACTTTTCTACATAAAAATCTAGTTAAACAGAATGTATAGATTCCTGTTATCAGATTATTTTTTATCCACCCTGAAAAAATCCCATCAGTGCGTTGTTAAGCACAAGCTTGCTTTTGTGAATCATGCTGACTTTTCATAATTAAAGCATAATTTCCCCAAGCCTGACCCTAAGTAGTATTTAAATTTTTTCCTACTGCTGCAGTTAGGCAAGCAATGCAGGTCTCTTGGTTCAGAGGCTTACCAGTCACCTTTCCAGAGGAGAAAGATAACCTGTCTAGTGCACTTGGCTGGGACTCAGGAGACCTTGCTCTCAACCCTAGCTCAGACTCAGGTTCCCTGTGTGCATTTAGGCAATGGACCTAACCTACTATATGTTCTAGTACCACATTTCTGAGCAGAGATAATATTTGCCTATCATTCAGGAATTCTGCGCAGGTAAGTGTGAAGCACTGAGATGCATGAAAAAATATCTATTAAATTATTTTCATGATAATATGATGTTTTGTTATTAAATTATCTTAGTTGAAGGTGTAACTCCTCAAAGGTGGTGGGCATCTAACTACAAGAGGAATTAGACATCTAAACAAATACGTTTGAGGCACCAGGCCCAACTTTACATCATCAGACTGGCTTTGGCAGTGGGTCCAGCCTCTTTAAAAAGACCTGACTAAGTAACAGGCACTGTTGTAGCTTCATTATAACTGAAGATATCTTTGCAGTGATGTGTCTGTGGCCGCAGCATCTGAGCTGAGCGGGGGGCTGCTGGTGGGCACCACACTCTTTTGGGCTGCGGTTCCCACACCCTTTTGGCGCTGGCTCCTGCTGCCTCCCCACCGGCCTCTGGAGGAGGATGGAGCAAGTGCCTTTCCCTTTCAAGCTGAGGACCCACTCTACCTCCCTGGCTCGTTTTCAGAAAGCTGCACGATACTGTGGTAACAAAAAGTCTCTGGCTATAGAAGAAAAAAAAAGACCTTGTGCCTGCTGTTGTTTCACACTCACTCATCCACTCACCCCACAGATAGCATTCCTCTGGCAGGACACCCTGTCTCCAGCCTTACTAAAAAAAAAAACCCAAACCCAAACCAGAAAAAAACTAGATTCCCTCACTAGCAATGCATAACATTATTATGTCTATTTTGCAGATGGGTTGGCTGAATTGAGGTAAAATTGTCACTTTTTCAGAGGATACCTGAAAGAGCTCTGTGCTGAGAATCCTGGATTCTGTTTCTCTTCTCCAACTCAAAATTTCAACATGTACAGCCAGGACTGAATTTGTCAGGCATGGGCAAAAGAGACCATACCTTCCTTATCAGCATTGGCTAGCACAGCATTTCTGATGCTATAATTGGGGAGCAGCTGCAAACTCCTCATCCTCATCCCATATCTCAGATGCATTAAATCATGCATACACTACATGATACACAAGAAGTTTCCTTTGGTTTATTCCATTTTTATTTTAATGTCATAACTGTAACTTATCTATCCTGCAGACCTGCTCCAAAGAGATCAGACTTTTTAGTGAAACATGCAAAGGCGTTTATCAAACAAATGGGTTAGGAAATTACTTGAGTGCTTAAGAACAAAGAACTAGTCTGGCTACCATGACAGACATTCTGATTGGGAACAATTTACCATGGAGGGCTGTGACTTGGGAAGGGTGATAATGGTAAGTGTTAGGATAAATTTTGTTCACTTTCTGTACCAACAAAGTAATAAAGAGGCAGTAATTGGATTCATTTGCTGTTCAATTGTGAAGTGGCAGTCAGGACAAAAGAGGAGGGAAACAAAGTTCAGACTGAAACTATGAGGAGCTGGAGGAAGAAAGGCAACTTAAAAATTCCAAATAATTTAAGTTTTTTGGCTGGAAACAAAAATAAAAGCAAAGTAGATTTGCTATGGACTCAAAAGTCATAAATGATTAAATGGGTGCATACAGTGCTCTTGCATACACAGGTGCTGCCATTATAGATGTACATTATAAATCTGCAGGGCACTAAAGTGATTGCTCTTTCCCCCCATGTCTCTGAATACCATATTTTTCCAGCATGCTGGATCCCATCTGGCCTCAAAGTTCCGTCATTCTTTAGACATTTCAATTTCTTGATTACCTGTCAGGTTATGACCCTCAATTGGTTTTCTTTTTTAATATCTCTTCATCCTCACTTGGGACATGTCCATGTGTTTCTGACATCTGCCACCCAACCCCCTCCATGAGCCCCATGACAAAGCAGTAATTAATGTGTTTGTTTCAAAAGTGTCCTCATCTTCTTTCAAGAAAAGACCCGGGCTTTCTCTCAGACCCCCCATAACTATCTTAGTTCTTACATTTTCGCTCTTCCATAGTTTACCATAACTGTCTCCAGGTTTTTTATTGAGAAAGAACGGCCTTTGAATCCAGAAGAATTCCTCTTCAAGGTCACAGCTGAAGGTGTTATGCAGAAACTATTTTCATTGTACTCCTTTAATGGATAAGCTTATTTTCAGTTCCTCTGTCAACCAGGACCATATTCCATCCCTTGATCTTCCTATGAGGTTCTGAATACCTTCAGTTTTCATTCTTTCTAAAAGCAAAGGCATGATTGATTATTTTGAAAAGTAAATGCTCTCATGCTACTGGAAGAATCCAATCACAAATTTTTAATCTGGATCCTTATTTCCATCTTCTTTCCCACATTCTTTTCATTTTAATGGCTTAATAGCATGAGAAACATATGAGGAAATCTTGCCCTAAGTAAATACATAGCAGGTGCAAAATTTTGATCTGCACTTGCATGCTGGACCTGGGTCCCTTGTGATGACAAAGGATTATTCAGAATCCGGGGTTTATTTAGGATTGTACCCACTGGTTTTGTGTTGTTTTCTGTGACTGCAACCACCATAAGTACTTGGTTCTTTGTGTGTAGTCCAAAGATCAAGCTGGACTTCCATTGCTTCTGGGGCAGGGCACTTCAGTGGAGCTCCAAACAGCCAGATGCTGAGTGAAGGCTTACCCAAGACAGCCAACAGAAAGGGCAAAGGAAAGACAGCAAGGCTCTGGTGTGTAGTGGCCAAGTCCTCATTTCACAACTAAATGAACCTTTCTCTCACCAAGAGAGTCATTCTCTCCCCCCACCCCCCACCCCCGGTCTAGCTGGGTCTTAATTTCATCCTATCTTAAGCTTAAGAGATGACATCAACAGTCAGTGCCTCTGTATTATGTGGAGTGCATGGTTCTTTGAGTGTGTTATCAGTACACAGCAATGGGATCACTCCCTTTTAGAATCTATTTGGGGTTGGGCTTAATATAGACCTTGAACAAATTTAAGCATGGCCTAAGTGACAGGTTGCTTATGATGGCCAAGGTGGAAGGGGTTGTGAACACCTGCAAAATCTTTGTTTCTTAGGGAACTTTATTGACACAAATGCAAGCAAATAATGCATTTTGAGAATCACATTTTTGGACTTAGGTTCCCAAGTTCCACCGAAACCACCCTTTTGATATTTAAGTAATTTGGGATGATTTGGGATGAATAGTTGTCTTATTTATACAGCTGAAGAGCTGGTGTTGCCTAACACTGTGAAGATTATCATGTAAAAATATATGAGCAATAAGGCTCATTGTGTGTGTTTCCACCTCTTCCACTGCAGTGATATTTCTCTTGATTCTTATCATTTACTTATGTCATTACTACATAAAATTTTATTTTATACTAAAATAATTTGAATCTGATCATAATTAAGGGTTTTAATGCAGCAGATGAAAGTGGGAGAGAGATGTCAGCTTTTTAGGAAATTAAAGAATTTACTTCATTTGTAAATGACTACGGTGCTTACAGAATTAACCCCTGCATTAAAGTATTAGCATTACAAACGAGCAGGTTACAGTGCCCTGGAAGTGAACTTGGATTGCAGTAGGGTCATGTCTGAACGAGAGTTAGTTTTGGCCAAAATTGTGCCCTCAGAGGATTACGTGTTCCTTTCAAGAGGCCAATCCAGACAAAGATTAAATCCACACATTGAAACGATGGTGCAGTTTGTATTGTTTAGGAGTTTGAAGATTTTGGAAAAGATACAGCCATTTACATTATTCAATCTATATTTTATTTGATAGTCTGATTGTCAGGCAGTAGTTACAAGAGAAACAGGGCTGATGAGCAGATGCTTGATGAGCAGTAGACTTCAGACTGCATGCTTTAAGTGGGAATAATTTGGAAATACTGGTATTTCTTTTGGCTGAAGCCTATAATAAAGAAGTGTACAGGATACTGCTTTAGTTATCTCATTATCTTACAACCCCAAGCAACTTTTTGACATATTATATTGATTAAAGCAAGTGAAAGTTGGGCATTTCAGCATAATTTATGCAAACTCAAACCAGTAATTAGAACAGCTAATTAACTATTGGTGTCTGATTTTATAATAATCTAGGAACTAAGATAACAGAAACTATACACAAAAGTCTTGTTTGGTAATAAGGAGTTCAGTTTCTCTAGCCTAGTAGTGATCATTAATTTTGCTGTGTTTTGATTTAGTGTTTGTGTTAATATATTCCAGTATGTCTGAGGATATGAAAGTAACACCTGGTGTGCTCTGTGCAAATGTTTCTGTGCTTCAGAGGAAAAGCCAAAGGGGACATGCAGCTAAACCTAGAGCATCATTACAAACAATCTGGTGGGGATAAATGCCCATACTTTCTAAGGCTAAAAAAAAGCCAATGGAAGTATGTGGTTCTGTTTATATTCTTGCATATATGTAAAGAGTGCAGGGGGTAGTGCAGAAAGAGTATTTATACTGAGAAGTTTGTTTGCTGTCTATTTGAACATTACAAAGGGTTCTACATGCAGGTTTTTCTTTATGTCTATGTTTGCAATCTTTTAGTGGAGGCAGTAAGCCCAATAAAAAGAAAAACTCCCTGTGCTCAGAGTTTTAATTTTGCTAATATCCCAAGACTGTCAAAGGTAGATATTCCACCTAGATTTGAGTGTGCCAGCACTGAGTTTTGCTGGCTGGAATGAAAATAAAGACACTTCACTGCCTTTTATTTCCTCAGCTTCAAAACAGTCTCTTCTCTCCCTGGGAACAATGCTTGTCTCCTTACGCAGAACTGAGGTCTGGTAACTTACATAGTTAGTTTATTACATAAAAAACCCAAGGCCTTCAAGAATAACAGGCAGGGCCACTGACCCTGAGACACAAAAACAGAACATTGTTCACACCAAGCCAGGCTGCTGGATTGCTGGAGAAATGTGGCATAAACTCAGTCAACTTTAGAAAAGACAGAAGTATCTACTTTTTTAATTTCAGTACATAAATACATCAATGCCTTTTGAAGATAGCTTTAATTCTATTACACCTTTTTGAGAAGGGTTGGTAGCTGAATCAGACCCTTTATCAGATACCATTTCCCATTGGTATAATACCTATAGATGAAAACATAATTAATCTGGCTCTATCATTCACTTCATTAAACTCATCTTTAAAACAGGAAACTGGAGCCTACTTTTATTTGATAGAAAGCCAGAACGATTTGTTTAGACCTCCCATATATCTTACACTTTCTTCTTTCTTATGTCCACCCACCCCATGTGCATGTGCTTCCCACCCTTTTATACTTATATACATTATTATGCACCCTTACAAGCACTTCTAGCATTATTAGCACATGGAAAATGGACATCATTATATCCAGCGTATCTATACATTAGCATAGCATCTCTGGCTCAACAAGATGTGGCAGAGCTTCAGCAGGAATTTTGCAGCCCATGAGATGAATGTAGTGGTCAGTGGAGCTGAAGGGTTAGCCATATCAGCTAATTTACACACTGGCAAATGCATTTTGGAGCTGTTCTGGAAGAAAATGAAAATCCTACTCTCTAACAAGCCTTCCTGAAGGCAGTATGAGAAAATGACTACATGTACCATAAGCCCATGAAATCTCAAATCTCAGCTTTGAGCTGTTCAGTCCTGGGATTTTGACTTATGCCCACCTCTACATAAAACCTGAAAATCTAAGAAGAGTTTGGCCTATAGCAGGAATACCTTCTGTTTCTTGAATGGCAGCTTTTCAAAATTGATTCAAGCATGGTCCTGTCTTATGACTGGGTCCCATAATTCAGCCTATTTGAAAGAGCCCCCTTGCCCATCCCATCCCCCCCTCCCAGTATATATAAAGGCACAAAAAGCAACGCTAGTCAAAAGAGAAATACAAAAATGGCTGCAAAAAACCCCAGGTTTAATGTCTGTCTTGGCCAGTTAGCATGTCACCAACAGTGGCCAATGACTGATGGCCAACAGAGGTGAAAATGAGACAAAGGTGAGTATATCGTGTCACTTCCCTAGTATTTTTTTCCACTCTCCAGCAACCTGTAGGTCAGGGCACTCCTGAACCAAAGGAGATTTCTTCCTTTTTGATGGGCCTTGATGTTGCTTACTAAGCACTTTTCTATAAACTTCTTTAAGCCCAGAAAAGTCTGTCACCCACAACAGCCTATGACTCTGCATTTCATAGCTTAACTATGTGTCATAAGAAGGATCTGATCTCACTGTGCTCATAAAATATCAAGTTCCTTTGCACACATGCTGAAAGTCAGACTCTTGATCTCCTACAGATGTGAGTAACGTAAAGAGCCCCATTCATTCTTACGACACCCTGGCTAGGGGACCATGTTGGTGAAGAATTCATAGCCATCATTGTTGCTGCAGAAGGCTTTTTGAGAAATGAAACCCCCAGTAGTTAAAAGAAGGGAACCTTATGGGGATACTCAGCTGATTACCAGCAAGCTTACAATGACAGATGGATAACTGTGCTCCAAACTCACAAGATGCAAAACCAGAAAGGTCACTTTGGGCATCTTTCTTGCTTTGTACCTACCACCTAGGCAGGACTTCATAAGGTTCAGAGGGTAGGGGCACATGAAAGCTTGTTCAAAGGCCCCTACTCACACCTGTTTGAGTTCAAGTGGCTCTGGTGGAGGTAAGTGGAGGGCAATAAGGGAGAGACAGCTGCTCCTGCACAGTCTCCAAATGTTAGTCAGCACCACAGGAACATGCCTGGGAAGAGTGTCGTAACTACAGAGGCAACTAACTCATTTCCCCAAAGCCATTTCTAGCCCACACAGCCTCTGCAGAGGCTGGGACAGGAAATGCTACATAACCCCTGAGGAAATGCAGTAGTGGCATTTGGAAAGACTGTGGTTAATTTCCACAGCCACAACTTCCAACTTTTGAATTTCAGCTGCTGCCGATGTTTTTCTACAGGATGACCCAGGCTTAGCTCAAATTTTGGGTTTAATAGATGGTGTTCAAGATGCCCCATACAGGCTTATAAAATGACAGAACACATTTTGAATTGTTTATATCTGTGTGCACGAGATGTTACATTTTGGACTGCATTCGGTGCCCTGGGGCTAAGGGGCAGGATGGGAGGAGAGAACTACTACAGACTACTACAGACTCACTCCACCTCCGTGCACCTTTGCATCAGTGATCATTGCCTGGATCACTCGGTGGCATCTCACCAAACAGACAGCAACCCACAAACTTGTAAGAATTGTCATATACCACCCTTACTCTGTGGCAGCACAGGTCCATCATCTAAACTATGATTTGTGCTGTCCACATGTGCTCAGCTGTCATCAGTTGTGTGAGACCTGACCACTAGGAATATATTGCCTTTTTTTTTTTTTTTTTTGATGGAAAAAAAAAAAGACTTCCCATGAATGCTTGTGAAAGAGGACTACAAAGAAGGTATTCAGTGTGATTGGATATATTTTCATTCCGCTAAAATGTGTGTGCATGTTTATATCTTGCAGTATTTGTTCAGCGTTGGAAACAGCCAATCAAACCACAAATTTTGCTTTATTTTAAAAAGTGCAACCAAAGCCATAAAGCCAAACAAGACAGAATTACAAGTAAACCAGCCAGTTTCTCTCATCTGCTAAGGACGTTTGCAGCAAGCTGTTCTACAGTACCTATTCTTCCCCATAACTGCACCCATTTTCTCCAGGGGATCATTTTAAGCTTTAGAAACTACAGAAGACATCCTAAAGACATTTTTCCTGAAGGGACAACTTAAATGGAAAAGAATCATCTTCTCTTGATTTAGAGTGTGTAAAATGCTATCCTGATCCTACCAGGCTGAAAGCTGCAGTCCTCATTCTTTCCCAAAACTCTTGCATCTGCAAAGAGACCCACTGAATGCAGAAAAGCAGTGCATGAGCTTAGCAGCATGCCCATGTGGTTTACATTATAAGAAGGGGCCTAAGAAGCCATTTTTCTTGCACTTTCCAGAGAAACCTCCCTTTTATTAAAGAAAGCTTAATCTGTTGGGTTGAAAACTACAACCAACTGAAAATCCACTCAGAATCTTGAGACAATCCCAAATCGAGCATTTTCAGTCACTGAATCTTTTCAGTTACTGTAAAAGACTTTTTTTTTCTTGTTTTTTCCCCCCATGTATAATGCCCTCCCCTGTCTCCTGGTTCCTTCCCATAAAAAAATTCAGGATTGCCAGCATACCACAAGTGAGCCTGTGCTTCAAATATTTCCTGCCTGGTGGGAAGTAGTAAATATGATGAGAGAGAAAAATTGTTCCTGGGAGATTTTCAACCTAATTTTGTAGACTTAAGATATCTGATTGTCCTGGGAACTCTGTGCTTGCAGCTCCCATTAATTTCAGTAGCAGGTGTCTAAATATTTCTCATGCCCAGAGGTTCACATATTTGTTGGAGGATGTAGATAAGGTTTGGATAAGCATATAGCAATTCTCAGGTTAAACAAAGCAGAACTCCTTGCATCTTGCTGTTAGCCTATTGCTACTTATTGTTGGTTATTAAATATGCAGGTGATAAGGATGTGCCAAGCTGATCTGAGAGAGAACCAGAGCATGGCTTCCATTTCCAAAAGCACAGTGCCCTCTGTGTAGGATGGGGGGTGCAATTTATAAACTCTCTTTAGTGGATACACTGAAATTTCTTCACTCAGCTTCTTAAATTTGGGGAGGAAAGAAAAAGGGAAAAAAGGTTATTGACCTCATCATCTGTTTTCAGAGATTTGTCCTCTTAATCTAAACCATTTTTCTCCTTCCCTCACCCTTTTGGTCCCTGTAGGGAGGGGTATGCCCTATCCTAGGATAAACTTGCTGTGATTCAGAAGAAAGGAAGCCCACAAGTCTCAAAAAGTATATGACTCACACTTCCAAAGAGACCTCTTGCTACTAATGTAATGCAGTGATGTTAAAATAACTATGATGAGTAGGATCATGGCACAAGTTTTCTCTGAAAGTTCAATTGCTGCTTTGCTGGTGACACACACACAATAAAAAAAAATGCTTAATTTGCATCTGGTGACTTCCACTGAGCAAATAGTTGTGAAGTGACAAATCAGCCTTCAGTGCCTTAGCCCCACTGCAAGGAGATGCACATGTGTGTCACTTCCCTGTGCCCTTGGGGTCAGGGAGATCTGTCCCCACAGCTGGCTGCAGCCTCGCTCAGAGACACGGCCCGTGGACTGCGCACCCAAGCTGGGGAAATGGTGTTTAGCTGCAGCCGCTGCACTGCAGACATTCAGAGATTACTATATTTAACTTCAGGAGTGGTCAGTGGCAGGGATGATGAGGTCTTTTTTTGCTTTCTCTCCAGCAATGAAGAACACGTGATGCTCATGTCCATTTCCTCTATGACTTGTTCGGTTACAGCCTTTGGCATGCCAGGATGAAAGGGCATGTCCTTAACATTTCTGAGAGCAAAACATTACAGCTTCTTTCCTACTGAGGATTAAATTGCAGCTTCAAAATTTGATTCATAAAGTGAGCATTACAGCCCTGCCTATATACCCAGATTAATCCAAGGGGACCTGGTCATGTTGCAGCCATTTGTTTCTGACATGCTAAATGATCTGAGAAGGATTTCTTTTAATTGAGTTTGGTTCCTTTCTATTTAGTGAGTTGTTCTCCTTAAATCACTTAAGAAAGTCTGAAGAAGGACTATCATTAAAATACACTTTCTAATGATACTGGAGATGGTAAGGGGAAGTGGTGTGAGAAGATGAGGTTTGATAAATACAAAAGCTAATATTTCTATGTTTTTTTCATTTAAAAAAAGTAATAATCTTTGCCTGAGGATAAAACCTGTCTGAGAGCTGGATATGTAAGAGCCACATTTTGACTCTTTGTTTTGATTCTTTTTTTTCTGGTGATTTTCTTTCTTTTTTAACTTCTAAAAGTGTTGATACATATTAGTGATATATTAATGCATAACAAGATAGGCCAATCGGAATATTAAAATATTATAATGCTGATGAGGTAAAATGTTTCAAAAAGAGACATTGTTTTAATATTTGTGGGTTTGATCTGGATCTAGGATAATGTCTCTCCAGACTCCGTTTTTATCTATTCATTGCCTGACTTGCCTTCCCACTTCATTAAGACATTCTTTAATTTGCATTAAGTAACTAGAATCAGGCATTAAGGATCATCTAATAAAGGTGTCTTAAAAGTTGGGCAGTTCATGTTCTTGCCCATAAGTCTCACATTGCCAATTTTCTCTGAAGTCTGTAAGATAACTGTGAGATACTACTTAGTTTAAAATAAACAGAAAATCATAACATGGACCATGCTTCTGTAGCTCTGAAAGACATGGATGAGATTTTTTGTGCTTTTCTGATATAAAAATGTTCTTCTGATTTATTACATTTTCTTGCCCTTTAACTTCAGATGTATCCTGAATGTCAAGCTTGACTTTTTTGTGTTTTAGTCATGTGCATTCATTTACTGAGCTCAAATGATTTTCCTGCCTTTCTGGTTAAATTATGCCTTTTTAAAAGGTGTTCTTTAGACAAACAGCAGTCTTTGTTAACAAGAACCAAAATTTTACAGACAGTCTAGTATGGTTTTTTTTGGAAATTTGATTGCCATGCTCCTGACTTCTTTGGAGTTGGATTTTTAAAATTTTTAAAGAGGAAGTGTAGATACTGATAGTATATATGAGCTTGTTTTTTTGTAATTTTCTTATGATTAGTTGATGGACTACAAGTTTAAATCAATTGTTCCTACAGCAAGTTCTGAGCTCTAGTGTTTCTACCCAGTGGCTAGATCTGTTGCAGATACTCCATTTGACACTTCCGAGAAAAAAATGTCTTAATTCCCCTCTGTGAAGGATAAGTGAGAGTGAGTGAACTTTTAAATAACAAGTTTGTGGTTTTGATGCAAGATGAAAAATGGCTAAGGGATTTAAAATTAAGAGTAAGCTGGAAAAGAATGTTTTAATTAACCTGAAATGTTATTCTGATTTTATTTTACTTCGCTGAAAAAAAGTAATAGCGGTGGCTGTGACGTTACGAACAATAGCGAGACTCTAGTGACCTGGAGTCCCCTTTGAAAAAGGATCCCTGGAAGATGCACATCTGTTGAACCTCCGGAAGACCTGGCTTTGCTGGTTGGACCACTACAGTTATTCATCTACATTAACACTAGATCAAAAATCACATTAGTATAAAATGTTGGATTGAGAAACACCAGGTAAGTGAGAAAAGGCTGAGGGTAGGGCAAGAACAGTTTGTTTTTACAGGGCAGATAAAGGAAACCTTTATTTCTAAATTGAGTTCTATTTTTTCAGCTATTTCTCCTATAAAATTTTAGTCCCTTGCCTCATGCCCTTGTCCTACCCCATAAACTGAATCTTTCAAAAGGCAATATCTTCCGCAATGCATACGGTCACCTTTTTGAGCCAATATTGGCATCAGGTTCACATGGCTACTGTATGTTTCTGAAAAAATACCCCACTGGCTTCACAATCCGTGCAGTAGTTTACTATTGTCATCAATAACAACAGAAGTATAAATCTATGTTTCAGTTGAATCCCACAAATGCTATGGGGTTTTTGACAGCTTTTTCTGTATTTTTCTGGAGTTGTAATTTTCAAGTTAGATTAAATATCAGTATTGTCATTGTATTTCAAAAATAATAATATATAACAGCCATTGATAAGGAAAGCAGCAATGAATCCTGGCTTCAGAACCACTGGCACTACATTCATGCTTTTGCTGTACAACGTGTTATACGTCTTAGAAACACTCAGTTCTGCCCAAGGACAGTGCAGCAAAGAATTAAAATTCAAGCACTAGAGGCAGTCTCTTTCTTTCCTTCTGAATAAATGAAGGAAAACAGAGAAGAAAGAAAAATACAGAAAACAAAGCAATGGATGATTCTGCCAGGACTCATACCAAATATTGCCATACTTTGTGAATGCAGGTTTAACTAACAGTTCCCTGTTTGAAACTGTAATGTGTATGAAAATACATGGTACAATATTCTAGTGCAGACTGGCAGTTACTATGGTTTTCACTGGGATTGCAGATTATGAGTCAAGGTGGAAGTGGGCCCAGACTCCACATATTAGACATGCAAATGCATTTGGGAAACTTGTTATATATGGGAGCTACCTTGCTTATACACACTAAGGAAAAAATAAGCTTTCTAGTTTTTAGCCTTTGCATCACATTTGTAAAATAAAAGCAGTTTGCTTAAGAATTTTCTAAAAAAAAGAGGGGAGGAAGAGTTTGGCTGCAGTACATGCAAGGCACAAGGAAACCCATGTGAGTATGTATGACCAAAGCAGAACAAATAAATCAATAGGTACAGTATTCTACCAGGAAAGCAGAGTCAGCAGAAAGATGATGTTACATGAGGACTAAATCATTTCTCCCCGCCCATGTGTGGGGACGCCAGTGGAGGGACACACAGGGACAGCCCCCCAGCCAGCTGTGCAGGTGGGAGGTGAAAGCCATCTCCCTGCACCCCAGCTGTGGGGAAGGGTTGGAGGGAAAGCATCCTGAAAGTGAAGGCAGGATTGTTGGAGGGCAGGGGGAGAGGCCAAGGTGGCACAGCTGCCCCTGGGGACCCTTGTGCTTTGCCTGTGCCCTGCAGCTGAGGTGCCACGGCTTTAGCAGGGGGGCTCTGTGCTCCCCTCCCTGAAACACCTCTGTCTCCTGCAAGGCGTGACCAAGCCTCAACTGTCCTGAGGCAGTAGTGTTTTCCTTGAAAAACACATCTTTATTACTTTACAAGTTCATTATAACAAGGGACTCGTGTTCAGACTGAAGGACACACTTATTATCGTCCTGTGGTTTTCAATTAATAAGTTCACAGCTAACAGTTTTTAAGTACAGTGAATCATGCAAATTTCCATATCACAGCAGCTAATTTATTTGTTTGTTGGGGAATAGCAGGCACCACATGAATCTGTTTTGAAATTAATTCCAAGAAAGGCAGATGATTTTGGTCCGAGTCGTGGGAGGAGGGAGCAGGAGGGACCGGCGGGGTAATGTAATGAAGCCTCTGTGCAGTGCAGGGTGTCTAATGTGGGGTATGAAAGTGAAATGAGCAGCAGCCCAGATCTAATATCCAGGGCACTGATCCTGAAGCCCAGCCCTCAGTAACTGAGGGATTTCTGGCCAGAACTAACATGACTGTATCTCCAGGTCAGAATGATAAAATCCAGGTGTTTTTGGTATATGATTGCCAATGACTTCATTCTGTCTTCCATGTACAGTTCCAGCTTTTGTTCCCCAGGCAGTTTTCGCTGCTGGTTGCAAACACAAGGATCATTAAGTTACAAGCTGGATTTATTTACCGTTTGCAGCTAGATCTGAGAATAGTTGTCTGCTATACCAGATTTTAATTTCAAGCCTGTCTGATGGGTATATAAGATGTGTTCTTACCTGTTCTTGCAACTTCACACAATTATACTTTGGACTCAGTTCTGCCTGTAAGAGCCTTAATAGAGCCCAGAGGAAGACTCAGGCAAGAAACTCAGAGGTTCCCAGGACACAGGGACCTTTTGACTTGACATGTTGCTGTTGCAGAGCTCAGGCACAGGAACAACGCTCACAGAGGCTAGTTCTGCAGAAAATGAGTTAGGCTGTGGCCATCACTAGATATTTGCTGGACTCCAGTGGTGCGAAGGCCCAGCTCTGCATGCATAGATTTCACTCATCGTTCATACAGATAATCTGCAGCTCACACTGATGTTTTCATATAGAAGCTGCTGCTGCTGTGTTTTTGGCCTGGTCTTTACTGAGAAGGAAACCCTGTAGATGTTTCTGTGACCTTTTCTAAATAATCAACACCTTAGACAATAGGCTGATCTCCAGATCGATCTCACTGAATTTTAGGCACATGAGGCTTTTAAGTGGGCTGTCTTAAGCTATATCATTGGTGAAGGGAGCTACAGAGGTTATCTGTCAACTCAGATCCGGTGCCTTGGTTTCTGATTTGGCTAAAGAGGCAGGCTAGGAAGACTGATCTTCAAGTGGTGAGATGATTTGGTGAGATGTCAAAAGCAAGGGGGGGGTGGTTCTGCACCAGCAGCACTCTTCCTCCAGGTTGCAGGTCACTGACTCACATTTCTGAGCCCTCTTCCAAGACATTCTTTTAATATTTTTTTTAATTGAGCTGAGGTATGGGCTAAACAAATCTGCAACCTGTGTGCTTTGGCTGCTTTATAAGATGGAAATAGTCTGCCTTATTGTAGTCATCTGTGCAAATGATAGCCCCTAAATGCTTGCACAATGAGGTTATAATTTAAACTATAATTGAAATGTAAAAGTGACAGGAGGCCTAAGGAGGCTATCCAAGGGAGAGACTGAATGATGTTCCTGATGTTTGAAAGGAGATGAAAGAGTCACTGATATGGAGAAGCCCATTCAAGATAATGGCAGCGGAAAAGGAAATGTTTCCTGCAACAGGAGAGATGAAAGTGAAAGAGGGAAACACTTATGTAGCTGTGAGAAGGAATTTGTCTGTTTGTGACTGAAAAAGAAAAGATGCTGGGGAGAAATAATACCATGAAAGTGGCAAAGGGGGAAAGATGATGAACATTTTTTAATAGGGAAAGAGACCACCAATCAGAAATAGGCAGGAATTAAACCAGAGTGTGATAGCACTGAAAAATTTCCCCATGTCTTTCTACATGCAGGATGGATATTCACATCAAGTGCTGGGATTTAATTAAAAACATATTAAACTGAATAATTCCTCTGACTGTCCTACATGTGTATTTTTTCATGTTTTTCATTTTGTTCAACCATCCAGAATAGGGAAAAGGCATAGTTCCTGCAATTCAAGGAACCTGACTTGAATTTGATGGTTCCTTTTACAACCCATAAAACTCATATGGTTAATAAAGAGCATTTCTGACCTTTCACATTAAGATCACTCTGACTGCTTCCCACATATTCAGTCCATCTGTCTTCTTCTGGATCTGTACTTCTCTTCAGCAATGAAAAAACCCCTACAGAAATAGGTCACAAAAAAATGAAACTATTTATTTAAACTGCAGAAGATGGGAAAATACTTAAATAGTGTCTTTAGAAGTGGTTTACATTTTTCTGTTTGATGGAGTAAAACTCAGATGTCCCAGTATTTTCACTCAGTGAAAACAAAGGCAGAGCATCATGACAGACAGAATCTAGAATATCGCAGAAGCTAACATTAAAATGTTTTTTTTCCATGTTGAGAGCAACTACTGATGCAGAAGCACAGAGTTGCTGTAGCACCACTTGTTCCAGGAAAGTCTACTCCTTTAAAACAGAAAGGATCTCTCAACCGCCTTTCAACTTGGACCATGTTTCTCCAATATAATTTCACATGTTTTTAATAAGAAATAAATAGGTAGCAGGAAAAAGATATTTGTTGTGACTTAAGTGACCCCTGAGTAGTACACTGAGTTCAAATTCTGGCCACAAACACATTTAATATGTAAATAGTTCGGTTTGTAATCAAAGCCTTCAGAAACTCCGTTTCTGGAAGAAAATAAATCCTGCAAGTTACAGCACTCAGGGAGACCCACTGAAGTCAGTGGAGATATCTTCTTTGTCAAGGTGGACTTTGAATCTTGGTCTTACAATAAACAAATATTATACACTGAAGACCTACCTAAATATCAACAGGGTCTCAGGGAAAAGGAGAGCATGAAAAAGTGGATCAAAAAGAGAGAAGAAAAGTAAAACAGCTAGAAGGGAGGAAGGGGGTGTAAGGGAGGAAGGCACAGACTGGAATTGATCTAGAGTATAGGCATGTTTAATGCAGGGGAGAAGAAAATGACAGAAAAAGAGACAGAAGAAGAATGGCAGGGAGAAATAATGGGGGAAAACCCCCAATAATCTAAAAATAAAGGCTTAAAGTAAGAGAGAATGCTGGGAATGCTGAAAGGAGATAGAAATAATGCTAAGAGGGAGAGAAGAAAAAGACTGGCATGAGGCCTCAGTGGCACTGTCAGGAGAGACGCTTGAAAGAAGCCTCAGCTAAACAATAGAGGGATGCAAGACAGAGGCGCAAGGGGGGCAGCGCAGATTAAATGAGAACCAAATGTAACCATAACAAAGGCTCTGAGATGTAGGCAATGAAACATGTTAACAGGGAAAAGGTTTGTGTGTGTGTGTGTGTGTATGTATGTGTGCATGTGTGTTTTCACATACTAGAAAAGATTCTGTCCCTCCCCCACCCAAAAAAACCCCACAGCAACCCAAGACAGCTCAGTCTTAAAAATAAAACCAAGACCACTCAATGTCATTCTGGACTTCAATTATTATCTGGGTTTTTTTTCTCCCTTCCATTTCTCAATTTTCAAACAAGCACCTCTATGTTTGTTGCCCCTCCTTCAAATCCATTTAAAAAATTCTCCCTTGCTGTGATGGCTGCAAAGGATGTGGCAATTGGCAGGCTGCTGCTGTGCTGAAACTAGTGTTTGTTGTGCTGACCAGTTTTCTAGCTGTTTTCTTGTAATTCCTAAATAGCTCTTTGTACTTGCTTATTCTCTTTTCCCCTGGAGAGGAAGCACTTTAGGATGGGGCTGGCTCTGTTCTTGTGCAGCAGCCAGTGAAGAGGAATATTAGCAAAGATTCTCCCATGATTGCTCTAAGTCACTTTTCAAAATTTCTGCCTGTGTCTTGAGGGATTCAAAATTGGTTGAAAGGAGGTATTTAGCTGTAACACTGAATTCCTGTTTACACATGCTACATCATAGCTCACTGAAAATCTTCCAGACCTTGAGGGAGGTTATAGCAGCACCTACACGGACTGATGGTTGAGGCTCCCATTATGCTGGTGCAACAAGGGTGGCTGAGGATCTGTGGCACAGGCTGGTCATGCCAACACTTCAGGCTTCCCACTCGCTTTCCCATGACCCACTGTGGCAGGTGAGCATGCACAGTCCCTCAGGGTGCGTCTATGCTGGCCCAGTCACCCACAAAGCACAGCAAGAGCCAAGAGAGCATGGGGAAGAGAAACAAAAGTGCTCAGGTTTCTTCTGTGCCTGGAGAAGTCGTGAATCCTGCTCCCTTTGTGCCCATGCTCCTATGAAGGGTGCAGAGTGCAGGAGGGCTCCCCTGGGCACAGACCGGCTCTGTCTGCAGAGGGGTCGATTTAACACCCTGATGTCCTGTCAGACCCAGGTGACTGCCCTGTCACACAGCATCAATCTGCTCTGCCCTGACCACCATTTTGTTACCTGCTCAGATTTCTACACCAATGTCTGTCTATAGTCATCTCCTTTCCCAGTGCCTGGGAGAGCAGATACACCATGACCATAGGACAGCAATGTGGCTGTACCGTGCAGTCTTCTGATGGGAAAGGTGACTGTTGGTCCAGCTGGAGAATGAGTCCCTCGGGGGACCTCCTCTGAACCCCAGTCTCAGCTGCAACTCAATGCATCCTTCCTCTGGCTTTATGAACCTGGGTGTGGTGCAATTGCTCAGTTCTCTTCTGCAACACAGGACAGAAAAACAGCAATACCTACTGCTACCTGCTGCTCAGACAAGTGGCACGAGAGAGCACCTAAAATCTATGTGCTGTAGTATGGAATATCTGAAGATGTTCATTAAGTATTGACTGTCACTGATACGTTGTGTAGATTTTTCTTTTTTAAAAAAGAGCTACTGTGAGAATCAAACAGGTCACTTGGGACAAGAAGGGGAATATGGGAGAGGAATAACATGCAATTATTCACAGTGTAACTGAGAAGGTTTTTACTCGGAGAGTGATAGAAGCAACAAAAATGAGGAATAGTTGCTAACTTGACGGAAGAACATCTTCCTGGTTCTGGGTTAGATTTTTATTTTAGTATTCTTTTGTACCATGACCAGGGAAAAGAAACCCTTGAACTACTAAGTGCAACATATGGAGCAAAGAGGGGAGGTGCTGTGAGTACCATACAGTGCTTCAATGAGCCTCTGCTCCTAAAGGTACTGCTCAGGTACTATTCAACACACAAATTGAAATAGGCTCAGATTGTGAATCTGGATCAAAACCTGCAAAGAATTCCAAGCTGCCCTAAATCTATTTGTGGATACATTACTGGGAGGTTGCAAGGATGAAGTTCTGCAAGTGGGTCTGAATTTCCCAAAGGTCTGAGCTGTACTTCCATGCCAAGAAATCCCCATTACTGAGTTTTTAAACATATGATCATTAAAGATGATCTTAATGATCACTGACATTGTTCTCATAGAAGAGCCAGGGAAATGTCACCCAGTGCAAACATTGCTGTTAAAGGGTTAAACACTTTCTTGGCTAAGGCTGCTTGCTGACCTAGCTGAAAGAGAAAAAAGCTATAGGTCAGCGAGTGAGATCGCCCTTCCTTTAGAACCACCCAGGAATATTACAGTAAGTGTGTAGAGACTAAGCTGGGAATTAGAGACTAGCGAGTGCTGATTTCAGTTCTTTTATGTGCAGTCTTTGGACTGAAATCCAGTGAGCTGCATTGGCATAAACTATTCCAGTAACAGAGGGTACATTGCTAGGGCCCACCTAGCCCAGGGTCTTGTGCATCACCGTACTTCTGACTGCTGACACTTGGACAGAGAACTGTCAGAAGAAAAGATGGATTGGTCTGATTAGATAAATGGAGTCATGGCTAAATGATTAAGCAGCGCAAAAGGGGATCTAGGGAAGAAGACATTCTTAGCAATCTTTAGATTTCTCTCTGTAAGACTTTCTCTTGTTCTCCAGCAAAGAGAGAAAAGGTGGTGAAGGCAATGTTGAACATATATTCACAGATACGCTGTTGCATTTGAGTCAATACAGGGGATAGGAGGTTGTATGAAAAAGGTCAAATTTGGCAAATGCAGGACATGGTCTTACTGTTGGTCCATTAAGATGGTTTGGACCCTTGGAAAACAGCAACAGAGAAGGTCCTCAATCTGCTGTTTCTTTGGGTGGAGCAGTAGCAGAACAAAGAAAATGCAGATCCTTGGCAGTTGTCAACATTAAAGATTAGAACTGATATAACTAGAGCTTTAGAATTTACCAACAGCAATATCTCCAACTTAGCATTCTGACTGTCTAGCGATGCTGGGCAGCCAGTGGCAGCCAAGTTTACAACTGACAGCCAGTGTTTTCTTTTAACAATATTTTAATAGCCTGTTTCTTTGCGCTTGCAAGTAGCCAGCACCCTGTGTCAGATGGCTGGCACCTGTTCTCACAAAAGTAATAGAAGTAGTATATTACACTCTGGAACAGCAGTTGGCTCTTGACAATGTGACCATGAATAGCATCACTTTCAGCTACAGCCATACTTCAGCTTTTGTAATTAAATAGTGGTAAATCCCAACAGTGAATTCATCAACAGAGATTTGAGTAGGAGTAGAGATGAGTGGCTGTGCATTGGTTCAAAACTCAAGTCACAGATGGGAATAGGTAAGGCAGAGGCCTAGAAGTGTCTATAAGAAACTGAATGATGAATCTGAAAGCAATTCCTTAAAGTTCTCCTGGACGAAGGAGAAGACAGGGTGCAAAGCACTAAGTAGAAATCTCGTGGGAAATCTTTCTGAATAAAACCACCTGGAGGCAGACTGCTTTCAAATGTGGCCTTGAAAATCCCTCTGAAATTAAGGGAGCTTGCCATAGGCATAGTGTATTGCCTTTAATGCATTGAGACAAGGACCATCTCCCCTCTGTGCTGACCTGTGCTCCAATGCAATTACCTCTCCAGCTGATTGTACAAGCCTCTTCCTCACAACTGGGAGCTATTTTCATAGACCTCATTGTTTCAGACAGTTTTAGAAATGATGGTCTATTTCTAATGCAAGAGAGCCCTAACAGTGGCTTCCCTGCTAATGGATTGTAATTACAGGATTGATCCCACATCCCTGGCAATATGAACCCTTCTATGCTTTCTAAGGCAACAACAGCATAAATCAATGGTCTGCCACAACAAGCTTCAGAGGATTCAGGGTGAACAGACCTTGGTATATACACAGTAAGGCTTGCTAAATGGGGACAACACACACCTGATTAGCATAGTATCATTAACTTATCTCCATGGACATGTGAAGTATTGTCCTTGTACTGTACTTCATTTAACAGCTGGCAAGAAACTGATCATTTTCAAAATGGGTCTTTACACTTGAGAGTGGCCCTATCTGTTAGAGGCAACAGCAGGAGCTGCAGAAGACATAGAACAGATGTTGAACAAGATTCTCCCCTTGGGGGAGAATGATCTCTTTCTTCCGTAATGATATGGCACTGGCATGTTATTGGATTGGAGCAGGGAAACTATCACAGCATGGACATTGACTTTACAGTCTCTCATGGATAAAGTGTCTGCAAAATCATGTCAATAAAGAGAAACACTTGTCTGTGGAGCAATAAAGAGGATGCCTTTCAGTATATTCATGAAAAAGGATAGCTACTTCATATTTTTATATTTGAAAGTGAGACATCTGTTATGTCACATTACCAAAACTAAACTTACAAAGAATAATAGATCTGATTCTTCTTTCCCTATACGTTTTGGCAGGAACCATTAAACTTGTTGTACAAAAACCTTGGTCCTTGTCTCAGCAATTTTTCAGCTATGCCTGGCCATACACCCCACTGATGTGAGTTCTGACCCGGAAAGGCAGACAGCCTCCTGGCTTGACTTCAGACCTGCCCCATCACTACAGACTTGCCTGGCAATCTTGACTCTAGGCTGAAGCCCCCCTACTCAACAGCTTAGGTGGATACAGTAGCATCCAGTGTACCATAAGTCTTTGCCAGATTCAATTGTTCTAAATGTCCTAGAGGATGATCTCTAATTTCACAACAGAAAAACGTTTACTTCTGATGAATCAAGAATCTGTGTACACTGTCACATCAATCAAACTGGTGAGTTAGAGCAGTGGTTCAATTAAACTCTGAGGGAAATGGTCCAGTGATTTATCTGAACCTATTGCTGCAACCAGAAGATATTGCTGCTTATTAACAGTGAGAGTAGTTTCATCAGGTTTTTCTCTTTTTGGCATCCTATAAGGTCCACATTCAACAACAAAATATTGCCTGAGGGGTCAGGAAAACAACACCCCTGCCATCATGAAGTGTACCCAGAAACTAAAAGGTTGGCTAAGAACTTTATGTGACTTACATTGGGTCCAGACAGAGCAGGAACAAACAGAAAAGGAGCCAGATGAAGAAAATGTGAGTCTGGGATGGAATCTTGGTGTTAGTGTCCAGCTGGCCTCATTATTAGCCAGATGGCAGGTTCGAAATCAAGCCCTTGAAAGGGTCAGCCCAGCAAATTACAAGATCTGCCAACTGGATTTGGGAAAAAAGAAGGAAAAAAAAAAAAAAAGTGCCAGATCTATCATGTCCATCTGCTGGGCTGATGGACAGCCAGAAAAGGATTTCTCATAGTCTCATGTAAGTATGATCCAGGGCTGGAGCTAAGTGATGGTTCCTCAGAGTACAGATTATATCATGAAGATATCTAATCCTTGCACAATACAAAACAATAACTTGTTTTGTAAACATGTTCAAGACAATCTTTTTCTAGTTCTATTGGATTAAATATGTCTTATCTTCTAGCACTTGTTTCCATACTCCCATTTGGATGTCTGATTGCCTTTGTGAGGGCACATGAGGAGTGGCAAAAGAACTGTAG
Source organism: Elanus axillaris (assembly GCA_026212715.1). Lineage (NCBI taxonomy): Eukaryota > Metazoa > Chordata > Aves > Accipitriformes > Accipitridae > Elanus > Elanus axillaris. The sequence goes on along the minus strand of JANZLQ010000078.1, from coordinate 29,634,371 downwards.
AAATGTGGAAGATGGGCACCATTTGTTACAAAGCATTTGACAGTGTCATTGATCTTAATGCCAATCCAGATCACCCTGGAAAGTTCTGCAATGGCCTCTCCAAGATGTGCCTTTGAATTAATTTTCTATGCATGCTGTGCATAGGAAAAGCATGATATGTGTCCTTAAAAATAACCAAAGCTTTTGGTAAATATCCATTCCTCAAGCCCTCCTCTGAAAAGGCTTCCTTTTTCAATCAGTATGTCTCTGAATTTAGGGCTCTTGTTGTCCATTTTGCAAAATACAGCAGCAATATCTCAATGAAAAAATCTTACAACCTCACAGACATTGCATGGGACTTCAGATAATTGGGCAAATTGGAGATATCACCTGCAGAAGACATCCCATTTGCAATTCTCCTTCAAAATTTTCCTTTAAGCAGTTGATCCCTCAAATACATTACTAGAGTAAAGGCAGCTATAGTACCAGTAGGTACTACATAGTACCAGCTAGGACCATAAAATCATTGCAAACTTGCCATTCAAGACTGCCCGATTTTTGTGGCCAAGTGAGAATTATGGTTCAGCTATTACATGATATTTTATGCTGATGTTGCTGCATCTTTTGCAGAACTAACATAGGATGGCTTTTGCTTGTGAGTAAGTGCCAATTTGTTTTGGGCACAAAGTTTTAGTACATTGAGCTTTGAGTCTTTAGATGGCCCCTTTACAATCTATTTGCAATCTAGACTGTCTTACATAGGACAGTACTGTTACAGGAACATGTGGAAAAAGGAATATCCAATGTCATATTCAAGCTTCAAGGTCCAATGTGGTAATGAAGGTTACCTCCAATGTTCAAAGGTACATCAAGACTCTGAAATACTTTTTTTAACAGTAACATTTTGTTTTGTTCTATCTACCTTACACAGTAACTTGGGAAATATGATACAGTAGCACGCTTGCAATAATTTTATTTCATGGTGAAGTATTGTCCTGGGTGACAGAGGATATCTGCACCCTTTATTTTATTCTGGATAGGGTTGTGGGGAACTGGGAACCAATCAGGAAATTAGCTTCTAATACGTATGTCTGATCTGACCTAAAACACTGATGTGGATGCACCTGCAGCCAATTGATACAGCATAGTTTGTGTCTACCTAACTTCTCTCTTTCTAACTCCCAGACAGGGCAATTATGCTGATCCCTGAGCCATGTCCACTACTTGTCTGGAAGAGTATTGGGTTGCCTGGTCCAAAGAAATATCATATACCTTGTTAACGGTTTTACAGTATGGATAGTGGTGTGCCAGTGCTTGGGACATGCCCTGACCTTACTCAGTTTACTGGCATAGTTGTAGCAGCAGAGTCCCAGGAAGGGTTAGGGGCATGACGACAAGGGGCAATAAACCAGCTTCAATTACCAGCTCCAGCAGATGTGCTGCTGAAGTCTACATAGACAAGTGGTTTGTATTTCATGGGGCTAGAGACTGTTAATCCAGTGGTAGATTATGATCATCCTAGATTTAGCACCAAGGACTAGAAACAATAATTCTGGCAGAGGTCTAGAGCAGTAACTGGAAATTTGAGTAGGAAAGTAATGGAGACCCCCCATGACAAACCTCTTGCTCTCTTCTGCTTTTCCTGAGCTCCAAGAGGGAAAAAATTGACTAAGGCAGACTCTGAATGAGATACTTGGTACATTAATGTGCCTTCTGATATGCACTGCATACTGCTGCATCTGCACTGCACAAAGCATATGTTATGTGCACACTTGCTGGTATACACTTGCAAGGCACCCAAAGGTCAAAAACCTAACAAGAAGAAGGAGATGGGGGTGAAAACCCAGCTTGTGAAGGAAACAGTAATGAACTGACAGGTTTTAAAACACCCAGTGAAGTGAATGCATAATTTTTCAAGACTCCTGCAAGCATCATAGGTATTGTGTCACAGCCTTCCACATTTTTTCAGATTAACTATGATTTCTTTACTTTTCTGAGAATTTTTTAGTTTATCACAAAGTGAATGAAACTGGGGACAGTGGATGGAATTTGGCATGTCATATAGTCTGCAACAGAACTTCTCAGGAAGGATGGGAGACACAAGGGTTGGTGTGCGAGCATCACAGCAAGCTGAGGTAGACACCAACAAAATTAGGAGAAGCAGGGAGCCACGCCTGTACCTCCTGAGCAGAAGAAGAGTTGAAGACTTTCAGACAAAAGCAGCATTTCTAGTAAAGTGAATCACAAAGGGTTCTCCCACTGCTTGAGTTAGCAAGAGCAATTTTAACTTGTCTCATCCAGAAGAAATTTTCATCACTCTTAGCTTAGTACGTGCAGTTGACTCAGTGCAATCCTTCAGGAGGCAATATTTATCCAGGCAATATCTTAGTGTCATTAGGCAAAGCAGTAACACAGCAGCACCCATGAAATTGAAGCCACAGCATGCCATTGCATGTAATGAAAGCAGCTCTATGCAAGGTTACCAAACCTGTGGAAGCGAGACCCGTATGAGCTGTTGCAGCCATTAACTTTCTTTGTCTTTATCCTTTTCATTATGTTTGAGAGCTTGGTTCCAGGCTAGCAGCCTCTGGCAGCAGGCAGCAAAGACAAGTTTTGCTGAGATTCAATCCCCAGAGAGAAAATATGTCACAAAATTGTACTCACTGGGTAATGTCCTGTTTATAGCTTGTGGTTGGGAATGGCATTATCTGTGTTCCTTTATACACTGAGAGAGTGATTAAAGCCTCATTTTCATTTCCTTTTGTACCTTACTGTTATCATCCAGATAATTTCAGTGTTCTTAATCAACATTTGCAGGAGTAAACAATGCTATGCTAATAACAGTGTTGTGCCATAAACATTTCCTAAGTCATGAAACATTACCACAAGGAGGGTAAGTATTAGATTGTCTGTTTTTAGAGATAGAAATATGGAAGAAGGGACTGGTAAAGTGAGTATTCTGTGATTATATTAGTCTGTGTCAGACTAGGTATTCCAAGCTGTCCTGTATTTAAGCACCAGACAGTTCATTGTCTCAGGTTTTGCAGCTCTGCATAAAAATCTCCTATATGAATTAGTCTATGGATTTTAACATGAAGAAGAAACAAAGACAAAACAAACCCAAACCCAAAAGCCAAATCACCCAATTTAAGGAAAGATTTGCTCTTATCCAGTGAAGGACAACTGCTTCTGTAACAGGGTAGTGGATGACTAGAGAGAGGTACACAAGTTACCACTCATTACCTGTTCCACAAGGAAAAAGCAAAGATGATGAACAAGTTTGTTAACAGATATGACACCCCAAGCAACCATGAAGCACTTGCTGAAACAGTTGGGATTTTAGTGCCAAACATCTTGATCTTATCACTATCACATTACATGGCTAAATAATACAGAAGTGAATGTGATGTATTCTCTCCAGCAAGAACGTTATCCCATAAATGGAAAAGTGTGGAAGATGGAATGTGCTATATAAGCATAAAATATACATGTAGGCCTTAATTTCCACTAAAATCAATGAGTCTGGCTTGTGCTTTGCACTTGCATAGCACATTCCATCTTCACTATGTTATTGCCTCACCAATTAGAAAAATTAAAAAGCCAAGATAGAGGCAACAGCTGCAACATCCAACAAACAACGCACAGAGTCCAGGACCTGAAGAAAATCATGTGTGTTTTTCATAACTGGATAAATTATAGCAACCTGAAAGGTCTAAGACAATTCCATCATCTTTATGTCATATTCTTCAAGTTTACTTCTTGTTCAAGTATCACGGCACTCCTGTCATATCCTCTGAGTTTGGATACCCTAATATAGAAGTTTACTTAAGAAGCTTGGTGAGAGATCTATTTTTGATCTCCTGTATTGTTATTATTTACCTTTTTGAATTACATTCCTGTTTTGCCTGAAGTGTTAATGACATGACTTTTTTTTTTTTTTTTTTTTTTGGAGTGCCAGTGTGACTCAGCTTGCCTGTAATCACTAAACAATGGGAACGTACAGTTTCTGGCAGAGCACATGCGACATTTTATCACTGTAACAGACACTCAAGAGGGTCTGGTTACAAGGGGGAAAATATGCCCGGTCAAATTAATATATGCTCCAGACAAAAAAAACTAGCATCAAACCAATATTTCAGATACCATGCAATAAATTTTTACTATATGTACATACATGGACAGTAACAGGCGCTACCTTGAGCCACAGGAGCAGGATACAAAACAAGAAAGAGAGTGCTTCTTCCACATAGCCAGGTGCCCTCCTCTACCCACCTGCAGGGAAGACATCCTGGCTGGTACAAGTGCCTGGCCCATGCTTGCTGTTGTGCGAGTCCAAGCAGCACACGGGAGCTGGTAGCAGCAAGCAGAGGGGACAGTCATGGGCCAGGTCCTGATCCTATGCTCACTGGCTATTAATTGCTCCAGTATAGACACAGCCAAATGTCCACACTGTCACGTAGATGTCAGTCCCACCCCACACCAAGCCTGCCGTTGAGGCTATGCTGCTGAGTCGCTGGGGCTGCTCTGGCTAAGCCTAGGCAGGTTTGGTGACTAGCAGGGTTCCTACCTATGTTCACATACTTGCTTCATTGTGTATGGGGAGGGCTGGACATGTCCAGTGCAGCCCAACAGCAGGGAATCTGAACTCAACTCAGTGACTGTGTAGCAACACTGAGGCCAGTTGATAACCCAATTAAAGCTAACAATCAGAAAGGAAAGAGCATAATCATGGTGCTTTTGTCTAGTTACCATTTCATTCTTCTGCTAGAGCAGACATGGCTAAGACATGGCAGTGTCCCAGCTGGCATTTGGGATCTAGACATACAGACCTAGTGGAGGGGCAGTATTATTTCTGTGTTCACCAGAACTTCTGTTTAAAGATCCTTCTTTCATCAGCGTCTTCCTGAACTTCTACCCATCCTTGAGGGTATGTGGTTGTAATGCTAGATGAGATAATGTTGGGCTGAAACCACAAATGTTTTTTGTGTGGATGCTTCTGGAAAAATATGGGTAAAATTTGTGTGAAAATGAAAATTATCTCTATACATATTATGGTCAGAATTAGGACCTAGCCAGTTGGAAGATATATATATATGTTATTTTAACCTGGTGACCCACAAGAACTGTCAGAAAGCCTGTTCTCACAAGACAAAAATCATGTAAATATTGCAGATAACTGAAAACGGGAAACTTCAAGGAGCAAATCAACTCCTGATTCAAAGCTCTGTGAAGACAAAAGTGGCCTCTATGAACCCTGAATAAACTTGAAAGCAGATCATGGGTATCATATTACTTCAAATACTTTATTTTCTGCATAAATCCTGCCTACAATGTCAATAAAGGAAAAAGACCTAATTATTATCTGGGAAATGACTGCCTGATGCACTGGGGAGAAATGCCACACATTCTTCCTGTTCTTTTCTACTTTGATTCTTAGGAGACAAAATATTTGGTTTCATTTTTCTTTTAGTAGATAATATGCCAACATTAGCTGATATGAGGCTGTCACCTGCTCACTTTTTATAAGTAAATTACTACAAGCTTACTGTTTAATCTTGCTGATTGGCAAGTCTAAGAAATATATATCTGTAAAGGGACCTGCATTGTTAATCAGTGCACCAGCACCAGCATCAAATTAAAAAATGTTCTCTGTCATGCAGATGACCAGCTGGCTAAAGCAAGTAAGACAGAAGTCCAAGAAGCTGCTGTGCTTTTCTCTGTGAAGTGAGCAAACACTTTCATGTCAAGTATTTCTGTGCAACAAAATCCAAGCAGAACAACCAGGGAAACCAGACAAGAAAGGCAGATGTTTGGACTGACTTCTACTCACTACAATTTGATTGACACGTTGGTTGGCTTTGCTTAGTTGCTGAGGAGACCTGCATGTGAAGTTGGACCTTTCCCAAGAACTGCAAGGCCACCTGTGGCTTTAACCCTTCCTTCCTCCTACAAGTTAAACGTCACCATGGGGATTCCTGTACTGGAATGCTGGTATGTCTGATCCCTCTGCTTGAGTTCAGGGAAATGGTATTAAATGGGTTAGTGATTGAGCTAATGCAGTAAATCACACACAAGAGGTTCTTGAATTATTTCATACAAATATTTACAGGTCAATTACCCATATTCCTCCTTGCATTCTGTAGCTGGTCAACCACTTACCAATTTGGATTGCTATTGCTGGCCCAGGAGCCTGCAATATATTGACCAGTACATGGGAGCTGGAATATTTTTAATAAATTAGGTCTAAAGAGAATAAAACATTGCAGACTGCTTTCTAGCTGAGACATTCCTAAAAGACATATTCAGGGAAGTGGTTATTCAAGAATAACCCAATAGGAAATTGCCCAATCAATGTAGTTTGATGTTTACATATAATTTCACAATATACTATTATGCTAACCACTTGATTGGCATATATTTATATTGTTGTGGTTTCCAAGCACTCAGAAAGTGTGGACCCAAGGAAGGGGTGATTTCTTTGGGAGAATAAATAGTTGTCAAATACAAAGAATACTGATTGCTGCTCCACGTTGCTTACCCGTTTCTGCTGTACTTAACAAGAGAGATGAAGTGGCAAAGCCCTGTGCAGCTAACAGGTCAGAGATGAAGAACAACATTTTCTGAATCCAAGGAAGTTCACTGCCTTTGTGTTTATGGTTTTTTTACCAAAGTGCTTCCAAAATCTGTTGCAAAAACTCTCAGCCCTAACCTACTTCCTGCACCACCTTACAGTGTGGAGCTGAGCCTATGCTGACTCTAGTAGGTCTGCACTTGTCTTTAGCTTCCATTAAGCCTGTGCAATCGTGCTGGCTCCTCACAAAGGAATGATTTTCACTCCAAATAAGCAAATGAACATTTCATATTGGTCCTTGCTTATCACGGTTAGTCCTGTCCTTATAAATAACATTAATAGTTCAATAGCTTTTGTATTTTTGCCACACTACCACTTAGTCAGTTTCCATCAATCACATGCTGAAATAAATCTCTGATAGAATCAAATTAAGTGCTCTGTGAATAGTTTACATCACTTCCCGAGGTTGGTCCCTGAACAAGGACTCTCCAGTGCCTATTGAATATTTACTTCATGCTACCCACTGCACAATACACTCTATTGCTCTTATCCAGAATCCCCATCCTTAATGAGCCTTTTAGCATGTGGAAAGGAGTGGTTTATAAATAACTACACTATCAGAAAATGCCCTCAAGCTCTTCCTTTTACAGTATTTACTAACAGCTTTTCTATGTTATTATTTATTATTTATCTTGAGATTAAAATCAGACTTTATTGTGTCATGTTCAATATTCTACAGGAAAATATATATAGCAGATCTTGTCTCACCAACTGCCATTCACAAATTGCCTGCAAGATGCAAAGCAAAGTGACATGTGGCCCAGAAAGTCATTATATGCTATGATAGATCCAATTGTGTGTGTCCCTAATGAATTCTTATATAAATTCTACCCTTAAGGTTACTTCCACAAAAAGTAACATTCAAGAAGTAGTCCCTATCCTGGAGATGGCTACACTGACACATCTCTCAACAGGTGGCTCCTGTTCTTTGTCCCTGAATTCAAAGTAAGCACTACAGAGCAACTCTTTGCAGAATTCTGTGATAATTTGGAAAAGAGAATAATATCTCTGAACATATTCAGAATAAATGGATCTGAATGAGGCATAAGTAAGCTTATCTAGAAGTGTTGCACTACTCTCCTTCTGCCTTTGATTATGAGCAGGACTTGGTGTTGAAGATCCTACCCTAGCCAAAACCTGTTCATTATTCCAGAATAAATCCAAAACTGATTTAAAACAAAAGATTATACCCTGTAGTCTCTGTTCCTCCCCTGTTATGAAACCTACAGAATAAAGACATCCTTTGGAAAAGTGTGGCTGTCATTGTTAATGAATTTGTCTGTTCTTATTTTTCAAGTAATCATCAAAGTAGTAAAATGCTTAGGTTTAGAGTGAACACTTCTATTTTCTTTCGTGTTGAACAATATTAAATAGTCTTAAACAGAAAACAGTCTCTTCTCTCATTCTTCTAGCAGCTTATACCTGTGGATTTGTGTGTATACATGTATTGGGTTTCTGTGGCGAGGTTTTGGTTTTGGGGAGGCTGCAGGGGTAGCTTCTGTGAGAAGACACCAGAAGCTGCCTCCATGTCAGACAGAACCAGCTCCAGCCAGCTCTAAGACAGATCTGCTGCTGTCCAAAGCTGAGCCCACCAGTGATGTTGGTATCATCACCTCTCTGATAACATATTTCAGAAGGGGTAAAAAATGCTGCACAACCATTGGGAAAGAGGAGTGAGAACATGTAAGAGAAACAGCCCTGCAGACCCCCAGGTCACTGCAGAAGGAGGGGGAGGAGGTGCTCCAGCTGCCAGAGCAGAGTTTCCCCTGCAACCCATGGAGAACACTGTGATAATGCAGGTTGTCCTCCTGCAGACCATGGAAGTTCACAGCAAAGCAGATATCCAAGCTGCAGCCTGTGGAGGACCCCATGTGAGAGTAGGTGGATATGCCCTGAAGGAAGCTGACAGAGAGCCCATGCAGGAGCAGGCTCCTGGCAGGAACTGCGGCCCATGGGGAGCAGCCCATGCAGAGCAGGTTTTGTGGCAGGACCTGTGACCCCACAGGGGGACCCATGCTGGAGCAGTTGGTTCCTGAAGGCCTGTACCCCATGGAAAGGACCCACGCTGGATCAGTTCTTGAAGAACTGCAGCCCATGGGAAGGACCCACATTGGAGCAGTTTGTGAAGGACTGTATCCCATGGGAGGGGCCCCACACTGGAGCAGGGAAGAGCACGAGGAGGAAAGAGCAGCAGAGATGAAGTGTTATGAACTGACTGCAACTTCTATTCCCTATCACATGCTGTGCCTGGAAGGGAGGACGTAGAAGAATTGGGAGTGAAGTTGAGCCTGGGCAGAAGGGAAGGATTGGAGAAGGTGGTTTTAGATTTGTTCTTATTTCTCATTATCCTGCTCTATTTAATTGGCAATAAATTAAATTATTTTCTGTAAGTTGAGTGTGTTTTGCCCACGAGAGTAATTGGTAAGTGATCTGCCCATCCTTAACTCAATCTTGACATACAAGCTTTTCATCATAATTTTCTCCTCCTGTCCTGTTGAGAAGAGAAAGTGACAGAGCAGCTTGGTGAGCACCTGGAGGCCAGCCATGTTCAACCCACCCCAAAATCTGAATACATCTATTCATTTACAGGGGAACAAAGATCTGCTTCTGCTTCTTATATATGTAAATTTTATTCATTTTTCATAGGTTTCCATTAGACCAGAAGGGGGAAGAATGACTAGATTCATAGAATCCTGGTTATATACTTCTGTTGTTGTAGATGATACATGGCATTTGTTGTGTAAAACTCCTAACCGTTTTCAGATTAATTGATTTTTTTTTCTTCTACTGGAAATAATGATGATAATAGTGAGAAATATAAAGATTATAAATGGAAAGTCTTTCTCTTTGTAAATAAAAGTCCTTGGCTTCTTGCAAAATTTGAAATGAAAATCTGTGGTGGCTGTAGTAGAATTGTGTACAAATGCATCTTTTATTTGTTTTTCAGTTTTGTGAAGAAATATTTCACATTTTAAAACATTCCCCCTTGAAAGAGGAAACCCTGAGTGGAATTTTTCTGTGAATTTCCGGCAGGCACCTGACACAAAATTTTTGACACAAAATGAAGAGGTTTCATGGATTTCCATTTGGGAAGCTTCCTCTATATGTCACCCTTATTCTTCTCAGAAAATGTATTAATGTTAATATGTAAAAGGACCTAACTCTTCACTTTTACAACACATTTTCAGGGAAATTGATTAATTTAAAACCAGGTACCTTTTGTGAAGAAACTCTTAGCTTTACACTTTTTAAACCCATAGGGACTTTTAAGGTTTTGACAAATCAGGATCTTTAATGTAGTTTTATGTTTACTTGATATCATTCTGCACAGTTCTACATGACAATTTTTAAAAAATAATTTATAGATTAATTTTGTTTGTTACAGTGGAGGATCTTCAGCTGCATATGAATTACTGTTATGTACGTATGATTCAGGTGTGCCTCTTTGCTGTACAGTGTACATTGCTAATTCACAGGCATGTCACTACCTTCACATCACTACTTTTTCACACTTAGGCCCAGGAAATGTATAAATGATGAATGGGATAGGATGGTGGCACAAACTTTTTAAGGAAGTTCAGAGATTGTGATGAAGGTGGACCTACGAGCTAACAAATTCCTTCTGTCAAAACCACCTGCATCACTGAAGAGCATACACCATTCTATTCTTCTGTAACTGCACTAAAGCCCACTAAGATGTCAACTCAAAATGATGGGAAGGTCCTTATTCTCCATTCCAATAGCTCTGAAGAAGCTATTGATTTTTTTGGTAAATAATAAGTCCAGTTGCAGGAAAACCATAAAACCTCCTGTTGTTCCTTCTGAAAGTGCTACTGTGTAATGTCAGTAGCTTTGGTTTTATTTAATTTTGTGATTAAAGTTTTTATTGATTTCCCTGCAGCATAGAATATATCAATATCATTGGTTTCAAAGGAGCATTCAGTAGCGCAGAAATAGAGAAGGACTTAACATAGAAGCAGGTGCTTTATTTTAAATTTATGAAACCTTCATAGTGAATCCCCTGAGCATGCTGCCAGCAATACCTTTCAATTGTGCAACTAGGCCTCAGTTGTCAAACCAAGTCCCTTCGGTGCCTCCCAGTTCACACACTTGTGTTTTTTAACTAGAAAAGAGCTTGTTTAGGAGTCAGCTGGAACTAATATTATTATATATAAAGCTTTTAAGCCACCAAGTGAATTCCATTAGAAGTTACTGTAAATCATGTGTGCTTATCCCTTCTCTGCCATTGGCAGGCTATGGCATGCTGCCTGGGAGAGGAGGAGAGAGGTCTTTCCATTGGATCCTATAAGGACAGGTATGCTTCACACTTTTGAAGAATTATAGCTTCCCTGGGTTCAGTGTGGATGAGGAAACCAAAGCTCTGGCCACTGGCAGACACATGTATGACTTCTATGATGTCTAGAAAGACATGGACCTATTAGAGTGGGTCCAGAGGAGGGACACAATTTTTTCAGAGGGCTGGAACACCTTTCCTATGAAGAAAGCTGAAAGAGTTGGATTTTTTCAGCCTGGAGAAGAGAAGGCTCCAGGGACACCTTATTGCAGCCTTTCAATACTTAAAGGAGCTCATAAGAAAGATGGAGAGAGGCTTTTTACTGGGGCTTGTAGTGAGAGGATCAGGTGTAACAGTTTTAAAGTAAAAGAGGGTAGATTTATGTTAGATATAAGAAAGAAATTTTTTACTGTGAGGGTGGTGAGACACTGCAACAGGATGCCCAGAGAAGCTGTGGATGCCACATCCCTGGAAGTGTTTAAGGTGAGGTTGCACGGGGCTTTGAGCAGCCTGATATCATGAAAGATGTCCTTGGCCATGGCAGATCAAGTTGGAACTAAATGATCTTTAAAGGCCCCTTCCAACCCAAACCATTCTGTGATTCTATGATTCTATAAACCCATAATATATATTCAGTTGGTTCATGGCTACAAGACTTCAAACAGAGCCACTCATCCTACTTACACACATGTTTTTCCCCCAGGGTTCTTGTAGAGTAGCACATTTCAACAACAAATGTATTGGCAGCCTTACATGGGGAAACTGTTACATTCCACTCAACCCTGAGTGCATGTCCATAATTCCTGGTATGTCATGAGTACAACAGGCCATCTAGGATTGGTGAATTAATAAATTACATAGGTAGAAAACCATTTCACAGAAAATACAGCCCAAATCCTCTAGAGTACTTGAAATTTTTTTGAGTAAACAGAGAAAGAGCCAAAGACTAAACTGAATTCACAAAAGGAATCTCCATATAAAAATGAAGCAAAATTTACCTTCTGAATGCACGTGTTAATTTATTAACGTGGTTTTTTTCTGACAAGATGAAGGTTGCCTAATAGCCTCTTTGACAAGCCCATCTGATCAGCTCCTGTTTCCACTTTAGAGAAAGATTCCACATCTAAGTGGTTTGTAAAGGGTCAATCAATTATTAATAATGTCTGAATACATAATAGGCACAAGGGGCTATGCCAGAGCTGGATGTAAGCATGCTGATATGGTCTACTTCTGTTAGTGATGAACCATGGACAGAAGCAACCTGTTGATCCGTTGGAGTGCTTACACCCTTTTTAAACATCTGTGAACATGTTAACAAACCTTTCAATGCATTTTGTAAGTAAATCCTTAGTAGAAAGTGTAATCCTTTTTTGTTTTCATTTTATCAATCCATTGAATTTGAACTTCAAAATGGCATCACAGCATAAGACAAGGTTGCAAAGGCGTAAGTGCAAATCCAACTGACAGAGTGGGATCCTGTTTGCAGAAGGACCTAAGCAAGTGTGCTGTGTCCTGTGCCAGGAGAGCAGACAGGGTGAGAAGGCTTCTCCTCAGTAAAAACAACATGCCAAAAGAATTCAATAAACATAGATGAGCTTCATTTTTGCTACAAGGGTGGCCATTCCTCTTGACCCTATGAGCCACGTGCCCAAATCTTTGTGTGGCTGAGAGCCATGAAACACACACCTCAGAGACCCTGAAGGAAAGGGACCTCCCGGAGAGTTTCAGAGGCAGGAAACACTAACTGCTCCCCAGGGCACTGTCATCTCAGCTGAGGCCAGGGTGGTCTGCAGTGACCACTCTGCTCGGTTCCCCAGTGACCCCCGTCCACATGGCAATTTCAGCCACCTTGCCTGTCAGTGCCAGGGCTTCATCTTGCACAGCAGAGTGGAGTTCCCACACCATCGTGCCTGCACAGCCCCATCACCCTGTTTTGCCCAGGTTTAACCCCAGTAGGGGAGCCACATTTCAACTGCTTGCAAGCTTTGAGCCACTGCGATTCTAAGTGAACAAAAAGGAAAAATAAATTGGAGAAAGGGAAAAGTGTGATTACTTTGCTAAACATAGCTGTTATCTCATGCCATCTTTGTCAGTTTGTCCCAACTTTTTCTTATTGTCTGTAGATTAGGTGACCTCTTGGGCAGGAATCCTGTTTTCACAATGTGGTCATTGCAATTCCGAAGTAAATAGATAAAAAACTAACACACATTCTTATATCTAAGTAAATCTAGCAGGGAGTCAGGTCGACCTAACTGACCAGTGTCCGAATCCTCTAGTCTTGGCAAAACAACTAAACTCCTTGGGAATTTTTCCTCAGATGTTATGAATTACTATTCCTATTATAGCTTTTAAACTAGGTTTGTTCCACTCTCAGTTCATGTTCAAACCACCAACGACTAGTTAATAATATTATTATTAAGGTCTTAAACAAGCATGTTTTAATGCACAGATGCATTGTCTCTTTTTAAGCACGGGCAGAACTTTTCCATCCTGCCAAGCTTAGTTTCAGATATCTTAACCCCACAAAAACCTCACCACTCTTCACTGGAACACCACAAAACCCCCTAACAAGCAGACAGGGAAACATTTGTTCCCCCTTTGCACTTCCAGAATGTCTGATCATTCAGGACCCTCCATAAATATTTCCTGGCTGACTTTGCCTTACACATGAACCATGTTCTGACAGTTTTTTTCCCTTCCCCTTTTTTCCTTTTTTACAAGCATCGTTGCAATTTGTCAGCAAGCAACTTGGGCCAATCTCACAAATAGTTTAGTTAACAGCTTATGAAATGAAATGATGTAAGGGACCACTCCAAACAGGGTCAATTTAAACAGGCTGCCAAGTCTGTAACCTCAAGGGACTTGGATTGGGTTGAGGGGAGGCACCAAGCAGTGTGGGCTTGCAAAGATTGCTGCCAGGTGGGCTACAGATGTTCAGCTTCAGTCCACTTGCATGGCATTCACCTAGGGAGATGCTAATTTGGCCTTGTGTAGAAAATTAGCATGCATATACACATTCACCCTGCACAGGCCCCTCTCTGGCTCTGCTTTCTGAAGATCTAAGCTTTATAGGTAGAGTAAAATGGCTTCATAGGAAGCCACAGCACTACTTGTATCAGCCCTGAGTTTGAATCCATTTAGTCAGCTTTCTCAGAAAAACAAAAACACAGCATCCCTTACTATAGATGGAATCTGTGTTTCACTGCACATGCAGCTGCAGTCACTGTCTTGCAGCTGTTAAATGAAGAAATACCAAGTGAACACTTGGTCTGGTTTCAAAAGACCTAAAAACACTGGCCAAGAAAAATGGTACATCACGGTGCTGCTTGGCCATTTGCCAAGACAAAGAAACTTGTAGATTTCCAGGGACAAGAGGCCATGTGAAAGGAATTTTCCTCCTTTCAAAGGCACATCAAAATATACCGGAGGGTTTATTTATTTATTTATTTTGTGTGTGCTCTTGGCAAAGGTTTGATTGATCGCTAATGCAGTATCAGCATTAAACTCACATCACTTGAAAACAAGCTAGAAAACAAGACAAAGGGGGATATTTTAAAAGTGTAGGTCTGAGGTGCAACATAGAAGTTAAAGGCGGAATTATTTCACACAAAGAATAACAAGTAGATGTATAAGAGTCCCAAAAAGGCAATTAAAGATAAAAGTTTATAGGGAGGAAAGGATTATTCTGTGGTGAAGGCTCAAGAAAAAAAGCTATTGGAGGGAGCAAAATTTTGTTTTTTTACTCAGGCGCAGACATTGGTGTGGGCATGTCCAGAGGGCAAAATGCTGTGCTGTGGAGCAGAGGTTCACAAGTTCTCCCTGCAAGACCTGCCTTAAATCCCCAAACAATATAGATGCAATGCTCTGCTAATGGCCAATATTAATTCACAGATGACAATGCTCCACATAGGGTTTTCCTCACTACCCAAGCTAATGTGTATGTCCCCCCATGGAGCTGCACCTATAACCTCCTTTCACAACCTGCAAAAGAGGGACAATTCCAGTGCATCTCATTGCATCAGGAATGATCACACGCATATCAGGAAAGTGTCTTTAGAGTCAACTGAAATTTCATTAGAAATGCAGCACAAAATGGTAAGCTTTCTCATTGTTTTTGTTTGGCTGTTTCCCCAGGAGGATGGAAAAAGATGTTTAAAAAGCCAGGCAGAGGGACATCGGACACCCAAAAAGAGATCAAGTCCTTTTGGGACAATTACATTTTCTTCATTCTAAACTATCTTCTGCAGTTAGTTGCGCAAAACGTCTGGCTTGGGGCAGCTCCTGGGCTTGTTTATGTACTGCAGACTGAGTGCCAAACTCTCCTGACAGGAAATGAGTGAGACTGCAAAGCGAGTATTTCGACAATACAAGAGAAACTCATAAGTTTTGGTAACCATGTTATTTTATTGGTTTGTTTGTTTAATGTTGATACTATATTAAAGGTCAAAGGTACATTAAACGTTAGGGGAAATAAATATGCTGGTGAACAGATAAATGCTATGGAGCCCCCAGTAATTAACAAGGTCCATACGAATAGCTTGTTCATAAGAGAACAAACTTTTTTTCTCCAATCTGAAAAGATAAATCCCTTTTTTTGCTAAATCTACATGCAGGGTTTATGAGCCAAACCTCGGCGCCCTTTCTCAAGGGAAACTCCCACTGAGCTCAGGGGGAGTTTCCTCTGAATAAGACTTTGGCCTTCTTTACCTTGTCCTTGAAAATCCCATTCAGCTTAAGGCACCATAAAATTCAGTGCTGGAGTCACCCCATACTGACCACACTTCTGTGAGCAGAGGACACGCTCCCAGGCCCTTTTGCCTGGTTCTCAGAAACAATATTTCCATTTCCACTCCATTTTCGTGCTCACATTCCTCTGCACATACAAAGTTAATGGAGGAAGTTAAACTTCCTGTATGCATTAGTCTGAAATAGCATCTGAGGACTGGAAGAAGTGGTTGTATTATGGACATAGTCCAAAGCTCTAGGAAGTCGAGGGAAAGATTCTTGTGACATCACCAGCTTTAGGATTATAGTCTATTTGCAATAGAGAACTTGAGAAAGACATTTGTCCTGCTCGTAGTACACTAGCCAGATAGCCTTTCCTGAGAATGTCCCACAGATATTTGGTAGAAGAAAGAGGTTAAAATCAAAGCCATCAGAACAAATGGTTAACTGCATTGCATCTCATATGAAATATGCTTAGGAATCACCATCAGGAGGTTACTATGGAGGCAAAATGCTATTTGGAACTGAAGCCAAATGCTGATTAAAGGAAATCCAATGCTTCATGCAGTGACCACTCACACAGACAGATCCTGCATTTGAATTCTCTTTGTGCTCCAACAATCCTCAGTAGCTACATCGTTACCCCATTCAATGTGTCCATCCCAGATGCTGAAGAATCAGGACCAGTTGATAGTCTCATTAGCTGCCCAGGATTCCCAGAACAAAAGTGAGCAGAGCTGGCATTCCAACCTTCAGCTGCTGGCCCTCCAGAGCCCTCCTAACCATGGCTCTGAACTTGTCTTGGAGAGATTGTTCAAAATCTGAACTTACAAAAATAATTTGAAGAGTCAAAATCAATATGACACCAAATTTTTCTAGGCCAGAAATTTAAGTTTGTTATTATCCCTAATCTTATAAAACCCTTCAGAGTTGTCATGTTCTGTGAAGAACTTTAGAAAGGTAAGCCATTGGGTTTTGCATAATATTCTTTGGTTACCTAAGGAACAAGTCACAGCCCTCACCAGAAGCATCATCAGGGCCTGTGCTGAGGCTGAGTGTTAATTCCCCCCCTTGCCCCTTCCCTGTGAGCAGTTGTGTCAGAAAGACCACAGGGACAACTGGCATCAGGGCCTGGGAGGGCAAATGGGGAGTGAGCCATGACTCCCATGTTGAGAGCTTTCTTTGAAGGACTGCTAGTCTAGGATCTTTCACATAACAGTTGTTTCCTAAAAAAATCCAAAGGTAATAAATTACAGGGAGTACAACAAGGTATTTTATGCTTTGCAGTGTGATGATCAAAAGATGTTATCATTCCATTTCACATGTTTGCAGATGGTTGTTACTCCAGGTAAGTTACAGGCAGCTTTTGTTTCCCTTGAATGCTGAAACTTTATCTTCTTGTTAAAGGATGATCTGTGAGTGAGTGCACAAGGGAAAGAAGAGGCTCTTTGCCTTTCTGGCTCCTCTTTCTGCCTTGTCCATGATCCAGCCTCAGGTTCTCCAGTGGGAATACTGACACTGAGAACAACACTGGGAAATAGAAAGAACAGAGGCAAAAATGCCAGGAGCCTTTCTCGTAGGTATTTACAGCATCCACTCAAGAAATATTGCTAGACTATCCCAAGGGCTTAGGATGAGACATGGCTCTGAGTTTTCCAGAAAATAGCAAGTATTTGTAAAGCATTTGTGTGATGGAGGTCTGGGCTCCATTACTGGATTACCAGGGCAGTCCTCCTCCAAATCCTACATCCTGATAGACAATTTGGCTTAACAGTCACCATAAAAGAGGCCAAACCTTTTTTCTTAATCTGAAATCATCAGAATTTTTTAATTTCAGGATGCTTTGTTTTAGTTTTTATGTTGTTCTGTATTTCCAGGTTCCATCTGGTACCTGAAATGAAAATGTTGTGAGAAGCAATTCTGCTAATACAGCTGAGATAGCAATGGAAAAAGTTAAATCCCAATTAAAAAAACAGCCACATCTTAGTCTGACATTTAATCTTGATTAGATTTTTAGTACTTCTTTGAAAGTTTCCACTTTGCATCTCAAGAAATAATTCCTGCATTTTGTTCTGTAAATGCAAAAGCCATTGGATAAACTGACTCTTAAAACAACAAAAAAAAAGAAAAAGAAAAAAGGATATATTTGTAACGCAACATCAAACAATTGTTCTATTGGCACACCTTTGTAATAGTTTCTTTATGCAAACTTTATAGCCTTCGCACAGTTTCCTGATTCTGTTGTTTCCAGTACATTTATTTCAATGAAAGCAGCTGTAAACCTTTTAAACAATTCTGGAGATTGGTCCTTATTCTCATGATTTAAGTTGTGCAGTTATACAGACAGCTTGCATAAACTGCTACTGGGTAGTATAAATGGAGCTTCCTCCTCAAGCTACACCATTTGCAAGCCCTGCGTAAATACATGCTTTTTAGGGTATACACTTCAATGCTCTTCTTTTTATTTCCTACAAAGACCTTTTTTATGTTGTTAGATAGATGAAGAACAAAAAAAAATGAACCCTGGGTAAATTGCTTTGAATAAATAAGAACTGACCAGATCCTTTACCCAGACATTGAACTGAATAAAATCTAAATACTTTTACATGTTTACATAAAAGAGTTCATGTTCTTCTACTTTGTGGTTTAATTCAATCCTGTGACAAGTAATCTGTCAGTATACCAGTCCAGTCACAATCCAGCAATATTGCAGCCTTTCAGGAGGCTCTATTGTGGCAGGATTTCTAGCCTAGCTTCTACTCCATATGTTCTAAATTTGCAGGCATTTCTTTGGACATCCAAATCTCAATATATGAACATAGGTAATCTGAACTGCGGGCAAAATTGGCTGCTGAATCTCACGCTATGGCTTGAGTCCCATCTCTAGGTTTGAGGCTTGTTTGTCATCAAACCAGAATACTGATAATATCATACAAAATATTCTTCAACTTCTATCTCAGCAATTTCAGTACCATAGTATTTGTATAATAGCAAAATTTACATCTCTTTCTTGTCTTCTCTACGTCTACAAAGCATGTGTGGGATTTATTATTATCATTATTCCTCTTTGGTATTTTATCTGTCTCTCCATCTTTGTTTTGCTGAGAATGAAAAAGTGAAGCAGATGCAGTAAGTTTTGTTTCTGACTTTGAAAGTTATGAGATCTGCAATCACACTCACCTTTTTCAGAAGAGAACATTGTAATATTTGGCCATATGTTAAGAGGATTCTGTGGCTTGCTGAACTTTAACAGAAATGTCAGCTTCCCTAATCAAAGTATGTGTCAGGGTTGCTCTTTCAAATGCTGGAGATACCATCTCAAACACTTCATTTATGGTGTCAAACTGCTGAAAAGGATTTGCTTAAGATTGCTAAGGCCATTGAGAATCATATCCTTAATGTTGTGTGGTTGGTATTGTCCTGTTTGTCTTAGTAACCTTCTCTCTTAGCAAAGTACCTAGATGACAAAGATATTTTCTCTAAGGATATTTAACCTCTTGTGTTGCCTGTAAACTGTGCACAGAGAGCTTGCAATAAAGTAAATTAAAAGATGTGGTTTCTCTTACCCTTTACACAGGCATTAGTCTAATATTGCTGAATGCTACCACTGTGAATGGGCTACTCTGAATAGCTTCAAAAAAAGATTGGGAAGATACTGAGGTGGAAGCTTTATAGCTTTTTCCCCTGAAAAAGTGAACATTGGAGCTATCCCAGGGTCTCTTTGCATGATGTGGTTTAACTCTACTAGCCAGCCCCTGGCATCTTATCAGGTCCCCTGGCAGTAGGATGCTAGCAGCACACAGAGTCTCATTTCCACATCCCATATAAAATGTCCTGAGCTGTGCTCAGAATATAAACTGAAGAAGTTTTAAAACAGTGTATTTAAGGGCATGATAGTGTTTTCCCTGAGTATTTTCAATTTTTATTGAAATCAGTATGTGTGAAGGCTGTTCAGATCCTTAACAATTTCCCTTTTAATTTATTAGTTTGCATACTGAAAGCAATTTTACATATATCTTCCTTTTAATTCGCATGGGAAAGGTATTCACTAAACTATTTTATTTCCTTTTCTCGTGGGAGAGAGACCTGCTGCACCCATCTGTACTTATGTTTTTGTTAACACTTTTCAAAAATCCAAGCTGAACTTAGATCTTGCACCTTTCATTCAGAAAGAAATCCAAATGAAGGATGGGTGAATTTAGCCTGACCAAAGAACATAAGATTGGATTTTAAGATTTTAATGGAAGCACAACCTTGTCCTTTGAGGGAGATTTTTCCCACTCAGAACTAAACCAGAACTACAGTTTGCTAAGCACTTTTAAACAGAAGCATCTTCATTCAAATCTTCACCAGTTACAGAATATGCCAGTTTCATCAAAATTGACATTAAGAAAATGTAAAAGTTTTCAATAACTTAATAACATTGCTCTTCCTTTTACATGTTTGGATTGTGGATTATAACACTTAAAGAAACAAAATAAAAATAAGTCTTTGTAATAGTGATTATGTGTAGTGTTTTAAACAAACCATACGAATTGTTAATGTTTTGCAATATGCCAAGCCAAATCCAAAAGGCTATTTTTGAAATATCATTCTAGAAAGGTTTTTCATTCTTGGACCTACTTTGCCTGTAGCTTTACCAGGGTCCTCATGGAGGCAATGACCCTGGCCTGTCCATAACAGACCAAAAATCCTCCACTATGTTTCTACACAGCAGTCACTGAGGTCCATACCAGCATGGATGAGCCAGCTCCTGGAAGATTAATAGCCAGGTTCTTTACTCAGCACACTGCAACACTGCCCAGCATAGCCGGTTTAAAGCCTCATCAGATACTCCAGCAGAGATTGCAGTGTCGTCAGGCTAGGTAAAGACCTGACTGGATGTGCTCCTGAGTAACCTGCTCTTGATCTCCTAAGGTACCTTCCCACCTTAGACAATGCTGTGATTTGGCAATATATCATTACTCCGCCTCTCTTTTCCCCTGAGTCTTCAAATATTTAAGGACTTTACCTCATTTCACGAAGCAGATTAATCCAATATCACCATGTAAAACTGCCAGCTACCCTTCCCAGGGCAATTCCCCCTCCTCTCCGTTCTTTGCTGCCCTTGGCTTGTAGCAAGGAGCCCTGACAGACCTGGTTTTTCCCCCTTGCCTCTCTTGACAGTGGCACCCCCCTCCACCTCACCCCAGCGATGCACAGAGCAAGACCCATTTCCCAGTCTGCTGTGCTGGGGATGCAAAACACACGGCCAGGGGAATGGGGAACGACTGGAGCCGGCTGAGTGGCACCAACATACAGGCTGCCACTGCTCTTTCAGACAGTCCTTTTCCAGATAGGGTAATGAGGAATAAATTGGGACCTGGATGAATGCTCTACAGGAGAAGGGTGTAAGAAACCATCCCTCTCTCAGTGGTGCTTTTGCCTGGCCCTCATTTCGACTGCTGAATCCATTTAAAGTTTATCTTTGCCCTGCGGTACTAGTAAGCAAGGCTGGCAATTCCCTCAGTCCGAGCGTTTCCTGTTAAAAGGATTCCATTTAATACCCTGCAAATTATCTGGGGTGGTGCAGAGCGATTTATTTTGTAGGCCTTATGTTGTGGATTGAAATTGCTTTTCCTCATCTCAGCGAACGGCAGCGGGGAGTGCAGCCCCCTTCCCCGTGCTGTGCGGGGGGGTTGCAGTGGCCACCGCAGCACTAAGCCACGACGGCCACAGGCTCTGCTGGCACCCAGATGCGGGCTGTGTTTGCAGCAAGTAAACCTGCCCTTGGCTCCTTCCAGGGGGCAGGAGGCAAAAAACCCAAGCAGACTTCACACACATAAGCAGCTGTTTGAAGAGGCTCAATTCCTGGAAGAAAAAAGGCTTCGATTTGCTTAACACTGTCTGAGGGAGAGAAAAGGTTAGACCTGCTCTTCTCCCTAGGGGTTCATGCTAGTAAAGATGCCCAAGTTGCAGTCCCAGGCGCAGGGTGAGTAAGTAATTAGGGGGCCGGGCACTGACCTAGGTGCTTGCCCAGGCCAAATGAAGGCAGAGCAAAGTCACACAGGGAGATAGTGGTGTTGCATGCTTCATCCACCCTGTTTTATAAACCAAAAAATATCAAATCCGGAGGAAAGGAATCCCCAAACTTCCTGTTTTTCTGAAAGCAAAGCTGTCTCAGTCATCTCAAATTAGAAAGAGGATACAAAAGAGCCAACTCATTTGTTTGATATAGTTTAGCAAAGAACTCCACTGCAAAATGCACAACTCAACATTTTCTTTCATGACTAAATACTTGCCTGCTTACAAAGGAAAGGAAGTTTAAAACTATATGAAAGCACTCTCTTTCCTCCCTCCCCTGCCCATTAGCTTCCCTACCACTATTTATCTTTATGTGAAAACCCAAAAATTCCAGCCACAATTATACCCCATAGCATAGATATAATTCAAACAGACACTAAGAATCATCCAGCAGAATGCATTCCCACATTATTTAGCAGCATTTAGAAGAGGATTTGGTATGGATATGAATAACGAGAGCGGCTTATAATAGCTAAAATAAATTTGCCCAGATAGAAAACTTCATGCTTCATGGTTTAGGTCAATCTCTAATTTCTAGGGATTAGACTGAATCTTTCACAAGGGTAGATTATGCTACCGCTTCTTTCCCTGGAGTATCTTTTGCTGTCTTATGAAGATCTGCTCTTAGTCACTGCCAGAGGGAAGGTACGGCGTTTGATGTGTTTCATTCCATAAGGCAGTTCCCACTTCTTGATGATTTGTATTCAAAATAGGCCAGAAAGGTTAAGAAGGGGAGAAATAAAACGATATCATTCTTACCTTGCCAATGGAAAACCAAGGCTTGGACACTTTTATCATCTTTTTCAAGGGCATTTAAAGAATTTGCAGCAGTCAGACCTGTTCATTGTCTTATCCACAAGAACAACTTTAGTCTTGACAAGCATTTTTCTTTTGACGGAACAGCACCCTTGGTTTTAGTTCTGTTCCAGAATGAAAATCACAAAAAAGACCTTATTGCGAGACTCCCAGAATTCATCAGAGTTTGGTTTTCCATTGGGATGCGGTAAAGTTGGCTCACTTGTTACTGGTATCACTTCCAGAACGTGAATAGCCATTTGAGTACCCGTTTAAAAACACCGAAGTGATGGAATCTGAGATTCATGTAATGGGCACAAGACATATGGAGTGCTGAGGAACAAAAATACATTTGTGACTAATTCATTAGAGAAACTCCTCATGGAAGATGTAGTTGATCGTGATTTCCCTGTCGTATTGTGAAAATTAGTATCTGCCTGGGTTATATCTACCCTGTAAATGAGAAGAGCTCAAGAGAAGTGTTAGCTTCAGCCTTGCTTTTAAGAATGTGTAAATTTGGGGGGAGTCTGAATAGCATAACTTGCTTTGATCCTAGATCTTTCTCAGTGTTTCTGATCTTCAGTCATAATTTTAACATAACTCCACATTGCCTGAGACAAGGGTATCTGCCCACAGATTCGTCACAGCAGGGAAATAAATTCCACACTACCCATTTTATTAAGATGGGCTCACTATTGCACTAATTAATTTTTTTCATTTTTCAAGTTGAAGTAACATTTTTAATTATTTTTTTTCACTGGTTGTCATGTCATTTTAAATGACCTCTCTTGTCTCAGCTTTCTCAGCCTGTAAAATGCAGTTAGCACAAGTAATCTGAGAGGTTCTGTGCCTAAAGCTGTCTCATAACATGACATAATAGGGTAGTATAATCCAAGTTGTACTAGGTATCCAGAATGGGAAAATTTATTCCATTTTAAGACCCAAGAAAAAAGATGAGCCCACAAGAAAGAAAGAAAGAACACATATATCTCTGTCCCTCTCATTTTAATCTGCAGAGTGTTTAAAGGTGAAGTTGAAGTTGCCACAATATTCTTGGAACAACTGAGCTGTGTAATGAATATCTCATAGGAGGGATAAATACTTCCAGATAGTTGGGTGAATTTTAGTTTATAATAGAGGTTACAAATTTGTATTTGGAAACAGGAAAAAAAAATTTGCTACCTTATTCATTCTTCAAAAATCTTTGGATTCCACAGCTTTCTTCACTTAGATCTGCCTGGTTCAAGAATGGGAAACGAGCTATTCAACCTTATTATCATGCAAAACCAGATGGAGCTTGACAAAAGGAAAACCTCCAAGTAGAGGAGGTTTCCAGTCCCTCCGGTGTGTGAGAAAGGATGATCAGTGAGCATCCACCTTGCACAATGCATGTTTGTCAGTTAACAAAGGCGCAAGGAAGTACATTTCCCCTCCCTTAATATGCATTGCACCAGCCTTGAAGTTTCAGAAACAAATTAAGTTCCTTTCCTTCTGGTCTTACTGTTGTATAGAGTGGCTGCAGGCCACAATGCAGCTGCCAATTAGACCGCCTTACATGCGCAGGGTTTACTGAAGGGTTTGTCTGGTTTGGTTCTTTAGCTAGTGTTTTACCAGGGTTAAGGACTCACTGGTATTTTCCAAATTATATACAGGATATCTATCTACAAATAATGAAATACTTGCAAAGTGATAGATGCACAAGTGCAACAGCTTTTACCAGCGTATATCCTGAGCTGAGGGTCAAACACATGGGTCTGCTACAAGCTCATCCCTTTTCTCTGCTTTAAACCTCACAGTAGAATGACTTGAAAATTTTATGGGCAAAATAAACAAATCAGACTGAACAGAATGGGAGAAAAGCAGCTTAAGAGGAGCCTGTCAGCACAACCTGCTCCCTTTTCTAACCTGGCAGCAATTCCCTCTGGGCTCCTGCCGTTCTCCTATGCATTTCCCTTCCAACCCTCATTTCCCTGTGGAGCTCTCTCAGCCCATCCGATTCTGAACATCTGCTGGCACTGAACTCCTGCAACTCTCAATCTGTTTCCCCTTGGCTTCCTTCTTCCTTCCAGTTCATCTTTCTTATTTTTGTCTTGGTGAGACTTCCCTCCTTTTCCTCTATGTCTTCCTGCTGCTATCACCATTTTCATCTCTCTGCCTTCCAGGTGAGAGCAGACTGAATCTCACTAGTGAGACCTGAGGGAGTGAGTCCCCACCCTGTCCCCCCAAGGCAGACACATTAGTTTGCTAACATGCCACCACCCAACGGTCAGTCCTACTCTTCTCCTCCAGGCTCCTGGTATCCTTCTGCTTCCCCTTCAGTTGTTCATTTGACCTGGAATAAGCTGGCTGCATGACCTTGAAAGTGGTGGGAAACTAAGCCAGCAGAAAAGAGCGAGTAGTTTTCTACCAGTTCAGTGAGTTAAAACGGCTGACTGAAGTAGGACGCTGCTGTAGGAGGAGGTTTAGTTTTCTTGCCCTCTATACATGTAGTCCATAGTGGCAAGGTCATATTGTAGAGAAACAACTGGGTGTACAGATGAAAGTGGAGGTAAAGGAAGAAAAGTACATGGATTTGGGGGAACCATTGAGCCTGCATCATCTTAAGCTTGACCAAATCTGTTCCACCATGTGGGATATATTCCATAGGCTGAGAAATGCTGCAATCTTGTACACATAGGGCCAATATGTTGCTGCCTCAATGAAGGCCTTCCCACAGGATAGTGCAGTTGCTCCTGCTCATTCCCATAGACAACTCTGACCAGGCTGAATATAAGCCCAGGAGTATTATAGCAACCCAGGCCTCTGTCTGGAGGAATGAAGAGAGGCCTTGGGTTTAGCCACCTTCAGCTGAGGGTTCTTGATATGTAATTTTGTGCTTCATCTTGTCAAAAGGCCCCATACACATAAATATCCATGTTAACTACCTTATAATTCAAACTTAAAGAGGAAGAAGCTGAAACTGCAGAGGTTAAGTAAATGGCATATGTCTACACATGTTCCCTCAGATGGAACAGTCTGAGATCAGCCCTTGTCTCCGCTATTTGACAAGAACCAGAATTTTAAATCCTTAGTTGGGAGAAATGCTATTAAAGTCAGTGGGCTCTAATGGTTTAAGCTTATAGCCTAAGTTTGACTTTAAGCTCTTCCAATAACTCTCAGAGTGGCTTCAGACAATCAATTTACTTCTCTAATGTAAAACAATAATGGACAATGGTGCTCTGACAGGTACATCATTCTTATTCCAGTACAAATTGGAAACTTAATGTTGGGAAAAATTAAGCAGGGGAAATAGAAATTAATATATAGAAAGAGGGGACTGATTTTAAAAAGCATATACAGAGTAGTATAAAAGGGGATTGGGTAAGTCAAATGTACATCTGTCCCAAGGGACACTTTTCAGGTCTGTTGTCCTCCTATAGATTTCCTGCACAGAGGCACAAGCTTCTAAGTGACCAGTAAATAGGTAACACTGATTTTCCTCCTACTTCTTCAAGTTTTGAAATACTGAAATTAGACTAGGCTATTCCTGATTCATGACGTGTAAATGAGAGGAGTTCAGCCCTGTTAGATATCTGACCTGAAAAAAATTATGCATGTTTCCATTGCAGCAGTCTGCCTTATATTCCTTATGTCGTGTAATACCTTGTTGTACCAACAGGCAGGTAGGCGACTTGTCGGCAACAATGACAAATATACACAAATGAATTGTTAGTGTAAATTAGTTGTGCTTAATTGCTTTTTTTTCCCTTGATTTTTTGGAAGAATCTTTTGTAGTCATATTTTTCCATTCCTGTATGTCTGCAGTTGATAAATTATTTCTGTTCACTTTAATCCATTTTTTATTATTCTTCCAGATCTTTTTATTTTTCTGGTGTTGCTGAAAATAAATCTTTTCAAGAGCTCAGCAATGCATTCAGATGGATCTTTTGAACAGTATGGTGCTTCTTCTAGGAGTTAATGAATTAGAAAATAAGGAAATAGTGTTTTGAAATTAGTTAATTGTCTTAACTTAAAAAAAATGTATTAATGAATGTTGTTAACTAAATTGTCATATATTGGTTTTGACATATTCCCCACTTAAGTTTTCATGCTGTCTCTTTGTTTCTATGCTAAGTGCATGAGCGGTGTCCTAATGCACATGGATCTGCAGCCCTATTTCCTATGGAAACAAGGCTTCTGCAGTCAGCTCTTGGGCTTGTACTCCTCTAAATTTTGAACCTGTTGACTGATTTTGACAGAGAGGTAAAGTCCCCAAAATAACAAAGTTCCTACAAGCTTCAATAAAACAAGCTGCCACATACAGAAAGATCTTCTAAGTGATTTGACTGAAGGAAAGGAACATTATATATGCACATGTGTTTAGACTTCAGAGAATCCAAGCAGAAGAGAGACCATACAAAAATGTATCTATGATAGAAATAAGCTTTAGCCAAATCTCCTTAAAAACCAAAATCAATCAGCCAAAAAACAAATCATAGCAAATCAGACTTCATTAATTCTAGGGCTCACCAACATAATTGTTTTCTTGTGCTAGCTCAACACATTCTCATTTCATTTCCTTAGATGACCTTACATCTATAGACAGTGTATTTTTATTACAGTATATTCTCAAAGCAGATCCTCCTGCAGCTGTGCTTTTTCCCCAGGCTTCTGCTGGTTTCACCTCTACTGCATTTCCAGGTATTTATTTTGCTTATGATGAATCAAGCTCTATCTAGATTTTAATAGACTGGTAAGTCAACTGAATCAGAACTGTGTCCATGAATAGGACTTATGGCTTCATCTGTATTAGTAAATTAAGCATGCCCAGGAACATTTGCTGGCACTGAGGCAAGCTGATGCAGAACAGCCTGCATCCGTACTATTGAATTAGCTTACCCTCCAGAAAAGGGTGGCTGAATGCAAACTGCCTATGGAGAAGGATTCCTTCTCTGTGCTGTTCCTGGGAATTACTTGGCAGTGTGTTAGATGGGGTGTTTGTACCTTTGACAAAAACATGCCAGGCATCGTCCTAACAATTTCATAGTATAATTAATCAAGCTCCAGTGCCTGGGAATGTTCCCCGTCCCTGCCTAATTAAGTGTATAACATGACACACCTACGTCCTTATTTATGGGCAGTTTGTGCATGGCCATCTCTGCTTCCAGTGTGCCAATTCACTGCTCATATGAGTTGGGCATAATCTATAAACTGAGCATATGAGCTGAACATCCCCAACCTGTTCAATTTAAAATAGAATAAGCTCAGACGTTCCACTTAAATGAGTTCAGATTGTTTTGAGCAAAATAGAAAAGGTTCATCTCATATAATCATCTAATCTAAAGGCTATAAGGGACAGGATTTCCAATAGGGAGGCTGAAGAAGCGGGGCAAATAATGAATAAAGATGAATAAAACTGATCTCACATAGCCCTAAAGCTCCGAGTTCTCAGTGGTCATCTCTTTTTTCTCGCAAAAGTATACATTTCCTGGATTTTTCAGTGCAGTGATTTTAATATAAGGCCAACAGATGCTGAATTGTTTCTGCAGTGTATTATACATCCTAATTTCTCTTTAGTCTCAGTCAGAAGTCTTATCATCTGCTAGGAAGCTCTCTGGATTTTTTGGTTTCTAACCTAAGCCAGGTTTCCTTCCTTCCTTCCTTCCTTCCTTCCTTCCTTCCTTCCTTCCTTCCTTCCTTCCTTCCTTCCTTCCACTCCTTCCCACAGTACAAAATGCATAACTAATCCTTACACTCCTTTTAAAAGCCACAGTCCAGAAAAGCACCTAACCACATGCTAATCTCAAGTGAAGTGGCTACTCATGTGCTCAAAGTTATGCAAGTACTTAAGTGCTTTTGTAGATCAAAGTCTGGATTTACTGATGTGTATCTGAAGATCAGAGGCTGATCCATTACTCCAGAATACCTTGGAAATAGTTTTTATGTTTGGTCCTTCTTCTCTGTTTGCATTCCTCTGAGACTTTGGTAATGAAGGGAACTATTTATTTTCTCACTACTAACATTCTTGACTGGAAAGCAGAAATCCTGTTTTTAGTAGTACATTATTCCGTCTCAAAAGGAAGAAGAAGAGGGAAGGATGGAAATGGTTTATAAATATAATATTCTTTGGATCAAGATATAAGGCTACTTTATCAAGGCTTGCTTTGTTATGATTATTAAAGGGACCTGCTAGGGATGAAAGGAATTAGAATGGAGGCTCATGGCATTGCAGCCCTTGTGCCTGCATCAGGGCTTCCACACTTCCAGGCAACTTTTCTCAGGGCTTTCCTTCTCAGTAGCAAAAGCCATGCACTCATGAAGCTCATCAAGCAAAGTTCAGCTCAGGGAAGATTTTTTTCTTTTTATTAATTTGTTTCCCTAACTTCTTGTTTAATTTATTCACATTTTAGAAGAAGTTTGCATGCTTTAAATACTGCCACCTTTAATTTTATTCTTCAAAACCTGAGTTAATTAAAAAGAATACTCAACTACAAAGCAAAAAATTATTTCACAATCACTCAAGCCCATATCTCTCCTCTCTTCTGTGAGCAGCAACTCATAGAAAAGAGGTAGAACTGGCTGATCTGTGGGAGAGGTGAAAGCCAGAGAACCTGCTCCCTTAGAGCCTTGCCTCTCACCTGAACGCTGTGGGAAGTTCTCAATGAATAAGCCACGGGACCAAAATTTCCCATGAGGCTTGGAGCCAGAGCAAAACTTCCTTGTAAAACTTCTGACTTTCCTCTTGGAAATTGACTGGGGAATTAATGGAGATGTATCCCTGGAACACTGACTGTAGAAGAAGGTCCCTATCTCTTCCTCAACCACACAGGAGGTGACATTAATTTCAGAACAGGATGCCTTCTCTAGATGGATGCTGGTGTTTCAACATCTTAAAATGGGCTTCATAGTACTAATCTGCAAGTGATCTATTAATCTTCCTCCTCCTGGCCCTCTTCCTCCAGTGGCCACTTTCATTATGTACGCTAAGGCTCATTCCCCTACTGGGAACACGGCAATATCATTTGTCCACAGGGAAAAAAATCAGTCCTTTTCAAGATGCCTTTATCCTGGTTCTTTGCTCTTGGCAGGTGACAGTCCCTTCTGTCCTCTAGATCTGCTCTTGTGTTTAGCTTGTGACTTATTAGCATAGCGACTGCCATTTATCAGACTGTTGTAATGCCCACGATTCTTGATGGGATCTGTATTTGCACAGATGCTGCGTTTGAGAACAGGATGGTTCTGCCTACACTGGGATCTAGGCATGGGCAGATAAAAGACCCAGGGCTTCATCCTCTAAACAGCCACCCATGCTGTAGCAATCTTTTTAAGGTCTTGGTCAATGCAGAGCTGGGCAGGCGGGCAGCACAGATGCTCTTGATCCCTGGAGGAGACCTTGCTTGTGCAAAAGAACAGCTAAATTTGAGTTTGAAGGGCATGCTGAAATAATCCTTTAAACCTTGCAAGATCTTTTTCAATAAGTGGGGAAAAAATCTTTAGATCAAGATACCTAATGGATGATGATACAACCCAGCCTATAGGCAAAATACTTAATGAAACGGAGGCCAAAAGAGCCTCAAGGAAGAAAGCTCAAGGAGAATCAATCAGCACTTTCCAGCCATTAAAACTAAACATGCACAACCATAGCTGTTCATCACAGTTGAATCTACTCTTACACAAGCAAATACATGGGTGGTGAAAGTAAATAGCTGCATTACCCTAAGTTCCTCATAATCATCCTTAATTATGAAGAACAACCATTATTATTATTATTACTATTAGACCTGTTAGACATAACACTGGCTTCAGAAGGATTTGAATTAGGCCTTAAAGTGTCCCATACTAATACAGCACTGGCCTATAAATTCCATCTCTACCTTCTGATGCTTTCTTTAGTTGTGCTTTACCATAGTAAAAATACAGCTAGTGGAAGAAATTTCATTTCTGCTTTTGCTCAATCACTAACAGAATTTTATTGTGTTTTAGTTTGGTTTTTCATTTCCATAGTATTTGCAATGGTCTACATATAAGACCCTGACAGATAGAAACAGTTTCTATAAGAGCAAAGATCTCTCCCTAACATCATTATGCTAATGCTTTGTGAGCATAACACCTATGGGAATTTCATGTTGTCAGGGTTTTTTTTAAAAGGCATGTGTTATGCCAGTGTATAATATACACTGTCTCTGCTGCAACATTAAACCAAGTGAGAGACAAAAATTTAATCCAACTTGCAGAGCAGTTATTCAAAACTGAACAGAGCAGCCACTTTCAGTAGAGATAAGAACAAACCAAGACTCTGGTGCAAACCAAATTCCTGACATTTTATTTCCCTCCCTAGCTTTCTTTTTTGTCACTACGCATGCCTGATCAGAGTAAATCTGGTCAGGTTGTCCCTTTCCCACTGCCAAATCTGGTTTCCTTGTTATGACAGACTTTGCCAAGAAGCATTAAATGAGTTTCTGTTATGAACTGGGAACACCTTAATTACATGTCCTAGGTCCAGTTTTCCTTGTACACAACTGCCTGCATTCTAGTCTTCCTGAAGGTGATCCAAGTTACAAGTCCACTACTCCTTTAAAAGGAATTCCAGGAGCTAAAACTCAGGCAGTCATTTACTAGGAAAAATCTATGATTTCAATGCAAGTTGCTGGCTTCCTGAGAGCATAGTCCAGCTCTACCATAATGCGGATTCTAAGTCATAGAGTATTTTACTGGGAATGTAAGCACTTTAATAAGAAAAGGATTGATTTTGCAACTAGCACAAGTTTCTAATGATTGAAAATTACGTATTGATTTTTTTTTTAAATTAAAGCCATCTTTCTGTTCATAATGGAAGGTCCTGCCCTTCTTGAGATTTATCACCATAGGCCTTGGGTGAAGCTTGCAATTTTGCTCTTACATAGTGAACATAAGGGAGGAAACAGACTATTAAGATGGATGGCTTTTTTATTTTATTTATTTAAACCAGGTTAATATTAGCTTTTTATGTAGACTGAGAAGTATCAGCAACAAAGCCTTGGGAATTAGGTGGGAATAGATACACCAAAGGAAATTCAAACCTAGACTCTCTATCACCCTGTACCCAGTGTACAGCAGGACTTGAAAGTAGTCCTTCAAGTCCTTCAAGACTGAGACTTCAGCTTTCACCTTCCTGCCCACAGCTGTGAATGCCTGGTTGGAAAAGTAAGACTCAAGACATAAACCTGAAACAAGTCATGCTGTGCCTGTGACCTCGGTGTCTATTTGAAAGCACAAGAAGGAAGGAGGCAGAGCACTGCAATGCAGGTGTCTGGTATTATTACAAATGTAGTCTTCATCCCTCCAATGTAAATTTGCTGATTTACGCCAGTTTTATGGGTTTCTCTGGGCTAATGGGTTCCCATGTGCAAGGCCTGAGGATTCTAGGACAAGTTGCCCAGATGTAATGATGTTTTCTGACCCAGAATAATCCACAAGGAGATGGTATCGCTTTCCACTCTCTGTTGTTATTGTTGATACACAGCATTGGGTTTTTTTTTAAGCTGGCATTTTGTAATTATTATTATGTAATTTCTTATTGCTTATTTTATTAATTTACAAGACCAACTGCCTAGTAACAAGTGGCTTTAATTTTTAAAAACTATAAATTAAAAAATCCTCATAAATTAACATGCCATCTCTAACAAGTGGTGGTACTAAAACTATCACTAACTTGTCACTAGCTGATGATTAAAGGAAGGGACAGAATAACAATCTGCCTGAAGTAATGCAGCAGCAAGAGTCATATGCACAATGTGCACTGAAGGAGCTCCATTCCTCCCTACAAACAGTATCACATTGAGTCTAGGAGACAGGAAATCAACTATGGGAAGAGGAATCTGCCTTTCTGGCTCAGGAATACTGGTTTCAGGTTTGTCCACTCTATCTGTGTTATGCGGATGCTTTCCTTTATTCTGCATGCTGGCACAACTACCTAAAGTTACTTTGCATCTGACACCTGGTATAATCTTCATGGTGAGCACCCTGTGCCCAATGCTAAAAGCACCTAAGCTGAAATCTTCCTGAGCAGAAAGCATGGGCCAGCTTTTCCCGGTGGTGTAGAGTAGCTCCACTGAGGTAGCGAATGAATAAAAGTCAGTTACTGGACAGCAACGGTGGAGCCTCAGGGTACCTTGCAGTTGTTTCTATTCCAATAGTATTCACAGTCACTGTGCCAACAACCCACAGAGGTCTCCTATTTGCATTTTTGCCTATCTATAACTTAAAGGCTTGATCCAATGTTCACTAAAGCCAATGGAAAGCTTTCTGTTGGTTTCAATAGGGTTTGGCTCTCACAGCGCTTGTGCAAATCAGAATTGCTCAACCTACACTCTGCAACCCATGTGCAGGTTGCTAGGATAATTTATCTAGGTCTTGGTCTGCCCCAAACCTCCCTCTTCCCCTGGGAAATTGTTCACTCAATGTCATGTGATGGTTATTTGGAAAGAGGGCAATCAGGAGCAGGCAGGCTGGATTGCTGCAGAGGAAGATGTGCCTGCCTGGCTTCCCACTTTTTCGGGGATGTCTGGTTCCTACCTGTGTTCTACTCTACAACGTGTGCAAAGTCAGTCACGTAAGCATGAGCATATTAAAACCATGCATGTAGCAGCAAGCCCACAGGAGCCCCGCAAATAGCCTCTGCTCCATAGAACAAGGTATGTTCCCCTCCCTGCTGGAAGAGTTGGGTCCCACATGATCACATTCATAATATCACATACCCAGACCTTAGAGACATCGTGCTGGGTTAGTCTGCGGTCAGAGGGAAGGAGGTGTGTTGCTTTTGCTACTTCTCCTGTAACCAACTTTCCATTCTTTCATAATGTAAAATTCTTCCTGGGTTTGCAGCCCAAGCCTTTCAGGAGGCAAACCCACTTGCTGAATGTCATGAAGAAAGCAAGTTGCTATGCTAAAATGCTGGCAGGAGTTCAAACCCAACAGAAAGTTTAGAGCGGTATCAAAACACAACACAAAAATTGTGTGAGCAGCACTTTTTGTCTGCTGCAAATAGTCAGCATGCATTTGGGCAATTTTTTTCTGTTATACAACAAAATGTTTTTTTAAGAAAAGGAGAGGGAAAGTGAAAGAGCATTTTCTTAAAGGGAGACCACCTGGTATGAACATAGTCATGGTTGTTAGCCTTGGCAGTAATTAAGAGGGGGCAGTTATTCAGTGGCCTCGGCTTGTTGGCAGTCTCTGCTTGGCGCCTATTTCTCTGGTGTTCATAATCACTGACCAAGGACACGCAGTAGGAAAACTGAGGGTTTGAATGGATTTGTAAAGGACTGACCTGTTTTGCTGTCTCTGGAGTGACTCTTTCTAACAAAGATACACTGAGTCTGCTTAACCCTGCAAAGTACAGTTTACAGATACCTCCAACAAATTAGGGGTATTAGCCCAGTTAAATTAATTAAAGCAATGTTAACATGCACAGACTGCTTCTGAGGCTTGGCTAACTAGCTCAAAGTGAGCTCCTTGGTTTTATGCAGCTTAGACATACTTTCACAGGGCTGCGTGGGACTTCATCACTGTCACACACTGAGCACTTCTTCTGTCTTCCAGTGCTAACACTTGCTGTCTTGTGCCAACACTAGCTAGTCCCTCTATAAAAACACTTCGTTGCACATTTTGTAGCTTCTGTAAGCCATGTTCTTGGCTTAGTCTCTAGAGGCTGCAATCTTCCCTGTCTCTCTCCTGACGAGTCAACCTCCTGTTGATTTTTACTTTTCTAGTTGCCTGCAATGCCTCCTTCCTGCTCGTTCATGCCAGAGAGTTGATAAAGATTCAGTTTTCTTCCTCTTTATGCTGTTTTCTCACTCGATTAGGGAACTTATAGGCTCCAAATTCGTACTTTCTTCTGGACTCCCCCATCCCCTCATCATGCTGGCTTTACTACATTTGCCTCAGTTACATTTCTTCTGCCCTTTCTTCCCCCATGGAAGTATGAGTTTCAGTTTGACCCTGGTTCCCCCTCTTCTTTTCCTGCTCCCTGGCATAGTTTCCTTCATGTTTGAGGTCAAATGATACCCAAATCAAGCCTTGAAGTTCTGGCCAGGCTAGCAGTTATCTCAAGAGAGAGGATTTATTTGGCCTTAAATTGCAGAAAAGTTTAGTTTTTTTCAAATGAGCTTTCTCTTTTGAGCAGGGGTGTGCTGCTAACCAGAGAGATAGCCAGTCATGGGGGGGTCTGTCAAGGTGGACAGCATCAAAAGTAACTGACCCCTGAGCTCAGCAGTCACCCAAATGCTGAATAAGGATATTCTCGGATGTGCAGCTGTAGGTTTTGCATGCCCAGTAAATACAAATTCCTTTCTGCAGCTTATCTTCTTTTGATATGGTTGGCAAAAGGACCCTTGATTCTCTCTTCTCTTTTTTCCTTCTCCCGTGGAGCATCTTGGAGGCAGGTCTCAAAGTTTTAGTGATGTTTTAATGGAAACAAAATAAACAGCCTGTGCAATGGGCAGTTTCCTAGCAGATTCCCTTTTCTTAAAAGTACTGTCTGAGTTTAATGAGTTGGAATTTACAAGTATAATTAGTAAAAGGCTTAAGATACTACTCTCTGAACTTATTTGTATTTAATTTAAAGTCTGAACAAATATATTTACATGTTGAAGCAAATGTTTGCCTTTATTTTAAAGTATTCATCTCTTCTTATCTTCCAGGCCTTGGTGAGGCAAAAGTTCACTCATTAAGCTTTGTGGTACTAGGACATCTGACTTTACTTGGCTTGAAAATTTAATTTATGAAACATCATCCCTGAACCTGTTGTGGAAGGACTTAAGCTCTTTTAATGAATAAAATGTTATCAGCTTTTAAAATGTATGTGCTTAAGCCTTAAAGGAATGCTGTGTAGATGTAGTATTAGCACAGCAACCTACAAATTCACCAGAAAAAAGGACTTATAATAATTAAGCTTTGGACTGTGTTTGAAAGAAGTAGGGGGTTTTGTTGTGGTTTATTTATTTATTTATTTATTTTTATTTCAGATTAATTTCTGAGCTTATTGCTATGGAAGGCTCTGTTGGTTTAAAGTATGTTCATTTTATTCTGTCACTATGGGACTCTATTGAAGAGAGCTTGCAAATTATATATAAGTAAGACAGAGGACACTTTGTTTTCCTCTGGCATCTCCTAATACACAGGTATTGCAATTAGCCAAGAACATCATGCTTTACAGATCTGAGCACCTTGGGCAGAAATTCTCCTTCGCCAGCCAGAAGTCATGAAACCAAAGGCAGAAATCAGCATGAGGAGACTAGTCACCTGACTGTCTGCAGTGTTAAACTTGAGAGCCCATTAAGGTAAATAAAGGCTCTTCTGATCTGGACTTGGAGAGAAAATTCAGCAACTCAGCAACAGTTGGAGACTTTCTCTGAAGCAACAAGAACCCCACTATTCATCTGAATATGAAGTGCTGGAAAGCCATAGATGGCAATATCCTGCAGCAGCAGGTGCAGGGATTGAAGTTAGACCAAGTAGAAGAAGATGGAAGAGGTGAGAAAAAAATCAGCCTCTGAGCAGCAGAATGGCTCATGGTGCAGGCTGTTGGAGGACACACTGAACAGGTTCTCTGCTGTCCTCCTCACACTCCTATATCAATATTTTTTGAGAGAAAATGCTTCTCGAGAAAACCAGTTAGAGAGAACTAAGTGCAAAAGTAACACAGTTAGGCAGTTACAGGCTATGCAAAGGCAACTAGAAGACAGTTTTTACTCTCAGATATTCCAATTTGGTCCTGCTTTGGCAAACAGCAGAAAAATGTGATCTAAAGCCAAACAGTAAAGGCTATATCCTGACTCTGGCTTTTTCTCTTGCCAAAGCTGTAAATGGAGTCTTACAGCTTCTTCTTACAGCAAATAGGCTACTGGACCTCACAGGTCACCTGGCTGTATTTCTTGCTGTCTCTTGGTCTTCAGAGCTAGAAGAGAGTCTATGTCCTCTTCCTGAGTGTCATGGGTAGAAATATCAATATGCATGTTCATGATTTCAAATTTGACGGTGGTCAGAAGTCAAAACAGGAATCACTAAACTATCAAACCAGGCACTTTACAAGGTATCTAGTGTTTGTGTCCAGTAATCTTAGGGCAAGGTAAAAGTAAGATATTACGGTTGGAAGGAATATCTCTGCATGTTTCCATGCTGCAGCACACATAGAGAGAGGTATGCCAGGTGCCTTTAGACTAACCAGGCTGAGAGCAGCTGGCACAGTGGCTGCAGCAGCAGCAGTGCAGGGCCACCTCTTGGAGTGGACTCTGATGACTAAGAGCACTAGAACTCATTTAAAATTTCATCTGGGTATGTTTGCAGGACCTGCAGCAACTTTAAGGTGTTGCCTGAATATATGCCTGGAGCAAGTCCACGCTGTATTACGTAGTTAAAACTACAAAACCCAGGTCCAAACGAAAGCCAGTTTTGTCTGTGATGGGTGAAGGTGCTGTGATTCCTCTCAGCGTCCATGGGATTTGCTTGGTTGTGTCAATGGCTGACCAGGCCTGCAAATGTTCCTACATTAAGTTGTCTCCTTTGATCATGACACCTATATAAAAACTGACTGGGGAGAAGCCCACAGACTCTAGCTCCATGTTTCCACACAGCTCACATTGTAAATGCTGTTGTCTTTTATTACACTAACCATTAGCATCAACATATACAAAAGTGCTCATTTTAATTTGACGGTTCTTTCCAAATAGGTGTGCATGGGAAAAGGCCTAGTTCACTGTGTGGGGTCGACTGTGTCACTGGCCTTTTGGGAAACCATTTGGCTTCTGTACCTTTGTGCAGCTGTTCTGCAAGTGCTGGACTTGCTGTGTGGGAGCCCTGCTGTCCCCTTTTGCAGTCATGGTGTTGCACAGTGGAATTTGCTCTGGGCTTTGTGAAACCCTTCTTAGGACTGTAAGTCTCCTACCAATGCACATGGCTTTCCTCCCTCTCTTCTCATTTCAAACCCAGGAACATATTTGCAAGTTTTCAAGCTTCCTAGCCCTGTTGAAATGGAGGGGAAGCACACTGGCCCAGTGTATTCAGTCACAAACATGCACAGTGTCCCGGGATGCCGAGGAGAGTTATTTGGGTATGAGGAGGAAGGATAAGGCCCTCGCACCTTCTTTTCTCTCACACCCACACACCCGCTCATGTGCATAAGGACGAAGCTCTGATCCCATGCCTGCGGCTACCCTGCTTCCTTTTGAATCACACCACCCACAAAGTAATCAGGCTTTAAAACTTGGCATTAAGAAAAACAGAAGTAGATTTTCCTGCTGGTAAATTAATCTGCCAAGGCAAACTCATCCCTTATAACATGAAACTTTAACAAGCCCTTGCATTGAGATGCCCTAATTTGAACAAGGAAAAGTTTTCAGAGAACAGAAACCTGACTTTTCACTCAGAGATAAGGCTATATATCTCTCTGCCTGTAAGACCATGGGTATTTAAAGAAAAACCACAAAACAAAACAGAATGTCTTTACATATTTAAATAAATTAAAATGAACCTACTCTAGATGAAGCATTCAATTCAGTTCCTTAACTGAGTTTCTAAAGTGTGAGTTCCACTACAAAAGAAACTTATTAAAGAGTAATGAAGACTGTCAAAAAACATATACTTAAAAGCTGGTAAATAACAAAGTAAGGCTTTTAGTCATCTTGACTGGACAAGGTGAGGTCAGAAAGAAACAACAACACATCCAGCACCATGGCAATGGGCTTTTCATGATTGTTTTCTTCAACAATTGCTTTTTTTAGAAAGAGGTCTTTCTTTTCTTTCTTTGGCCATACATTCCCTTCTGTTAAACACTGTCTTTACCCTGACCCTCTAATATAGAAATTCTCTTCTATGCAGTATTTTTACTTGAAGTGGTGTGTTTCTTTTTTCTTTCTTTTTTTTAACTGAAGCTATGTTTCCCTCACTTGGAAGCACAGACAACAGAATAACATATTCTAAGCCATTGGTGAAATGCTTTTTCAAACAACTATATGTTGGATGGATCCTGGGGCTGTCGTTATTTTCTTGACATTCATTTATACTGAATCAGTTAATAAGTCAGATCCTATGTCATGTTAAACATTTTTTCCTTGTTTATTTCCTCTGCATTAATAGCCATATTGTAATTGTACACAATGCCCTGAGCAAAATTTGATTCAGTGGCACTGATTTACAACTGTAGAACATGTTCTGATGGGGATAGCTGTTGGAGAAAAATCACTTTAAAATGCAGGCATAAAGAACTGATCAGCTAACATCTAGTTTTTGCTTTGTGGGAATGAAGTAGTTCTTAATTATTTTACTTTTGCTGTTGTTCATTCCTTGGCATATTCTCTTTTCTTTTTTATAAGCAGGCAATGATCAATGGTGGTCAGGTGCCTTTTCATCTTAAATACTCTTTGACAGCCTCAGGGTTAACAGAAATCTCACTGTAAAATGTTCATAAACTTCTGGTGACAGAAACAGAGGCTTGGAGTACTGTGCTCAGTTGTGTCAGAATGCATCTGAAATTGAACTTAGAAACCAATAGTATCTGAACCGTCAACACTGCATATGTTACACTTTTTTGAGTAAAGCAAACAGTTCTCCAATGGGACCTTGATGTGTAAACAAGAGGTAATTAATGAAGGCATCGGTGCAATTTCATGGAACATGAACTCCCCTCTCTAATATCTAAGTAATGAGAATCAAAGTATCTTTTGTTATTTTTGATGCCCATAGCATTTTAAAAAAAAATGTCTCAAGTTACAGAGCCAGGATATGATGGCCAGAGGAGTCTGGAGGGAGTATAAGGTAAAGTTATTAATAAGAGATAATGTTCATTCCTGTCCCTAGGAATAACATGGTGATCCGTTTCTACTCTCTTTTTCCAACGCTATTACAGCAGCCAAGTAAATAATAAAATATTTTTATCCTTACCTTAGTATCCTATGTCTAAACTAGTAAACAGAATGTATCTTTCACAATGAGGAGCTATTCTAAAACAAAAAACTTTGTTTGAGTCTAATTCTGACATAGCTGAAGATTTTTTATATAAATCTCATGCATAATAATAAAAAGCATTTTTAACATAGGCCATCTGTAATTCCTGTGTCAGTAGTGAGCTACATAACTGTTTTGAAAATATACATCATCAATTATATATGAATACTTATATAACAGAAAAAAGACATCACATAAATCATTTCAACAAAAGGGACCAACCCAGTTTTGACCTTAATGAGTGTGTGAGGTACTCATTTCCAATATATAAAGTATATTTTAAAATAACCAAGTGAATTTATTAAATGTTGTCTAAAGCAGTTTTAATGTGGCATACTGTGATGGGTTGACCATGGCTGGATGCCAGGTGCCCACCAAGTCGTTCTATCACTCCCCCCCTCTTCGCTAGACAGAGGAGAGGAGAAAAAGAAAATATAACAAAGGGCTTGCGGGTCAAGATAAGGACAGGAGAGATCATTCACTGATCACCGTCACGGGCAAAACAGACTCAGCTTGGGGAAATTAACTC
>JANZLQ010000078.1:29539987-29585645 GCA_026212715.1 Elanus axillaris | reverse complement strand
GGTTGTGGGTGCCCCATCCCTGGAAGCGTTCAAGACCAGGTTGGATGGCGCTTTGAGCGAGCTGGTCTAGTGGAAGGGGGGATTGGAACTATATGAACTTTAAGGTCCCTTCCAATCCAAACCATTCTATGATTCTATGCTTCTATGATATTGTCAAGGTACATTTACCTGTGATAAAAGCAACAAATGAAACTCCCTAAAAATAAAGCCTGCTAGAGTAAAGTTTCTTTCTTGCTATTCAGCTTCCTAAGTGTTATGCACAGTCACACATTCATTTATGTGCTCAGAGATTAAAAAAAGTTTTTATAGTCTTCATTCCTAAGGAAAAGTTTGTAAATAAATGATCACTCAGAATAATCTGTATTCAACAATTTTTGCTCAGGACATCTTGTTGGATATCAAGAAAATCAGATCTTGGGAGAAGACTGGTACACCCTCCAACACATTATAAGATAAAAATTAGATAATTATTATTTTCATGCAAGGAACTCATTTGTTGGCCACACTGAGGCACAGATATGATTTCTGCATGATACCACAATGTATGGAAGAGGAGGAGGAGGTAATTGTTGCATTCCTATGGAGCACCTGTGAGGGAGTTCTGTGCCCATATGATGTTGACAGAGCCCTTGTGCCTGAAGCCCTGAGCCTGCAGTGCAAGCATCAGCAGATGCTGTCTTCTGTTTCTACATTCAGTGGTAACAATAATCCTTATCAACAATCTGGAAAAAGAGACACTTCTGAAAAATATATGTCTTATATTAGCCATATTGAAGTCAAAATGTCACAATGGAGACATCAGAACTTTGGATTACATTGTCACAAATATCAGTGCACTTGCATACACCTCAAAGTAGAGGTTTGTCTCCAGCTAAAAAGCACCATGCAACAGAGGTAGCAGATGTTTAATGGCTGCACCATTGACAATGTGTTTAACTGTTATTAATATTTATAATTTGGTAATGATAACCATGGCTCCAAAGTGCACTGAATGCACTATCATTATTGCTTTAAGTTAAACCTTTGTCTTAGTTAATTGGCTATGTGTCCCATTCCTATGTATCCCATATGGCAAGGCCAGGAAATAATAATATTACACTGGAAAAAAATGAGTGACTGCTCTCAAGTGACTTTTTGGCCTCCAGACAATTATTGAACTGGCTTAAGCAGTGGTCATGCTAAACAACCATTACTCAGCCTTAAGGAAAGGAGTAATTAAACTACATTTAGCGAGATTCCTAGAAACAACAGAAGTCATTGCCCAAGGCAGTGGGTCACACAGCAAGGCTTAATCAAAAGCTGCTACCTGTGGCTTGAGGTTGACTGGTTATAACTGCAGGGATATAAGGCTGCCATGGTAAGCTATGGGCATCTATTGCAACAGCAGAAGTGAGTCTAAAGCCATCAGAGTGAAAGAAATATTTACGGGCATGACCAAAGAACATGGAGAAAGCATCACTTTGTCATGGAACTTGGTAGAAAGAAAGTCTGGGGATTTCTTAGCAGTAGCTAGTGAGCTCCAGGAAAGACCCTGTGATGTGTCATCTTTCAAAATGAAGAAGATCCACCAAAGAACATACCCAATATGTTTTCCTTCCCTTTCTTCTTCAAACAGAAAGCAAGACTACCGACATTTGGCTAAGTGGTTGTGCCAAAAGGGGTAACAACCATGCAGCTTTGATCTTATACAATCTTTTAACTGATAGTCTTAAACTAATCAACAGATCATGACAGCACTACTATATTTCATACTTATGTACAAATTTAATTTTTTTTTAATGTTTGTGTATTTAGTTAGGCTCCATGCCTTCCTTTCATAAATTAGAGAAAATATTTTTCTCCCACACAAGTTTTGGTCTGATCAAAGGAAAATGAAGACCCAAACATTGGATGAGGGATTGAAATAGCAGACTGCGATTTTGCTTATACCTATATTACATATACAACATCCAGTTATATTTAGCAGAGAGACCCTTTCACTCACATCCTGGGGATCTCAAGAGAGGAGACTGAGTTTCCTCAAGCTAGCTATGGCAGTTTCCCTTACCAAGGTCTTCTCCTCATTGCAAATCTTTCCAGATGTATACTGATCCTAGCCACTGCTTGATGTCACAAAGCTTATTTCTACATCTGTTAGATTTGTGGGCTGGACTTTGCAAGTCTTACTTCACTGGAACCTTTTGGTTGGGGGCGGGGGGGAATTACCCTTATTTTGCATAAAAATGAGTGTTAGTTACTAATGATGCAATAAAAAAAAAAGAAGTGGAAAAAAAAAGGTGAAAAGGACAATGCTACATCTTCCACAGAATTTGTTTCTCAGCCTTTGCAAATACCAATGACAGGATGCCCTGTCTAATTTTTGCTGACTGATCCCATTAGGAAATAGGTTAGAAGGTACCTGCTTTCTGCAGGTCTGTCTGGCTGATCCCAAGATGGACTCAAAGGGCTTATAAGCCCAAGTCCCTTTCTGTTTTTGCCCAGTCTGCTTTTGCCCAAGAATCCCCCTCCTTGATGAGGTGTATGTCCATGAGGGAGTTAAAGGCAATGATGCAGAGGGATGCACGAGAGGTGGAGGGGCTGTCCCTACCTGTGCTACATCTGGACCAGCCAAAATATCCTCCTGGCCACTGGGTCAAGGCATTAAGTACATTGTCATTCTGGATCCAAACCACGGAGAATTGTTAGATAACTAATTAACCATCACCAGTTTTTCTTTATAACCAACTTTTTCTTCTTCAGAACAAATACTTGTAGCATTAATAATCAGTTAGTTATTAAATCTCACTGCACCAGGGTGTATTTATAAATATGTAACAGCTTCATGTCTAAAAACATAAAGAAGAAATGAACAGAAAAAAACCCAAGAAATTAGAAACAATATTAAAACAGGCTGTTAGTCAAAAATCTTTCATGAATCTCCTGCAATCTGGAACTGTTTTCTTCTACCTCATCAAATCTCAATTTAAAACATGTTCCCTGTCCCTGCTGATTTCCTCTATTCCATTTTGGTACATATGAAGAAGTCATGTCCTGTTATTGGTTGAAAAGCATCATATACTAGGTTCATACATTTGTACTTTAACAATATATTTAGAATATTGGTGGGAAATAATAATGAATCACATCTACACATTCAGAAATGCACCTTTGCCAGTACATTCAACATTTCTTTACCCACAGAAGTCCTGATTCTTGAATGTTATGCTAATAAAATGGAGAGTATAATTGCTGATATTTCTGATATATATTACTCATAGTTCCAGGATCTTTTGGAAGCTGCCAGGTATTCAGGAAAATGTTTGAGTCCTAAAAGTTACATGAATTATGTATTTCTTGTATGAAATTTCAGATGATCCAATATTTGTTATACCCTATTTGCTATTCATCATTTGCTATTCATTATACTTGTATTTATAAGTTTCAGTCACCCAATCAGGGAGTGCAGACAATTGTATGTGATTTGGTTGACCAGTCAAACACTTCAAATAGTGAATAGATGACACTAACAATTTGAGAACAAAAATTAGGCTGAAATCTGTTCACATAAAACTGTTCAGTGAATACTTACAAATAACAAATGTGTTTGTAGAAATCAGGATTGTTTCCAGAATGATTCATGAACTGCAAAACGGCCAAATTAGCAACAAACACTATTTGCAATGGATAATTCAATCAGTCATAGATAAAAGAGAATTCAGCAGAATCTGTGATTCTCTTCTCAGGAAATGTCGAGTAACATTTTCTTTCTCTGTTCCACCATCAAAGCTGACTGGAAAACATGCTCTTTTCTTGCAAACTTCAGTTTGTATAAGATGCTAAGCAATGTTTTTAATCTTAACAGCATTTTGCAAACCATTGTCTTCCCTTTCTTGAGTCCCCAGGTATTTTTTAACCACATTGATTGGCAATAAACAGAGGCATGACTGCATTTATTAAAACTGAAAGTCCATGGCTGTTTAAATACCTAAATAATCAATTTTGATATTTAACTTCAGAAATCTGTCTTAACTACTTTTGGGCAGCCCCAGAAAGGTGGTGTAGGGACTGGATCCTCTTCCCTTTCAATGTTTGTGGATTATCTGTGAGAGCCACAACAAGACCCCAGAAGTTCGTGACTGCCCCTTGTCTTCAGGCTATCAAACTAGTAGTATAACCACGGTCCAGGAGGATGACTGATGGCTGAGCTGTATTGCATAGATACAAATTACTGTATAGATTTGGTAACTCTTTTTTAATAATATTCTAGCACAGAGAGTGCAATTGACATTCATTACATTTAGCCATGTCAGAGACTACTCTACGTAGTCGTCTGAGTTCCTTTAGTGGACAGAGGGAAAATTCATGTAGGCTAGGTCTTCTGGGACAGGAGAGACGACTAGCAGTGGTAGGAGAGTGGATAATGAACCTTTAGCAGACATGGGCGGGGGGGGGGGGGGGGCAGTGTTCATAGGGTGGTGTTAGGAACCTCCAGTATCCCATGTGGCCTCCAAAGGCCTCTCCAGAAGGCTGTGGGTCTCTCCTAGGTCCCGTGCTATACCTGCACTGGTGTCCTGCATACCCTGAGTTGCATAAAATTGGACTAGGTGTCTCTACACAGGTTAGTAAATAGCTCTAACTTTTACATTACTTAGGAAGCATTTTTCCAATGTTATTGAATAGCTGGTCTTAAATGTGTTTTGGTCAGATGCTCAATGCCACTTAGATGCCATGGTTTAGATTTCCCTTGTTTTTATTTAAA
This sequence comes from Elanus axillaris, assembly GCA_026212715.1. Taxonomy (NCBI): domain Eukaryota; kingdom Metazoa; phylum Chordata; class Aves; order Accipitriformes; family Accipitridae; genus Elanus; species Elanus axillaris. The sequence continues at coordinate 29,580,907 of JANZLQ010000078.1, read as the reverse complement.
ACTCACAACACATCTTAGGAAATATTAGAGATTATATTTAGTTTTTATGTACTATAACAAATAACCCGGAATAACATGGAAAGATCACACAGTTTCAGAGTATTAGGTGGTGAATCTTCTTCTTTTACTTTAACAACATTTACACTGTTGCCTTTTTATGCGTGTGTACCACCTGGTTCACAAAGCCCAGAGACAGAGGCTGGCAGGGAAGTCAGGAGAAAATGCATTTGCAGCCTGTACAAGAGCTGTGAATCAAACGCATGGTCCAACCCTGGCTCCCTGCCTGCTCCGTCCTCTTTGGAGTGCAGGAAAAACAAGGATGTGAGACTACGTGTCTCCCACCTGACCACAGCTGATGGGACAGACAAGATATGGGAGACAATCAGGTTACTTCTTATGCCTCTCTCACCTGTTTTTCTACATATATTGGGTGTTTCTTATTTTCCTTACCAGCTCCCTGTGCTAAGCTACAATGCAATCATCAGTAAAGCAGCCATGCAAAGTGAGGAAAAGTATTACAATGAGCTGATTGATCAAATATTTCTCAATTTATTCATAGACTGTGTACAGTACCTACTTCCATTTCCTCAAAAACTACTCCATCATCACTTTTATATAGGGCATCAAGACGCATTAATTAATGCATTAAGCTGTATTAATTGTCTTGCTGCTTAAACTGTGAGAATGGTTTCTCCTGCTACCCACAGTTTAAATACATATGATTACAAGAAAAATCTTCTGTATACTTCTAAATGTTCGCTTTGATGTGTATAACTATGTTTGTTAAGTAACAAACCCATGAAAATAGAAGGCAACAGAATGAAGCACATCAGGACAATACTGAAAAATTGTTCATTTCAGCTTACAGCACTTGTCACAATGAAATCTCATCTTGAAATCCATGTTTGCATTTGTTTATTTATTATTTTAATCCTAGGAGGCTTTAATCTTCAGTCCTGGAAGTAAGAATAAATTTAACGTTAATGATTTACTCACCTACTTTATTGTTTGTTTTCTTTTTTTAATATATCTGCAGTCTATAACCTAACCATAGAGCTATCTTTTTTTTCTTTTTCTAACAGGAACATGTTGCTGTTTTACAAGCCTTGAAGGTTGTTGTTGGGTTTTTTTCCAGATTAATTAAAAAAGGCTTACCAGGCTTGTACTAGAAAAAAACAGATGGGATGATTCTCTAAGTAGAGTCATTCATTTACATCAGAGCTGGAAATGAGTGGGGCTACTTAAGTGCATCAAGTTACATAAGTAAAGCACAGTTTGGACAGTCAAATAGACTATTATAGCTAATCAAATGTTAATACTGGGAGTCCAAGAACAACCTTAGGTTTCCAAATCTGGCAAGATGCTTTTACCCACCTTGAGCTGAAAAGTGTCACAGAGGAAAGCCTGAATGTTCACTGGAGAAACTCCTTAAAATAGAAACATCATAATGTCTTTGAGTCACAGAGCTTTACAGAATGCAAAGAGGTCACGCTGTGGTCATCCCCTTGAGGAAATCTGAGTAATATAAAAATTTTCTGCCCTCTGACTTGACTGCATGGGTGGCTGAACTATTTTACCACTCAGGAAGTCTTGAACAGCAAAAATGCTGATCAGAGGACAAAAGTTGCAGTACTGTTTTCCTTCCCCATTCAGTTTCTTTCACGTTTATTTTGATATTGGGGGGTTTAAATTGCATGGAATGATTTGGCAGATTATTTTTCTCAAAATGTCCTGGAAAGAAAATCCTAGAAGACTTGTAAAACAGAAAGGTTTTTTGCTTTAAAAAAAGTATGTGAAGGAAGCAGAAGGTAAATTAAATTTTAGAGAAAGGAAAGAAAATAGAAAATGGGATAATTCAGCCATATGTAGGAAGACATGAGTACTCACACATGTATGTTCTTTGTCAGTGTAAAAATAATGCCTAAATATATGCAAACAGAACAACTCATGCAGACATTCGTATAGTCGTACAGGGATACCAGCACAGGCATACATTTTTGCATTCCTTGTTCATCATATGAAATTATATATTATCTGGCACACACTGTATCATATTCATATTCATATTCATTGATTTAACTAGAAAACTTTTAGTCTAGCATCATCAGTTTTTAATAATTTCCACAGTTTATTTCTGCCATAATATAGTGTTTCTGAGAAAAATACAGAAAGAATTTTACTGGGTAATTGGAGGTGGTGTGTTTCCTGAAAGTGATCATATTTGCTTTTAGACAGAGTGCTTTTTCATCTTAGTGCACTCCCAAACTCACCAACAATTTTCTTGAAGTATGAAATTCTTTATAGGGATGTTTAAGAATGAAGTAAAAACTTAGAAGTGATAATTTAATTAAGAGCTCCTCAACAAAACACAGTTATACTCTAACACCTAATTACCTCCTGGCTCCTATTCACACATTTATATATGGTAAAGGCAGACTGTGGAAAATCTTGCTGAACTGGTTCCTTGGTTAGGCTTCTTCCCATCTACCCCTGCACAGGTTACTTTTTGCCATTAAGATAAGATTTTTGGGATAAGGACTTGTCCTGGTTTCAGGTGGGATAGAGTTAATTTTCTTTCTAGTAGCTGGTACAGTGTTATACCTTGGATTCAGTATGAGAATAATGTTGGCAACACACTGATGTTTTCAGTTGTTGCTAAGTCATGTTTACACTAAGTCAAGCATTTTTCAGCTTCTGATGCCCAGCCAGCAAGAAGGCTGGAGGGGCACAAGAAGTTGGGAGGGGACACAGCCAGGGCAGCTGGTCCAAACTGGCCAAAGGGATATTCCATACCCTGGGATGTTATGCCCAGTATATAAACTGGGGGGAGGTGGCCCAGAGGGCAGATCACTGCTCGGGAACTAACTGGGCATCGGTCAGCGAGTGGTGAGCAATTGCATTGTGCATCACTTGTTTTCTATATTCCAATCCTTTCATTACTGTGTAATTTTTTAATTGTTATTATTATCATTATTATTTTCTTCCTTTCTGTCCTTCTTTTAAACTGTTCCTATCTCAACCCATGAGTTGGTGGGTTTTTTTCCTGATTCTCTTCCCCTTCACACTGGGTGGAGGAGAGTGAGCAAGGGGCTTTGTGGTGCTTAGTTACTGACTGGGGTTAAACCATGGCAGGACTATCTCTTGAGTCCATATTTGTATGACAGCCAGCACAATGACTACTGCAAAACACAGCAGAAGGGGAAATTCCTGCTTGCAAGGCCATAGTTAGATGAATGCAAAACCAGCTGTTCTGGTTTATGCCAACAGTCCATCTAGCTGAGTATCTTGTGTCCATCAGTATCCACAGGTAAAAGTCCAAAGAAGAACAAGCATATGTAATGCTTTACATATTCAGACCGAAACTATTTTCAGCTCAAGGATTTCCTCATCTTGATGAGACTTTCCGATTTAGTATTCTCCAGAGGGCAATTTTTGCCAGCGTTTATGCAGCTGCCTATTGATAGGCCAATTTTACGCACAACGCCCTCTGGCAAGCTGTCCCACAGGTCCATCACCCGCCACACAGAGAACCACCCTCTTTAGTTTCTTCTGAGCCTGGCCCTTATGTGTGCACATGATGGCCCCAGTTCTTGCTTTTGGCAAAGAAAGCAAGCTGTCAGTCTTCATGTCACTCATAACTATACCAATCTCTACCAAATCCTCCCTAAGTTTCTTTTCCAGGCTGTGAAGCTCCAGTCTATGCAGTTGCTCTTTGTGCAGAAACCATTTCAGAAAAAAAGAGATCATCCTTGTCACCCTTCTCTGGACCTTTTCAAATCCTAATATACCTCAGAGACAATTTTATAAGTAGAGCTGGGACTGCTTTTCCTTATGTGCATCACTTTACATATATCTACATTGCATTTCATCTATCATTTTATTGCCCAGTCACTCAGTCTTTGTAATACTTCACAGTTTGCCCTTGTCCTACAAGTCTGAATAACTTTGTATCATCAGCATAATTTCTTACCTTACTGCCTTCTTTATTTTTCAGGTCATTTTTGACATTTCTCTCTGAGGCAGTGCCAGTTTAACCAGCTTATACCTGCTGCACACCTTCAGCATGGCTGGACTAGCTGTCCGTGACCTAGACTGGGGTGAGATAGTGACCTGGATCAAGAAAGTGACCTGCAATTTTTTTGCTGGGCTATCTTTAAACAGGAAGGCAGGAAGAGCATAAGCTGATACTGCTGTTAAACATGGAAGCTTATTCTTCCACTGCCCCACCGGTGAGGTGAATGAGCAAGCTTAACCTTAAAATCATTGACTTTGACTGCAACACTCACACATTTAAACCTTTGTGGCCACTGTACATAGTGCCCAGCTAACCAATAAGACAAAGGATAGGAAAAAGAAGAACAGGTATGTGTATTCCTGTTTGGATTAAATATTGTCATGTGTGTATCATAAGAGATTCCATTAAAAGAAAAAAAGCAAGAGACTAACTGAACTCTGGAAAAATGTTAACTCAGGGATCTTATGAGGAAGAAGATGGAAGAAATATGGATCAGAATGAATATGGGTTGAACTATGTCTCTAAACTTTAGGCATCTTGATGTACACACCTATGCTCTTCATTCCAATCTCCCTTTAGTCAGCAAAAATGGGTATTTTTAGGAAGCAATTCATACAACCTCTTTTGCATGTCTACATTAGAATGGATTCTGATGACCATATTGTTTACATCACCACTGACTGTAAAAAAGCTTGGGGCAATTAGTTCAGAAGTAGACATCTTCTCATGTTCTGAACCTTGCCTTATGTGTTTCCACCTTGCTTATATCTAGAAAAAGTTAAATAATTTATAAACTGATAGCCCATGCATTGGTACTTAAGTTTATCCCCATGGTTAAACCTTTCAGCAATTTCTCAGGATGACTCCCTAGGTCATCTGAGTTATCACAGGACATCCAAGATAGACATCATGGATGATACCTGCAATTTTTCTTCACTTATCACACTTGTCCCAAGATATTTCCTGAAAAATCTGCTCAGCATTACTAGCACGAGATATTTACATGCTCCAAACTTCAAAAAATAAAAGTTTACTTCAAAATGTCTACAGCAATCTCAATGGCAGCTGTTTACCCACAGCTATTTGAGTAGCAGAGCCATTTGAAAACAGTGACCAAAACTGTTTAGTAATAAAGAAAAATATAGGGGTTGGTTTGGCTTTGGTTTTGGTTGTTTTTTTTTTGTTTTTTTTCATTTCTTTCCCTTATTCAAAATCAATAAATGAAAGCTTTAGAAAGTTATGAACTACTGAAAACAAAGTACTGGAATGGTATACAAAATTAATTCTAGTGATCACTGTTGCCATGATTGTAATTTACAACACATATCTCTCCTTGCATAAGAAAGACATAAAACAGGATATGAAATTAGTTAGAGAGCAATACTATTTTTCTGTGTGTTTTCCTGAGTACAAGATTTCTAAAAATTCCCTGACTGTGACCAGTTTCCTTTTGTCACAATCACATTGCAGGTGACTTTATGTCCCAATGTGAAAGGCATTAGATAGCACAAGTGTGTCAAAATATAAGGTTAGCTAGCCTTCCTTAAGGGAAGCAAAGGAAGCAGAATAGGATGCTGAAAAGTGGAACCTTAAAGCTGTGGGACATCTGGCTGCCCTGTACGAGATGGAATTGAGCAGCTGCTGAACTGTCACACTAATGCTCCACAAAGGCACTCAGGAATTGTCGTTCCAGATCAAACTAATGGTACCAGTACCAGATGCTTCAGAGGAAGACATAAAACTTCCATAATAGGCAATTATGCAACAACATGTTGGTGAGGGAAATCTCTCCTTTAAGTCTCAGACATTTAGCATATGATTTATATCCTGAAGAATGTGGATTGATTTATGTCCTGGAGAAACCACAGTTATCCTTATAATTCATATAATGGCTAATCCTTTCTTTTCAGACATCTACATTCTTTTTCTACATGTTATCATAGTTGTGTACTATTAGGAACCAAATACGAATACTGCAACCAACTGAAACTCAAGGAAGAACGTAGAGGGAAAATGCAATGATGTAAATTAGAATATGGCCAAAAGGCCAGGCATAATCTCAAAAAAATGTGACACACATTTTCTCTTTTAACCACATGACAGCATTAAGAATGGCAGAAGTATAGCTAACAAAGCACAGGTTAGAGCATCCAGGTGTGAGGCTGTGTGGATGGGGGAGATGGGAATGAGCACTGCCAGTTGGCTGGATGAGGCACCCTCTCCTTCCCTGTGTCACAGAGCTGCTAATAAACAGCTGCACCATCACAGAGGAGAAGCACCAACAAAAAGGCTCTCAAATCCAGTTTCCTCAGTCATTAAAATATACACATACTTCTATGATTCTATGGTTAAAATATACCCATCAACCCTATTGTTCTCAGAGACAGAGACTGCAAACTCCCATCACATGGCATGCAGTCTGGTATTACCTTTGGGTAGCTTGTAGTCCAAACTTTGACCAGGCCATTTGAGCTGCTTCTGGGAGCCGTTAAATGACAGACTAAGCCAGCAGAGTTGTGTCATTGAGATGAATTTTCTAAAGAGGGCATTAAATCCCCATTGGTCAGGGTTACTACAGTAGACTGAGCAATTTTTCTCTCTCTCAGAGCATATACTCTAAACTATTTATGTTAATAAAATGCATGCCAGGATCTGAATGTTTGCTAGGGGTATGACATGACAGGCACACATGCTACAGCTGTGTACATCCTGCTGCTGCCAGAGACTGTTATTTTATTTTGAACTACTTCAAGGAGTACTTTAAGTTTTATGGCAACCCTCAAAATGCACCAGCATATAAACACATTCTCATCTGAGAGAGGGGGGTTTGGTCCATACTACCACTTCTGAGAAGCACAAAATAGTAAAGATACAAATGGCAGATATCCATTTAAACATAAGCAGACTGAATAGTTAAGTCACCCAAGTGTTTCTTAGATTATAAAACTGTGAGGAACCACCGTGCTAATCTAATCCTATCTTTCGGAAGGACATCCTGTTCTGAGTTACAGATTTCCAGAGGCAAAGGTTTTGCCATAATTCTTTTTAAATTGTTCCAGAGGTTAATCATCTTCTTTATAAAACTAATGCCTTTAAAACTGAATTTTTCCAGCTTCAGTGTCCACCTACTGCACCTTGTTATGTCTTTGTCTGTTGAACTGAAGAACCCCTAATTATCAAATGCATTTTCTCCATGGAGATACTTATAAACTGTGATTATGTCATCTCTTAACCTTTCCTTTGATAAACTAAACAGATTGAACTAATTGAGTTTACAGTCCTTGTTTTCTTGCCTTTAACCATTCCTGTACCTCTCCCCCAAATTGCTCCTGTCCCCTCCCTAGTTTGCAGACAATTTTATAAGATGGTGAACCCCAGAACTGGAGCCATTTATGTAGTCACAGACATACAGATACAAAATATAAAGAAGATATAGCAGGCCAGCTGCTCCTCACTCTTCCAAGGATCACAAAAGCCATATATGTTCAGATATGATTCACTGTTTACATTTTGAGACCTACCAGTTAGCCAGTTCTAATAAACTCAATGTGTGCTGTGTTGATTTTTTGTCATTACAGTTTCTTAAAGAAATGTTTGTTGGGCACTCAGATGAATGCCTGACATAAATCTATGTATATTGCACCAATGCTGTTTACCTTTACTAACCCAGTTTATAATTCCATCAGAGAAAGACATCTGGTTGGTTTGACAAGAACTATTTTCATAAACCCATGTTGATTGACATTTAATATATTATGCTCTTTTGGAAGTTACAGTATCCCAATTTATATCATCTCATAAGGAATTATTCCACCAGCTGCTGAAAGACTACGTTGTCCCTGTGGAAATTCTGTGGGTCATTTTGTATTAAGTTGATTCTAACTTATATTAAACCTATCTCAGACTTTTGTCATATACTGTAATGCAGCCATCACTGTGAAGAGGCTGTCTTACACAAGTGAAATGACTGGGGTAAAAGTGCAAACATTTCTCTACAAATTAAACTAAGCAGGTAGTCATATTTAAGCCTCAGGATTCCAGAAAATCAATCTTCCCCTGAAAGAAAGAAAAAGTCATTGATCTACAGCCTACGTGAGTGTGTTTATTTAAAAAATATGTTAAATACCTTATGATAACATAGGTCAGTATATAAAAGGATGCATTAAACCTGAAACACTTAGATTTCTCCAAAGCCTATGTCCCAGTAGTAATACTATACTAGTATATAAAGAAAATTCCCATCATTTATTATAAAATGCTTTACCCCCAAAACCTCATAAAAGCAAGAGAAATAATAATCAGTATTCCAGACCTGAACTGCAATGGACAGAAGTATAATAACATGAAATGTAATCAAAATGCCCAAAGTTCACCTAGAATAGATTTGGAAATTTGTAGCGGACCCTAGGGTGCAACAACTTAGACCATATGATCAAATTCAAAATAAATTGATGGAAAGTTACTACCTAGGTTATACTGGTGTTCTGTAATCCTAAGATTAGGTCAATAAAAGCATTGCACTTTAGAGCACTGTAGCATCCAGTCTTTAAGTTATGTATCCAGGTTTACTATATAACCAAAGGATTGAGATAGACAAGCCTATAAGAAGTTCTACCTAAAATAACATGGTCTGTTGAATTGGAGTTTCTTAAATTAGATAGTAAGAAATGACAATAAAACATGAGTTCCACATCTTCCCTTCTTGATCCCCAGGGTGCGGGCACACATTGCTCCCATTGCTGAGCTGATTTCTTTCCAAAAGCTAGGTAAAAACCTATTTCTATAATAGGTTCTTGTAAAAACCAGCTAGAGAAGGAAATGCTATTATTCTTCACCCCTATTTTCCAGAACTTCCAGAGGCTGGGGTAGTCATCTCAAATATAGAGTTATGGCTTCAATTCCTTTCTCTGTCTAATGAATTTAAGCCCTGTTCTCCCAACTCCTTAAGACACCATTGCCATCAAGAAGAGGTTTAGGGTGGCTTGTGAAAGATTGCTCTTGTTCCTGCATACTGAAGTTCTTCCACTTTATGTGACCTATTTAAACAATGAAATAGAAAAGAGAGAGATTACTTTAAATCCCAGGGTTTAAATCACTTGCAGGAATGTGTAATAGTAAAACATTGTAATAAATGAAAGAGTTCCCCAACTCAGCCTCTATTACTTGGTACTTGCTTTCTCTCTTTCTCAGTGAATATTTAAGTTGGCCATATAAAGCAGAAGAACCTCAGGATGGGAGAATGAGGGTGTCCACACTTCCCACTCAGGTTAGTGATAGACACATTCCAGAAGACAGGAGATAAAGGCTTAAACCCACCTAGACCTAGGAAGAAGCTGAACTTCTGTCCTGGACTGGTGTTCTATCCATTGATGAAAAAAGTCACTCACTGCATTCCTGTTTCCTGGCTTTATTAGAGGCAGATCAGCTGCTAGGTTTGCTCTAGAAGGCACTGATACTTGTAGTAGAATCTGTCTGAATTATGGCAAGATTTAGGCCAGGGACAGTTCGTGAACTTTTTTGTGAGTCTGCCTAGAGTGGGAATTTAAGACAACCAGGGAGGATTAATCTCACCAAACCTGAGTTGACTAACATGTAACACGTTTAGTCTAAATTGTTTAGGTTCACTCTCTAATGGATGTGAAGAAATAGATGCTGTGGGAGAGCAAGTCACTCCAGCTATCATATAAACAACACCTTGCACACATACCTGTTTTGCTCCAGTGATTATAGAAGAAGGTTAAACAATCTACTCAGATTAGACAACTCATTTTTAAAGGCTCAATTAAAGCAAAATGAACCCCACTCTTGAAATCATAGATATACTTCAGGTTTAAGGGACAACTACTGAAAGAGCTGTGGAACTAGTTTGTGGATCTGAGTACCTGAGATGACCAATCACATCTAATACTCCTTTTGGTTATGGCCCTATCTTTTATGGTTGGACTGAAGAAAAAAAATACCTTGCTTATTTCTTTTGCAGAAATTCAAAATCATCCCTTTGGAATTCACCTTGTAAGTCCACAGTGTATATGAAGTGTGGCTCCTGTTTTCTGTCACACACGGCTTCCCTGTCCTCTCCCTTTGACTGCACCAACATAATCCCAAGAAAACATTCTTTTCAGGTCTTAACTCCACTGATGAGGTGTGCTTACTTGTGCCAGACCCAATATACTTTACTAAGCTCCAATTCAGTTATCAACATAGTTGACCCAAAGCTGACCTGAAGGTGCAAGATAAGGTCCAAGATTACTTAGCTAGAAGCAATGAAAATTTCTTTGTATTAAAGTAAACATAGCCACTTATTAACTGAATTTTCTGTATCATTGTCTTATCCTAGTGATCATCAGAAATATATCTGCTCTGACAGCTGGCCACTGACTGGTAAATTGATTCCTTACCTGGCTTGTGACAAGTGACTGCAGAGTGTGACTGCACAAAAGAGAGATAACTGGAATTTCCATTCTCCAGATCTTCTGAGTTCTGAGAGAACCCATGATTATTTTGTTTTTCTGGGGGGAGGGAGATAAAACTGAAAGGAACATTTGTTTATTTTATGGATATTGAATTTTCTGTTTAACAAATTATTCTGACAAAACATTCCCAAATAATGTCTAATTTTTTAATACAAGAGACTATTTTTTTTGTTCTCTAATAATGACACAGTGTGGCCAAGGCTGTCAAAATGGTAAAACCTGGAGCAGAAAGGACTCATGCACGTATTCCACCATGTTGTTGAGACTTGTTCTGTGAGATGGTAAAAAAAGTGTCTGAGCTGATTACAGTAGCACTTATATCATTGCTCTCAATAGTTACAAGACTGTCTAGTAAATACCATGCCTGTATGGCCAGAACCAGTAATAAAAAAGAAATAAATAGGGTGGCATCAACTTCTGAAAACCTGAAAGATTCTTCCAGCACTTTTGTGTCTCTAAGTGTCATTGCCAAGGCCTGTGATTATACACTTTAGATACCTGCACCTGTGTTAATGGCATAACCCAGTCTGACAGCCAAGGCAAAATTGTCATGTAGCATAAACTTGGTTGCAAATCACAGATACCCAGAATCAAATAGTTTCAAGAACTTTCTTTGTTAACTATCCAGGAGCCTAGCTTGACCCCCATCAACCTTCCAGTACTTTATAGCTAAAAAAATGAAAAATGCAGAGCTTGAAATGGAATGTACATAGAAATGATTCAGCTGTCATTTTCTGATACTGATAAAATCAGATACAGTACGTAGGAAAAGCTTCATCTTCTTTATTCCACCCTCTACTTCAACTTTTAAGGAAAGTCACATTTTCCTATATACAGGAAAAAAAAAAAAGGTAACTTATTTTCCAACTAAAACAAATATTTTTCTTAAACCAACTTTTATTTTCCCAAATATTTGACAGGACCAGACTGTACAGTTCTGAAGAAGTTTAGTCAGCTGTGCAGATTGACTTTTGAAGTGTAAAATAAACCTTTACTTAACAGATGTCAAAAATATGACTTTGTGAGATAATGACAGGTTTTGTAATAGGTTAGTGGTGGTTCATTCTAAGTGGAATGAATGAAGTTTTGGTGCCAACTCTTTAAAAAAAATGACAACATGATTATTAACAATTGACTGGAATCAGGAAAGAAAAATCAACAACAAAACTGACTACTTCTTTTTTGTGTGTTTGCAAGGCACAAATTGCTCACTAAATTGCAAGGCACAAATTGCTCACTAAATTGCACAGGAGTATAATTATCTTTAATGGGTACACTCTTTCTTCATTTGGGAGCTGCAATGGAACTGCCCAGGAAGACAACCTTAGACCTAGTCTTGAGACATCAGCCAAAGCTGACCCCTTCCTTAGGCCTATCTTCTTCTACAGGACCTGGATATCCTGATTCCATGCTAATTTGATGACAGTTTCAAGAGATGACTCATTCCTCATCCAGTCAAAAACCAGTTCACTGCCCCACCAGTTCACACAACTTCTACTTTTGGGGAGAGAAAGGGGGATCCACTACAAGAACCATGGCTTCTAGCATCTTCCCAAGGAACAGTGCTTCTCCTGTTCTCAGCACAGTCAACAGCAGTAGGACATTAACACCCCCTCTAAATATTTCACACAGAGACAACTCTTTGCTGTGCAAAACACCAGCAAGGAAGGCTTGGAAAAGTTGATGAACCTGAGGTCAGTGGCACTAACTTTCCCTGCTGGCTGAACCCATTGGTATTTGGTGGAGATTCCAGCACAGTTTCTCATCCTCCAAAAATAGCCCTGTGGATTGTCACGGTGCCATCTGGTTGGCTGCAATTGTTCTGTAGAGTCATCCGGAGTATATCATGCCAAGCTGGAAGCAGAAATGTGGGTGGGCTTATTGAAGGATTCTGAGAAAAGATGAGGGACACTTTTCTCTCTGGTGTCCCCACATTGAACTTTCTTGACAGTAATCAGGAGCTACTCTAGGCAGACCCCTGAGAGTGTGAGTTTTCACAGAGGATGCATCCCCATTAGACAGAGGTACTAACATGGACATGTGTGCTGACTCTTTTCTCACTTCCTGGCCTTGTGCCTGAGAGCCAGACCTGCTTCTATATATATCAAAAATTTTGAAATCCCCTGGGAACAGCTATCCTTTGCCAGTGAAACCACATGTTGCTCATCCCCCTGTCAGTGCTATATTGCCAGCTCCCAGCCCTGCCAGCTAACACATTGCTAAGGCCAGCAATGGAGGAGATGGCCAGCCATTCTCACTTGCCTGTTGGGTCACCCAGGGACCAGTGCTCATCACCTCTCCTGCTTTCTCATCAGCGTCCTTCAGACTGGCCCTTCTAGTACTTCTGCTACTCCAGCTCATCTCTCTGTCTGTCCATTTGGGATCATCTTCTTCCTGTCAGCTCCTCACTGCTGTGCTGAAATTATATATTTTCTTTCCTCTCATCTTCTCTTTATTGTAATTTTCCCTGTTGTTTCTCAGATTCCCCTTCCAACCTTCAGGTTTCCATGAATCCTCTGCAGCCAGTTTTATAGCTCTCCTCCACACATTATTTTACCTTTCCTTTCATCCTATCAATATATACCTGATGGTCCTTTCCACTCTTTTGCTCATGATTTCCCAGCCTACTATATCTGTGAATGTTCTGCACAGGGATGTGAGGAGGAGACAGATGAGGTAGAATCACCCAAAACCTTTGTAATATGGGTACAAATGCCATTGCAAGTCCAAGGTTATTAAAAAGTGACCATTAATATTGAGGCCAAATGTTATTTCAAAGCATGTCCTTCCCTCCCTCTCTGAACTGCTGTATTTACTTTCCAACAGAAGCTAATGAAGAAGAAGAAAATACTTTGCTCTGCATAGGGAATTAATGCAGCAGGCCTGCAGTGGCTCTTCTGGAGCCCTCCTCATCTACAGTGAAAATCCATGTAAATCCCCTGTAAATACACACCCTCAGCATTTCTGCTAAATGCATGCTATTTACACAATAGCCCATTACAACAGCCCATCTGTCAACCCTCTTTCATGGCCACAGGTGGAGGATGAAAAATTCTTTTGAACAGAGCACTGAGGGTCTTTGGAAGAAAGCTTGTTTGCTGCTGTATAGCTGGGCATCCCACAGAGCCAAGATCTGCAACCTTCTGGGGCTCCCAGCCATGGCTAGCCTTCAGTCAAACAGTGCCCAGGGCAAGCCAGAATTTCATGCCTTTCCAAAACACTAATTGATTGGGGATAAACATTAACCTAGAATTTCAGTCGTGCACTCTAGTTTTAAACATGCTGGGCAGCTGCCCAGCTAACCCACCCCTTGGTCTAACCCTACATCAAGGGTCTTTGTATAAGACCAGAAGGTCATGGAAGTTTAGTTCGTTTTATGGTACAGACAACTACAAAGCACCTAAATGTTTTTATTTTTTTAAGAGCTTCCCTTTAATTCAGAAAAATGTGAAAATATGGTGGATAGAAGCCAGGCATGTCCCAAGCTCTTGAGATGTACTCCCTGGTTCAGAAACCAGAGCAATGAACTAGTACCTCAGCCCAGATTGTAAACTGAAGCCAAGCAATTATTTAGATCACATACAGTGACAGATAATCCACCCATTCCCTGAACTCTGAGAGACATCTTGCCCTTCCAAAAATGTCATCACAGGTTCTCAGCAGATCTGGCAAAGGGTATTTGCAGTTTGAATACCACTGGCCAGAGTCCAACACAGAGCATTTAAGTCCTGGGCTCTCACCCCATCACCAGTGTGGGAATAAAGTTTCTAAGAGGCGGCTAGAAATCAAAGAAAGAATGACAGAGATTTTTGTGACACTCTAAAACTATTTGCTGAGAGCTGTAAGGTTGCTAGCCTGCTTATTTTTTTTCCAGAATGATTCGATTGATTAAAAAAGAAACAACCCACACTGACAAACAATTCAAGCTGAAAAAAAAAGCCAGCATGTGGCAGACTGTCCTTAAAGCCAGGTTGCCCCTTGCCTTGACCATATGGAATGTATTTATTGTATTATTTTTTCCATTATCTTTTTTTTTTCTTATTCTGCTCATCTCAACTTTTGTTTATAATTCTGCAACATCCTTGCTCATCCCTTCTTTCTTTTTTTTTCCCCTTTTTTCTTTTTTTTTTCTATTGGAAATGATTCTTTCTGAACCTTCCACCCCAGTTTCATCCTTGTAGAACATGAAACCAGTAACACTGAAGGTAAACTTTTGAACCCAAAGTGTTTGAGTTCAAAATTACATAAAACCACCCAGAGACCAAAGGTCCTTCTTATGTTGAAAGAAGAAATGGAAAGATAAGACATGGAGAAAGTGGTGCAGATAAACCTCTCATTCTCTGCAGCATCACCAACTGAGGACATGTCCACACCTTTCATGCAATACTACACCTTTGGCTGTTGCCCAAATCCACTGTAAGCAAAAGTACCCTGACACTGACATCCTAGCTCAGGTCCTGGAGGCAGAAGAACTACATTTACATGGCACAGGACCCTAACAAAATAACTCTGCCACTCAGCATGGCTAATTACCAAAGACATAACATTGTCCTGAAACCAGATGAGAGGCTGGCTTGGGAATATCTATAGTATGCTGTATGGTACAACATAGATATGCCAAATCAAAGCTACTGTTCAGTACATTCCTTTCTGTGAATGCTACTCCCACAAATGTCAGTCAGAATCATATTTCTGACATGAAGTGCCCAATGACAGCAACTGTGAAGTGTTTGGGAGTGTGCTGCCTTCCAACTTTAAAGTCTTTTATGTATTTAAGATGTATAGCTGTCAAAAATAGAAGGTTTTCCATTATTCTTTGTCCTTTCAGTCTTCTACTTTGCAACTACACATATTCGCTCCCATCTGCCTTCTCTCCTACTGATGGTTAAGATTTCTGCCTGTGGTGCATAAATGCAAAGTAATGGGTTATGTGGGCAGGGATGGAGGGTCCATTAGACAACAGAAGTTCTGTGAAAAAGTGCAGCCCTGGAATATTCACTTTCATCAACATAATCACCCCATCAGAGTCCTAATTGGCCTGTCAATGGCCCATTTCAAACTCCAAGTGATGAGATCTGAGCAGTTGGAGAGAAAAGTGTTCTAAAATCTACCCCAGTAATATCTTATAGGGGACTTAACAGCAGATCCATGTGCTTTTCCCAGCATATTTCCCTCTGTAAGTATTCTCAGATGAATAGAGTTATATAGCTCATAGAAAATATGTCCTGGCTATTTCATATTGTCTTGACTATGGATTGGTTCTAACTACATGTGCAATTTTGTCTGGGTGCTGCTCAGAGTAGGCTGGTGAGCTGTGGTACAGAATGTCGTAATTCTTTTATTCTGGGTCTCCAGTGTCTGCCTGTCTTATTTGTAGCTGATGGCTAAATTTCTATCTGATACAATTGCTGAAATAGCTTTGAAATGGGAACTGCCTGTAACTGATGTAGTGATGTCTACCAGCATTTGCAGAATCTAAATGACAAGCTCCAAACACTAGCCTCATCTGGAGTAGCATGTCAAGTTCTGTTTATCCTTGTTCCAAAAAGACATATTAAAATTGGTGCACGCCAGGAAAATTACCCCCAGTTTGGCCTGGTGTATTGGGTTTGCGTGGCAAGGTTTTGGTAGTGGCGGGGGGGTTATGGGGGTGGCTTCTGTTAGAAGCTGCTAGGAGCTTCCCCTGTGTCCAACAAAGTCAATGCCAGCTGGCTCCAAGATGGACCCACCACTGGCAAGGCTGAGCCCATCAGTGATGGTGGTAGCGCCTCTGGGATAACATATTTAAGGGAAAAAGTTGCTTCACAACAGAAACTGCAGCCAGAGAGAGGAGTGAGAATATGTAAGAAAAGACCCTGCAGCCACCAAGGTCAGTGCAGAAGGAATGGGAGGAGGTGCTCCAGGTGCTGAAGCAGAGATTCCCCTACAGCCCATGGGGAAGACCATGGTGAGGCAGGCTGTCCCCCTGCAGTCCATGGAGGTCCACGGTGGAGCAGATCTCCACCTGCAGCCCATGGAGGACCCCATGCCAGAGCAGGTGGGTGCCCAAAGGAGGCTGTGACCCTGTAGAAAGCCCACCCTGGAGCAGGGGTGCCTGCCCTGGAGAGAGAGGAGCCCACACTGGAGCAGGTTTTCTGGCAGGACTTGTGACCCTGCGGGGGACACACACTGGAGCAGTGTGTGCCTGAAGGACTGCACACCATGGAAGGGACCCGCGCTGAAGTAGTTTGTGAAGAACTGTAGCTCATGGGAAGGAACCACACTGGAGAAGTTCATGGAGAACTGTCCCCCATGGGAGGGACCCCAAGCTGGAGCAGAAGAGTGTGAGGACATCTGGCCCTGAGGAGAAGGAGAAAGAAAAGACAGAAACAACATGTGATGAACTGACCACAACCCCCATGCCCCATCCCCCTGTATCGCTGGGGTGAGAAGGTAGAGAATTTGGGACTAAAGATGAGCCCAGGAAGAAGAGAGGGGTGGAGGGGAAGGTGTTTTAAGATTTGTTTTTATTTTCGCATTACCCTACTCTGATTTGATGGGTAATAAATTAAACTAATTTCCCTACATTGAGTCTTTTGGTAATCAGTGAATGATCTCTCCTTGTCCTTATCTCAACCCACAAGCCTTTTGTTATATTTTCTCTCCCCTGTCCAGCTAAGTAGGGGAATGATAGAGCAGCTTTGGTGGGCAGCTGGCATCTAGCCAGGGTCAACCCACCACACATGGAGAATAGATTTTGTTTTAGAAGAGACTGAGAACAAGACTAAGTGAGAGGAAAGAGACAGACTTAAACTCTCCTTAGAGTATAATAGCCAGATCACAGCACTCCACTTCCGTATTACAGCTGTGTCACATATGGCCCATTCAGAGCATGGTAAGGGTGATCTTGGTTTGTCTGTATCCACATACAGATGCATGTGGCTTCTTTAGCCTCAGAAAGCAGAAGATGTGTTTACGTCAGTGTTCTGATTCAGATCAATTTTGAAGCAGATCTCTTGATCTGATTGCTTCACCTTTGCAGAATGGTTTTAGAGGGCACCAGATGGATTTCTTTCAGATGAAATTAATCTGGAATATGTGATGAAAGTTATCTGGTGAGCTCCAGCCCTTAATGGGAGTTCAATCCACAGGATCAGACTCAACCAAGTAGAGTAGGTAAAATCCCCAAAATGTTTGCAACGTGGATGTGGACTCCTGAGCACCAAGTTTCATTCTACAGATTTGGTCATATGAAACCACACTTCTTGCTAATGTAAACACAGCTAAATAATATGTCTACTTGCTCAGAAGAAAACTAGTAAAAGAGCCCATGTTTGGCATCACTGCTCATCTAGATTGTTTCAAAGACTCCTTGTTTAAAATTAGCTCAAGTATTTTCACACTGCTCTAAGTTAACAACAGTGACTGCAGTGAAGAAATTAAAAAGAACTATTAGAGTGATGAAGTTCTGGATAATCATTTTAGCAAGACCAAAAAAAAGATAAGGAGTCTTAAAAAGGTTTTAACTTTATGGAAAGGATTACACGATCTGACTGCCTGTGTTAAACATGAGATGGAGAGGACTTTGTCATCCCATGAGGTTTCTCCCACTTCTGCCTACTTAGGAGGTGTCACTTGCTACATTTGTTTCAATATGTGCTAGAGATGAACTAAAAAATAGTATTACAAGTAGCAATGAAACAAGAAAAGATTTATCTGAAAAAAAACTTCAAGTCTTTCTCCTCCCTGTAATAATCACCAAGGAGTCAAAACAAGGTCTCTAGCACCATGCTGGCAAAATCTGTGTCAAAAAGCCCTGAAGAAATGTCACACGCAACTAATCAAAATGAACTTTGGGACACCCAAGAAATGCATCTTTGTTCTTAGACTTGAACTGAATTCAAGGGAACTCAGAAAAAATATAGGACCATATGTGGAATGTCTTTGGAATATAGTGTTGTCACATGTAGATGGATCTTCTTTCATAGGCAATAGACTTCCTTTTTCAATCAGGAGAGAGGCATAAGGGAGTTTCTTATGACTCCCTAATTCTTTGTCTTTGTTTACAAACAAAATTAAAGCAGTGTGAAGGTTGCTGTAAATTTTATGAATTGGTTCCTAGGGGGTCATATCCTTTGTGGCTTGTCAAAATGTACTCAGCTCTAGTACTTCTATAATCACTGGAGCACACGCAGTCTAGCTGGTACCAATGCCCAGCAAGAAAATTAGTACTAGTGCCCAGGTCCTTCAACCTTAACAGATCTTTACCTCTCCCAGGTACATGTCCTGGACTGTTGCTAAAGGGAAGAAGACCTAATGTTGTGACAAATGTCTGTCAGGGATTCACCCAGCAGGAACATACCTCTTGCATTTCCTAAGACTGAAGTGAAAGAAATTAGATTATTTTCATTGTTCACCTTAAAACTTTATTAGATTATACTTGCTACACAGGGAATTTTGCAGAAAGAACCATGTAAGAGATGCCTCTGAACAGCCAGTTCCCCAGCAGCAATGGAAAAATCTCTGAGGTATGCAGAAGACATGCAGTTTTGTGATTAGTGATCAGGATCCAGAGGTCAGGAGCTCTGGGCTTCTCATCTCTGCCACTGGTTTCCTATGTGTCCTTGGGATTGTCACTTAAACTTATAAGTTTCAAGGCCAACATCTCTGAAATGGAGACCATGAAACCTACCTACTCGTTGTGATCTGATCATATTTGTAAAGTCACTTCATATCCTCAAATGGCAGCGCTTTACGGGTCCTAAGAACCATTAGTGTGGGCTGAGATATACAAAGTAAATAGCTAGAGCTCCAGTGTAAGAGTTATTTAAGGAACATGTGGGTGTAAGCCTAATATAAGTCATGTTCAAGAAACACATTTTCTTTGTTTCATTATTCATTTCCCACTTGGCATTCAAAATATTTAGAGACTAGTAGTTTTTAACACTTGTGTATGTTTTTTCCTGTGACTGAAGATGCAGCAGTTCATAAAATTTGGACAAGTTTTGAAAAAGCAAAGTCAAAAACTATGAACTTTGGAAATTTGAGCACAAATTAACATGCTCTTTAAGGGGAGATATATTTTTTTTCTTACTGGCTGTGCTTGTAACAAATTTAAAATAGCATGACAAGTCATTTTTCAAAAAAATGAGGAACTCCAAAAATATCAGTATGATTGTTACTTAATTCTGTACATTTTTTTAAAATAACGTTGTTTTGAATGACCTTCTTAAAATGAATTACACTAAAGCATATATTAATAACAGTGTCAGGGAATTATATCAAGGACCATGTGTTGGCTTTGCCTGCTGTGTCCGCCCATCTCTTTTAGTGCCACAGCTGTTTAGAGCTTGTTCATAATCAGAATATCTATACAATTCTAACAAGAAGTAGTAAATCAAGTATCATAGTTATCTTGAAAGTCTAGCAGCAGTCACCAAACCCTCTGAATGCTCTACCATCCAGGATTTATCCTACACGTATGATCGTTAAAGGCTGACATTAGGTCAAATCATAGCTATTCAGATGATGTCCAGACTGGAATGGATATGGAGCAAAGATTTGAGACTGAAACCAAGACTCAGGTGGTTTCAGGATTAGTATTTTGTGACTGGCCTGTACAACATTCTGGGTAAATGTTAATTTTATAGAGATATAATCTGTACAAGGAACCGTACGAGGAGAATGTAAGCCAACACACAGATATGCAAATATAGCTGTCATTTCATATCCACTTTAAGTCAGTATCAGTCACAACTCATGCCAACAAAAGTGATCTTGCACCTACCACTGTAGGCTGCTTGTTCCTGCCTTTATGTTACCATTTCACTGATCAAGTTCATAAGAGAGTTCACATGAATGGTTTTGCCAGCATTACAGAAAGAGCAGTGGGAGGATAGTGATGAACAGCAGATGCAGAAGGATGCTGGGACCTTTTAGTGACATCACTGACTCGTGTCACTGTAAAATTGCGGCCTATGTTGCAAAAAAAAACTGTTTTCACAAAGGTGTAGTTTGTGTGACATGTATGACTACAAGACTCTCATCTTTTTATCTGTTCCTGTACAGTTCGTGGCCATGGGGAAAGTCAGCAATGGACTTCCAACAATTGGATGACTTGAAAATAACTTACAGTCTTCAATGTGATTGTCATAAGGACTTTTTTTCTTGAAAAGAAATGAAAGAAAAATAGAATTTTTTTTTTTTTACATTTCTGAAATCTGAGGAAATTTCAGTTGTATTGACCTGGTAGAACCCTCATATGTAAGACAATGTCAAGTTTGCATTTCAGATGGTCTTTACAGCACCTGATTTTGATCTGGAAAATGCGCTCCTGGTTTGAATTCAACCCAAAGCTAAACCACAGGGAAAGCTGAGGTCCAGAACTTGGACTAAAACCCCCCTAAAAGGGCACAAGTGCCATTGCTGGGGAATTTCTTCTACAAGTCACATTTGGTTACATTTCAGTAAAATGCCACATCAAATGCCTGCCAGTCACTGTTCAAGTTAGATTCAAAACAATATTCTGGTCACTTTGAGTTAAGGATAAGCAAGAACAAGTTGGGGAAGAGTGTGCAGACCAGGCAAGGGTCACACACTGAGAACAAACCCCGCATACTCAATTCCCAAAATGTTCACAGGCAAACAGACTCCTTCCATCCCCACAGCACTCCAAAGCCACTCTTCTGTTCCGCAAGCCAGGTGCTAGACACAGCTGGACAACCGAATGTATGATCATCTCTCTTCAGCCCAAAGGTGGGATAGATCAGCAAAGAGGGTGAATTTCTCAGCTGAGCACAACACCACAGCATGAGGCTGACCACTCATGAGACCTAAAGCTCTACAGCTTGCCTGGTGGGGGAGAAAGTCTTGCAGAGCTCTGTCTTAGACTCCTTGTCTCACACATGCATCTGCAATGGGCACTGAATATTGCCCAAAATGAGGCAACCCAGCCAAGACAGAGCCAAGGAGGTATTCAGGGAGAACCAATGACTTTTCTGAAAAAATATTTGTCCTGTGCTTCCCTGCTTGCCATGAGGCTGTGAAAGGGATGATGTCACCTCAGGCACAGTCACTGCTTAAGATATCCCTTGAGCAGCCTTCAGCAGCTCCCAGTGTCTCTTCATTTTATAAAGACACTTGATATAGTTGTTGTCCATGCTGACACATTCTCCTTGTTTTGTTAGCAACATTTGTGAAATCGCCTCAAAGTATTTTAGTGTATTCAGTCAGGATTTATGAATGGGCTTTAAAGCATAAAACCTGCTGTTGAATATCCATGCTCAGTCACACTTTGATAACCAGTCACTTAGATGGTTAAAATATAACTTCTGTGAGATGGGTTTCCTCCCACTTGGGCAATTACTACAAAAAGAGTTTGCAGACAGGGTCGTCTCACAACAGAGCCCTTCTTCCTGCTTCTCCATCCTATGGCTTCATAAATCTTTGATTGTGACATCATAATCTGTTGCTGTGGGAATCCTGCTGGTATCACAAACAGGGGATTACGACCTCAAAGTAGGAGCAAACAGAAAGAAGAGATTGGCTCCGTGAGAAACAAAACATCCTCAGGGAAGATGAATAGATCATCCTCCCAGACCTTTCAAGATCAGGCTGATGCATGTCCTGGAAACCTGAGATCAGATTCCAGATTCCTGTGTGTCAGTAACCTCATCTGCAGTGTCAAGAACCTACCAAAGACTCCCTTCACACCCCCCCTACAAAAAACTGGATAGGGATGCAAGGCAGATTGGATTTTAGAACAAGATCTAAGATAGATACAACAACAAGATAGAAAAAGATCTCTTCTGTGATGACAGTGTAAAACACGTTCCTACCAGATAGGGTAAACTAGCTATAATCAAATATGCTTATAAACTGGGTTTATACAAAGAAAGTTCAGTTCAACCTCTACCATCTGCCCATTTAATGACTTTATTTTCATAATTTATGCTTTGAAGAATGTGCCACAAGTTTTTTGTCCATATTACTGTGGACACCTATGAGAAAGGTCCCCCATGGGAAGAGCTGCAGGAGACTGTCTGAGCAGGGCACTTACATCTGAGCAGCTCAGGGACCCAGGTGTCAGAGGTATTACACTCCTTACACTTGCTTCAGTAAGAGAGGGGAGAGTGCCTCAAGATATTCAGTGCACCCATGCTATGGCTGACTCAGATACCTGAGAGTCACTGCAGCTTTGGAGCTGACGCCAGAGCTCTCAGGAGTACTGCAGCTGGAAAAGGACAAGGGGGTTGGCGCTCTCCTTCATAATTTCTGCACAGGGCTCTTCCAATGTTTATCCTTTACTACTAATCTGTTAGAATAGAATTTGAAGGAAATGCAAGATCAGTAAAGGGATATGCAAATATAACGTTTTTCTTGTAGGTCATTGCCATAGAAACTATTGCTACAGGATCTAGAGAGACATGGCCAGATCATTAGGGCACAGAATGGAGGGTCTCAGCCTCTTGGGTCCAGTAATATTAATACTTATGAAGGTTTACTCCATTTCTTAAGGCAAATTATTTATGTTCTTTTTCTTAGTTTTCCTACCTGCTAAATGGGAATAAAAATCCCAATTCGTCTCTCTGGAGTCCTAGGAGGAAGCGTCATCTTGTGTGGACAGGCAACTGGAAAAGTCAATGCAAGTGCTTTTGGAAGTGACTTTTCAGTGATGTTCAATCTCTGTTCCAGACTCAGGCCTAAGGAGTCTTTGCATAGCCCCAACCTAGGGACCTTTCCCTGCTTGTGTTGCAGGGCAATAACTGACTGTCACGCAGCAGACCCTTACTCTTCACTAAGTGTTGGATCTGACTAAAGTCAATCTGCAATACTCTGTTTTGTATCCTACATCGTGTGCAACACCTCTTCACTATGGGCAGCATGTGGAGGAAGGAGGGAGGTCACTGGAATTGCTCTTGTAGCAATGCTACTGTCAACTGTCCATGATGTTACCCCAGGACCCCTCTAGGTTCAGCTTGTCTATTTCTTAAAATTAAAAATGTGTTCCTTCAAAATAAACCACTTTATCTGAGGGTGTAGTTTTTCAGTGAGCAATCTTAGACCACACTGTAGCCTAAAGCAGTCTTCCCCCCACGCTTCCTGCCTTATGTTCTTGATGCATCTCTTATGCTGGCAGTAGGAATTGCATAGCCTCACAACACAGAAAACTAATCTTTTTTTTTTTTTTCTGTATGTTTTTCAGACAAATCAGCTTGTTCATATGGTTGATGATATGACAGCTAGTGCTGCCCCAAGGGAAAGGAATGTGTTGTCAGAGGCATGGGCACAGAGCTGCACCACTGCTTTTTGCCCAAGCCCACATTCAGACTGGGCTAAACTGTTGAGGAAATAGTTCCCTTACCTACCTATTTTGTCATCATCCTCTTGCCTTCTTTTACCATCTGTCTCATTCCTCTGGGTAGGTACTGAAGGACTCCACTTAAACTTTGTTTCATTACAGTTGCTTCCCAAATTTTCCTGGGCAGATGAACATACAGGTAATGTGGAAGTCCATATTATATCTCGAGAGACTACTGGAGTGGACGGTACTTGGGAAGGCTGAAATAGTTGTTGAAAGCTATTTGCTGTCTGGTTTCTAGGAGACAGCATGACTCATTGCATCTTTCCTTGCAGTCTGCACCTCTCAACCATTTATCAACTAGCACACTTGATCAAGACTGATAAAAAATCTTTTAGAAAAATTATAGAGAGCTGCACTGTAGAATGGGAACACTAAAGTGTGGAAATAAAATGATTGCTGAAGATAAGGTCTGTTCCACTAGCGTTGAAGAATGTAGGCTTACATTCATCCCAAGGGATTTATTGATGGAACTCCCAGTAGTGCAAGTAATAAATGCATGCATAAATCCCTTTGTATCTTGACAATTTTCCCCTAACCATGCTTTGAACAAACTTCACAGTCAGCAGTCTTTCTGTGCGTGGGGCATGTGTGTGTCTTTAAATTATTATTGCCATTATTTCATTCAGCACTACCTAAATATATCAAAACTAGAAAAGAGTCTTAATTTTAGTTGAAAAGTATAATTTACATATGCACACCCTTATAAGAACAATAAATAACAGTAGTAGCAATAATAACAGTAATAGTCCAAAACATGATTTCAGAACCACAAAAAAAGCAGATGTGGATTTGGCGCAATAATTATAAATAAGTAATAGCTGGCAATTAACACATTGTATTTCAAGCTCTGAAAGGAAAATGACACTAGCGTGATAAGGCTGTTTTCTGCAGCTCATTTAGAATAAAGGTGTAAATGGCATATACGACATTTCATAACTGTATATGCCCAGAGATTAGAATGCAGGAAGGAAGGCAAAGACATCATACACAGGTTACAAAGGAAAGTTCAGCTACTGCTGTAGAATGTACAGATTTGGTCTTATAAAAACAGTGCTCTGAATGCCTTTTCTGACAAGCAAGAAAATGTTGTCAAATATTTGATTCATTAAATGTTATCTTCACTATACAAGAAAAGAATTCTAAGCCCTGACAAAGCCCAGGAAGCAGAAAATGAAATAAAACAGAACAACTTTGCTACCCATACAGAAAAAAAATCAATAAAAATGACCACTGAAAATGAGAAAATTCCTTTTTATGCAAAGGTAGGACTTCCATTTTGAGGTTGATGAGGTAAAAGGCTCCATTCATGTCAAATGTTAAAAGGCACAGCTGAAGGATATGGGGAACATTTTCCACAGTATGTACCTGCTTTAGAACTGTAAATGTTTTAAAGTGGTTTAGATGCCTATGAGTGACATGTTCAGGATGGACATGCCAAAAGTCATGGATGTATGCCAGAGAGTGCAGTTTCAGATCAACAAGGTCTCCTCCTAAACCCAGGTGGAATCCAGGTAAGGGGGTTTGTATGAATGAAGAAAATGAAGAACAAAACTCTGGCTGAGGTTACTACCTTCAGAAGCCAGCTCTATCTCGAGTCCATGGGCAGCTGCTCTCCTTGTAAATCAGGGTTCGACACTGTGGTGTCGCTAAGCAAACTGGAACCAGAGATGGCTTCCTCCTGACCCCAGGCTCCGCTGTGCCATGGATGGGCAGCCAGCTCTGAAAGGGAGCAGCCGTCCATGCAGGGCAGCCTGGCAAAGAGCTGGGGGCAGTGGCAGCCTGGTCCGACCCATGTCTTCCGCGCTTGGACCTGCCGCCTGTGACTCACTGTGAAGCTTGGCCTTCTTTCCCAAATGTGTTTTTCTTTCACTAGAAAGGCTGTAGAATGAAATGCTTTATCCAGCTCAGAACTTTACGGCTTTGTTTCAGTAGAATTTCTACACGTATGCACACAAAGGCTACACTGAAGTATTTTTAAAATATGTGTTAATTTAACCAGCAAAATGACTATATCAATAAACTATGCAGCCTGCCTCCTAAATGTCTCTGCCATATTACTGGTAAATCTTAGGTTTACCTTGGATATTTCCAATTTAAATTATTTAAAATTAATACATGACCCATTTTGCTGGCCATAGCTTAAATTCCTGTGTGTCTCCATCATGCCTATTTACTGCTAAGGCATGAAATATACAGAAGCAGGGGAAAAAAAAAAAAAAGGCTGGCACCCGGGTGATCTGTTCTCCACTAGCATGTGGGAGAAACAGGTTCTTTTCCAACCCTCTTGTTCCCCAGGCTGTCATGGGCACCGAGTGCTGCAGAGATAGCAGCAGCAGCTTCTCCAGCTGATTAACCAGAGACAGTGACAGACTTTAACAGGAGTGCTACCCAGCACTCCAGAGCCAGAAGAATAGTTGCCTCAAAATAGAAGCAGATGGGTCTGCGCAAAACGATGGGACTTTGGAATTGAAAAAAGTGTGTTAGTGAGGAGGGTAAGATGGAATTGTGTATCTCATTTTAAAAGGAATATGTACACACTCTCTCTTACTATCTTTTCCAGCAGGAAGATGAGGAGGTCAGGCTGCCTTAAAATGTAATGAGCTGTGGTAAAATGTGATTTTAAAAAATGTTGAAATATTTAATAGCAACAGTAGAAGATATTTACAAAAGTACCATGTTATAGATCATTTAGGAAGGGATAATTATCCTGGTAATAAATCTTAATAGGAACAAACATGCTTTTTCTTTCATATTTCGAAAAACTCAAGTGGACTATGTGGAAAAGAGAGAAACGTCTCATTTTAAAAATCAGGTCCAAGCATGGAGCTGAATTTGAAATTTGCCATTGAGATTTCCCGAGTCTGAAAGACATTTGCTGGTGTAAGGAACAAACTCTGAAGTCAGTAGGCCTGAGTCTCCAGCAGCTTTTACACCAGGGTAACTCCTTAGACCTCGGTGAAATTGCTCTACATCTGTGCTCAGGTAACTGAAACCAGAATTGTCCTCAAAGGATGGCTTCCCATTCACCATAGAAAAACCAGGATCATTGGACCTTAATTTATTGATCTGATCCCAATACAGCAAATCTGCATCCTAAGGGTATGTTGCAGGGCTTTAGGATTGCCTTATACTGCCCTGAGGTGGAAGTCACTTGTTTCCCCACTATACCACAGGTGTGCTTGAGTGTCCTCCAAAACACTGAAAATTACACTTATCATAGGATTAGGCTCATCTTTGGTTACAGATCTCTAAAAGTTCACACTATATTAGAAAATAACGCTGGACTGGACCTATTCTCCAACTCTGGACTAACTTTTTCACATCCACATGATTAAACTCTCTCAGCCCCCAAAGCAGACTGAGCACATTTAATATGCTTATTGAGGATGTGTCAGGCCCATGCTGAGCCCTGAATTGTGTGTGGGCACTGTCTGGGAGAGTGTTGGGATGCTGCTGACAGTGCTCACAATTTGACTGTATGGATGGTCATGCATTGGTGCGCAGGGCTGTGCAATAGCCTGGCTCAGTTTAGTAGTGTAAAGTCTTGGTGTCTAAGCCTGTCTCCTGTCTCTTAAATGCCCTTCTTATATAAATGGACACCTAGAGATCCCCATTTCTCTGCACTGAGTTTAGAAAACATCTATGGTGAGTAACTCAGACCTAGACTTTAACTTTCTGATACCTAAAGTGAAGTGTCTGCTAACCAGGGTGTTTCCAGGGACAGCATATACATCAATGAAGAAAGAAAAAGGAGGGAAGATTTTTTACTGCATATGACTGGATTTAGTTTCTGGTAAAGCTGAGTCTTTGTGTAAAGAAATAGAGTGAAAATAAGGCAGTCTCTGCCACATGTAGATCAATGCAGAAGCAAGCACTCACTGAGCCAGGTGAGATGCTGACACCATGATTTTCTCCTGTCTGCTCTGTAAGCAGTATAAACAGTAATAGATATTGTATCATTTTGAATTGCTTCATTGAACGTAATGCTGATTTTAGACTCAGTTTGAGCCTCCTAGCTACCATGGAGCAGAGAATATTTACTCTCATCTTAGAAGATTTTACCTGGCGAGACAGAACAAAAAGCAGTCAATACCATTAGGGTGAGCAAGACTCTTCTGCACTCCTAGCAATTCTTCAGGGCATCATCCCCGCAGAGTCCTGTGGGATCTCAGAATCAAGTGGAGTAATGGACATGTCAGTGCAGAGTGATTAATCATCAGTCAAGTTAGAGTTTGGGGGACACACAGACACTTATCCTAATGCAGGGAAAGTAAGCCCCCAATTACTGCCCTCGTTACCTAATGCTTGACATGGCCTCAGTGCTCCCTCAGACCTGGCAGAGACCCAGAGAGAGATGCTGATATTCAAAGCTGCAGTTGCTGATTCTTTGAGTGTCCCTTGATGCATCTGATTAAAGCAAATGATCGATACCAAACTTTGAGAAAAACTAGTGTGGGGATGTAACAGATGACAGCCCATGAATAAATAACTCCGATAATGGCATTTGTCTTACAATAAAGCTCATTCATAATTTAGCAAGAATAATGCCCATTAAAGAACACCTAGAATGATCACTGCCAAAATAAAGAGTTAATTGGTTTCTATCTTCTGGGAACTCTCTCATAATAAACTCAGTATGGAAAACTGGCAAGAACTCTATATAGTGATCATAAAAGTATCTACTCTCCAGGTTACCTCCCCCTCATTTAGTCTTTCTTCAGCACTTTTTGGATGTCTGCTTTTGACACGTTCTCTAATTTGGGAAGGAAAAATGTTGAGAGAGGTCCCATCTCTTTTTCACAAAAATAAGGAAGAATTTGACCCAACCTCCACTGAAGTAATCAGAAACTGATTTGGGTCCCAAAGTAAACATCATGGGACCCTTAAAGTAAATATTGCTCCTTATTAAGCAAATCAGTGTTGCTGTATGCTACATTTAGAGGAAGAAATAACCTAGTTATGTCAGAGGAGTTATGTACTTTAATAAAATGTAGCTTGAATATTCATACCGTACAGTCATGTAACGCCTATAAAATGTTTCCTGCCCCACCACCACAAAAACGGTTTGCAGATGTCTTTTAATCTAGAAATACTGTCTGTCTAAGGCAAAGGGAGGATGCCAATACCCGAGCTTTGCTCTAGCAAAATACAAGTGGTTTGTATTTTCACATAAGGATTGTACATATGCACTGGCACATCTGTTCACTACGCAGTCCCACAGCCTGGAATGGATAACACTGACTTCGGAGATTAATGCCAGCCTCACTTGAATAACAGACACTTGTACTCTAACAGTCTTTGGAGCACTAAAACAGGATACACGTCTTTGGACATTGTGTCAAAACGCAAAGTACCATACAATCCTGCCCTCATGGGGTGACCACCTGTTTCTATTTAATGTCTTCTATTTAACAAGTGTAGTATGATGGTGATGGAGCCAGAGTGTTTCAGAAGCATCCTGAAACAATATTCCATGTGGAAAATTTTGGTGTCCCGTAGTGCTTCACATCTACCTCAACTATATTAAACACTACATAAAACAATCTGAATTCCAGACGTTCTCTCTAGATATTGTAAGTATGCTACACCAGTATTTATGAGATCAAAAACATGCCAAGGCTTTAAATCCATGATTCTAAATAGAAACTTTGGGTTTCATGCAAGACAGGTCTCGGCATACTGTCCCCCTCCTCTGAACATGCCATAGCCTCAACCTCGAATGTAACCACAAATGTCACCACTGTCACTTCTCTTGAGTCAAAATATAGAAAAGTGGGAGGGTATATAACAGTGCACGCCAGAGCTTTGCTCTTAGAGACCAAGCAGTTCAGGTGTTGAAATCCAGTGACTTCCTACAGATCAGCTCATATGATGCCTCTGCACCCAGACCCTGGCAGTGCCTCCTCTGCCTCTCACGTGTGGAGGTCAACATCAGAAAACAGCCATTGCTAATTGGCACTTTTTTTAGCAATTGGGGCAGTAAGAGAAATGGTTTCACAGGCCTGATGGAAGAGGCCAGGATAATGTGTGAGAGAGGGGGGAGGCAGCCCAAGTCCCCTCAGGCCCACTGGCAGCAAGCTTTACCAAGATCTCAAACAATGCCCAGGGTTTGCATTGTTATCCCTTTGCACTATCATCCCTTATACTGCTGAGATTTCCCCTTCCTCTTCCAGGCCATTTCAGCCCCTTTTACGTGCTTACGTTTGTAGGAGTGCAATGAGCAGCAGGCTGAGGTACTAGGACAGATGGATGGAGCAAAAGAGGAGCCACAGCAGAGGGTGAAAGCTTTTTGTCCTGGAAGGGAAAGTGTTCCTGTGGTTCTGCCCCCCCAAGATGGAGGTACCCCAGGACAAGAAACCACCCGGCACAATGTGAGGGGCACCATCACAGGGCAACTGCATGTGCACATGTGCGCACACACACACATATCTATTCTGGGTGGAAACTATGCAGATTGGAGCCCCTTGATCTCAGAGTTTCACCTCAGGCCACGGGACTATGTCATGTGGGCAGTTTTCTGGTGGTTTCTCTTTTCCCCAGGGACAGATGGGGTTTGCCTGAATAATATGTGTGCATTTCCATGTGCTGAATTACACTTTTCTCCTGTGGCTGTCCAGACTGAATTGTGGAGGACTGAAGCATGCTGATGCAGAGAGCTCGCACTGCATATACCATATGAGCTGTACCAGGGAGATTTTAGTCTCCAAGGATAGCAGCCCAAGACACTTAATGAACGCTGTTACCTTCTATTATTTCCTGTAAGAGAAAGTGGAGAGAGATGATTCACTAAGGAAATCTGCATAATTAGAGTCCATCAGTTCCTACAGATGGAAACGTCACAGGCAAAGCAGAACACATTCCCCTGTCCTTTTAGCAATTCTTCTCAAGTAGCTGTTAGCTCCTCCACCTCTGGGAAGGGAGAACGGAGAGCTAATGCCAAAGAAATCTTCAGCAGGATAACTGCTTCCCCCTTGAGCAACTGCCACTGCTCCCTCAGCTTTCTAACTCCACGTATTTTCTGTTTAGGAAATGGTCAGTTCAATTTCATTTTCTCTTACGGTGTGTGGCTTTTATGTCAATTTATAAATCATACACTAACCACAAACTGAATTTTGGTCTGGCAACTCAGGAACAGTACAGTGGCCTGCTGAGGCCTGGTCTTTGCCAGGATCTGCCCCATGCCATCGGAATGGCACAGACTGCCATCGGATCAGTCCTTGAGAACAACAGTCTCAAATTCCTGCTTTGGCCAACTTCACATTTTGCCCTGCCTCTTGCCCAGCAGGCAAGGTGACCACTGTGGGAGGTTTGCATGGAAGGGATTATTCGACCAGTGGTCATCAAGTGGGGAAGAGGGAGAGAAAAGGGGTGTTGAGTAGTTCAAAATTGTGAGGGAGAGATGTTAGAAAAGCACAATCACAACTTATGCATTTTGTATGACTTTACCAGAAGTTAGTGGCATACATTTCTTAACACTAAAATAATTTCTAGATAGCCCTGTAGTATGAGGTAGAATTCACTGCTGCCAAAAATGGGGGGTCCCACTCTACTCCACCCTTCCCAGATGTGAAACACTACCTCCTATTTAGGGCTAGCTATGGCATATGTTTGGACA
This sequence comes from Elanus axillaris, assembly GCA_026212715.1. Lineage (NCBI taxonomy): Eukaryota > Metazoa > Chordata > Aves > Accipitriformes > Accipitridae > Elanus > Elanus axillaris. The sequence continues at coordinate 29,549,462 of JANZLQ010000078.1, read as the reverse complement.
GCCCTTCTCCCTTCCTTCTGCTAGTTTAACTCTACTCAGGCAGAAAACTAACTCAAGGAGGGTGGAGAGGGGAAAGGAGAGAGTTAGATTTCTGTTAGCTTAGTGAGTTAAAGCAGCCCAGGGACACATTTGGAAAATGACAGAGGAAGTGTAAAAGAGAAAGTAGGGCCTTAGGGCTAGGAACAAGGGAGGGGAAAAGAGTGGAGAGGAGATCAACATTTCAGTAGCAGCAAACACTTTTACAGTCTCGATTGTTCTTAGGACAGGACTCTCCTTTGTATCAGCATGAAGGTAGGTAATACCAGTCTAAGACAACTGTAAGTTAGAGCATCATCACAATGGGTTTGCTTTTAAAATCATTTCAATGTAAAAACCACCTATAAGCAAAGGTTGGTGGAGGGAGAATTAAAATATGCAAATCAGGCCTGAGTTTACCTTCATTCAGAAGCTCTGAGCAGCTTAGCAACATCAGAGTTGGAATGCCTCACTTGAGGATGTCTGCTGGCATACTGTATCTTCAGAACTTTTTCCCAGGTGTTTCTCATTTGGGTGTTTGCATTTATATCTTATTCTCTTTTTCTGCTATTGTTTTTCTTATTCTGCAAACTGGTAGGAGAGGCTTGAAACCTGGATTGCTTAATATGTTTAATAGAGTTTTTTACTTTTTTATGGGCTTTTAAAATAAATTATATGACAAGCGAACAACATAAAAATCTTCAAAAAGAAAAACTTCAGAATATTACACTTTATGTAGAGTCGATCAAATTAGGATATCAAACAGATTTTCTAAAAAGTGTTCTTGTGACAACAGATGATCATAATCTCAACTTTCTGGTAAAGCACATGGACTGTATACTTTCCGGTTTGCTTTTGTTTTTTTCCTCTCTTTTGATTGCTAACATATTGAATTATTTTATCTCCAATGTTCATCCACCTTACTCTGATGAGTCACTCAATATATTATTTAAAGAGTTATTTTGCACAGCTCCATACTCAAGTCCAGCAAGAATGGGAATTTTCATGAATCATGGGAGAAAGCCTTTCTTTCCCTGTAAGGCTCTAAGTCTGAATCAGTCTTAGTAAGTTTTATATACATTCATAAGCACCTCATGTTTTGCACTAAGCCTTACAAAGTTAGAAATCAGCTCCTCTGCATTCCACGTTCTACAATGACGATAATTATCCTCAGCTCCACAGTAGCTGGAAACCTTAAAGCTACATCTAAAACCTGTGCTGTATCTAAAGACAGATTGAAATGGGTTTTGCTTTTTTTTTTCCAGTACTGTTAATACTGTTACTGCTTTGTAGATCAATAGTAACTTTTCCTAAACAATAGTGTACTTTGTAAACCAGGGTCCTCTTCTGAGCAATAATAAACGGTCAGCTTATGTTAGTTATTTTTGTGATGTGATTAGTTTGTTATAAAGTATTCACTAGCCCACATCTCTGGGGAGGAGTGGATTGCAAACACGGATAACAAATGGCAGTCTGCTGCTCACAGAGACCACAGACTTCACTGCTTTGCCTAAAAAGCAACTGCCTGAGGTTTCTTATCTCTTCTAAAGTTTCACACTAAATCGAAGACCTCGACAAGAACTTCCTGTCCCCTTGTAAAACCCCTCACCTAAAAGCTGCTGGAAACTTGTGGCCTTCAAAGGTGAGATCTGAATATCAGCTCTCCCCTTGTGCCACTTTGCAATACAAAGGAACCTCTGAGCTTTAATTGTCAGACAAAAGAGACTGTCTTAACTTACACAGTCCCTTTAATTAGGGTCTGCATGTGTATACATCAGTGACCTTTAATGGCAGGCCATTAGCACCTTTAAACATTACACCCTGATAGGTTTAGAGTCTGTGTGCAGAGGTTTTCGGTATTAAAGGTCTCTTTAATCTAAGGGAAAGGATAATAAGACCCATTGCCTGGAAACAAAAGTGCAGAATTTTGTGCTTGGTAGTTTCACACTGAAGACACATTGCCACTGAAGCACCTTCCTCAAGTCTGCTCTCTCTTGGAAGCTAAAGCCCCTTAGTGTTGACAAAATTAAACCAGTAAAGAGTGGTAAATAACAGGGAAGGAGTGTAAACTGTAGAGGGATATATGTCTGGCCACAGGACTGTTTATGACTCAGTTAACAGACCTCAGCTGAATCACCCTAACGAGCTCTCCCCCGGGGCACCATTACACTACACGGGCAGGATCCTTTCTCCATCCCTTTGACCAATGGTACCACCACAAGGGGTTGTGGGGCTGCAGACAGAACTGAGCAAAGGAAATAATTCGGGGGGGGGGGGGCGACGACTAACAGAAAAAGCCAGCCTAGACTTCTTCTTAGTTGGATCAAATAGGATTTGATCTGCTTCATGGCAAGACCCCATCAACCACTGAACCCACAGAAGCAGGGAGAGGGCCCTTGCAGTACAGGGTGAGGAATAAGGACTGCGGGATAAAGTGCCACAGCATTGCTGCCAAGCAGTTAACTTTGTCTTTAATATGTTGGTTTGCAAGGTGAAATAGTCTAGTTTAAACATTGAAATTATCAGCTTAGTTATATGCAAACCTGAAGCACAAAATTCAGTATAAAGCTAAAAGGTCAGCCTCAGTTCTCTGGCCAGGCCTCCTTCTGCTAGAGGATTTCCATCACCCACAGCTTTCCAGTGAGAAACTCCTACCTCTGGTCACTGACAAACTCTAGTAAGCATTAGCCTCCATGTTCCTGGTGACCGTGACTGTTACGGCGATGTTTTTTCAGGTCTTCAACTAGGAAGTTGTTTTATGGTCCATGTAAAGGGAAGTGATCTGAAACAAAAAATGGTGTGAACAAATTCTACAATGCCACAGTAGCAAACTTACTCTTGGTTGGATCAGGAATAAATTTGCCACTTTAAAATGTAGTGGTTTATATTATGCTTATACATAGCCCCCTTCTAATTCACCAAATAATTCCCCTGATAATTTCCTCACCAGTTTGTACCCTTTCAGGACAGGCCTATCTGGTCACTTTCTGGGCTCTAACACTCTGACGTTCCAGAGACTGTCAGTTTATAGTCTGGCACAGAAGCACATTTTCCACCTCCACAGACATTCCAGCAAAGCAGACTCTGGGGTCCCACCTATACCTTTACATCTCTGATCACTGTGAGTCTCCCATCTACCCTCTCAGGGTGCCTCAAAAAGGTTTTCAAACTCAGTGCTTAGGAGAAAAGCAAAGACCTAACAGACCTTAAAACATGGAGTTTGCCAAGCCTGTTCCACTCTGGGTAGATGCCAGAAGCCCTTGGGCAAGGACTTTGAGGAGTTCAGAGGTGTATAAGGAATACTAATCATCATTGCAGTGCGGAAGCTGCCACAACCACTTTTAAACAGGAAGCCAGTACAGTCTGCAAAGGCATCACCTCAAATCATATTTTGCTGCAGATTCTGCACCTGACTTGGCTAAGACTGGGAAAAACAGTGTGTGGGGATCCTTAGGAACCAGGACTCTGTCAACCAGGAGCCTTTTTAGCGCCCTGATCCTGCACAACCATTAGATGCTCCTTTCTGCCAACCCACAAACAGATGGTGCCACTTACATTGTTGTGGCCGGATGTGAGAAAATGTTCCTTTACCTTCCTTTTGCTTCCTAATTTTTTTTCCCTAGTCTATTCCTCACATAGAGGCTGTTGGCCAAACCTGCATACAAAACTCTCCTCCTTTCTCCCAGACTTGTTATCTGGCTTAGGCAGACACCCAAGCCCCTTCAGACTTCAAAGTTTTCAGCATGCATGCAAGCAACCAGCCATGCTTCGTGCACTCCTTCTCCCCTCAACCTCCCCCTGACTTCCCCAGGCTGTTAAACTCCAAAACAGAGTTTTCAGTTATCCAGAGTCCAATTGTTTATCATAGCAATACCCTCCAGGGTTCCTGGAGGAGTCACGACGATGAGAACCAGCCTTCTCATTTACTACCATAAGCACTGGAGAGAGCAAATATAGGCCAGGGCCTGAACGCGCATGTGCTGCTGACCCTTCCCCTGCCAAAGCCCAAAATAACTTTTTAGGAGAGTAAAAACACAGTCACCAGTCACTGCAGATAAGCATTTGTAATCTGACAGTCCTGGGTCATGTTTGCTTGGAAGATAAGTTGGAGGCTGAGGCACAGGAAGTACTCTGGCCAAGCTGTAATGTTTGTGAGGATGCCTGGCCTGGCTTCAGTTCCAAAATTAGCAACATCCCTTTTGCAACCTACAAGAGCTCTTGTGGCAAAGACGCCTTTTTGCCACACCAACTGAGGACATGGAATTTATAATAGGAATTATCTGTGGTCCTATGCAGCAAATCACCTGTATGACACTGGTATAGTCAGCCTGCTTACATCACCCCTGTTAAGGATCCATGACCATCTGGAAACTCTCCCTTTTTTTTCTCCCATGCAAAAGCATCATTCACAAAGCAGTATGCATCCCACACCAAGAAATGTCTGGGGCCTCAAGGTGTCTATCCAGAACACCAGCTATTATGGCAGAAAAGAACTTCCAGGTATCAAGTCTCTCAAGAAGAAATGTTTGTGAACACGATAAACTGGAAATGGTTGAGAGATCAAGAACTTCACTCACAGGCTACTGAAAGAGGACAGGAAAATATCTGCTTGTTACACTTATTATCTTTCAAGATTGCCACTCAAAGCACGTTGGTGATTATATCCACTGAGCACCTTGCTAACCTTGAGCCATGTAGGAATGGTGTCCAGCAAGAGCTTGTAGACCCCCAACATCACAACCTGTATTTTCCAGAAAGATCTAATGAGGTTTCACTAGAGGTAATGGCAAGGCTTAGAGGGGAACCATGGGTTTCTGGATTTTTATTAGCTGAGCTCATTCGGCTGACATGGTGGTAAAGCATAATGAGGTAGATGGAGAGGCCCAAGAGGATGCTCTGCACTCAGTTAGAGAGTAAAATTGCAGGGTAAAAAAAAATTGTGTTATGAAGAAAGATTTGGTAGTCCTACCTTCAATAAACAAAATGTCCTTAACTTGACTATAACCTCTTAAGATCATTTCAGCCATATGTAACAGTGTACTACACCACTGGTGAGACCACAGCTTCTCTATGGCAGGCAGGGACAATAGCAGTCCCTGGCTGTCTCCCTTCTAAACATCTTTGAAGAATTGCTTTTTTCAGCATTCAGGGTCTTGGTGCTTGAAGCAGGTAAAGAGGATTTTCCTCTCCATGCATCCACCACTGAAACATCCCAAAGCCCAACTAGTTGGAACTAGTACTATTTTGCATTTGAGCTAAATTGTATCCACCACACTTTGCTCTTGAATGGGCATTTAAATCCTTCTTCTTGTATTTGTGTTACACCTGTGTTTTAAAGCCCTGCCCAAGTATTCATTGTCTGGTTTTCTTCTAGAGAAAAGTATTTTTCTTGTGATTCAGAAGGTTTATTGCTTGTTTCACCCAGTACCTACAGAAATTGATTGATGAATGGGGTTTCTATGCAGTGGCCTGTCCATGTGTGGCAGAGAGACCAAATGTACTTGGATTGCTGGCAATCAAAGGAGACCACCTATGGCAGACACAAATTTTACATAGGGAAAGATCGATAATTAAAAATTATGATTAACAAGGGAGTTAAAATACAAAAGACATCCACAACCAGTAGCAATATATGCCAAGCTCTTTATAATTTATTGGCCAGTTTTTTAACAGGCAAAGACATTACTTTTTTTTTTTTCTATGACCGCCCACATTTTGTATTAGGAAGCATCATGGCTTTCAGAAAGCTTGTGCTGCTTGGCAGATGTTGCCAGCCAGTCTGTGGGGCTTCAGCCATAACTCCATACATAAAGGAGCTCTTCTTAACCATGATGCTCACTAACATTGTCATTGACTGTAAGGAGGATTTCTCTCCTAAATGCAGACATTTATAGTGACTGTTACCCAGGTTGCCCTTAATAGTGGGTGTCTGGTTAATATGTCTAGTTCTTACGGAAGCCTGGGGTGAGCGGTATGTCTGCTCTGTGGATAACTAAGGTTAAGTGAGATGAATCTGAACTTGTTTGTTTGCAGTACAGTCTTTTCCAACAAATCCACCTTTATTTTCTGCATCCTGAACAGACCAGAGAATCAGTGCAAGCCATCTTCATTAAGTGTCTGTTTACATTCCCATCTTTGGGCAGATTGCTATCATCCTCCCAGAAAAGGATGCAAATGACTGGTAAACTGAGTGTTTCAGAAATCTCCATCTTGGCCCCTTAATCTTGGAGATTTGTTATTAGCCACCTCCAAATAGCCCATAAACACTGAGGAAAATATCCCATATTTCAGTGAAACAGATAAGGTATAATACATAGGAATCTTTCCTTCAACTTGAAGAGATTTTAGTTCACAGCCAATGCTTTCAAATGGAATTGCAATTGGACAGCTCTCCATTTCCATGACATTTGCTAGTCTGGGACATGAGTGGAAAGGATCTTTGATATTTGATTTAGTGGGTAAGTACTGCTTTGACTAATTTGGCTATTTGAACTTGCCAGATGCAAATGTGGACATTTCAGAAAGCACCTGCTGTCTCCAGGGATATTTGTGAAAATGAGGTGCTGTCTCTCTTGAGGCTTATCTTGGCAAATAAAACTCAGTAAACCAAAGCCCAATATTGCAAAATATCTCTTACTCTTTTCCAAAAAAAAAAAAAAAAAAAAAAAAAAAGCCATGAGACCAAATAGATCCTAATTAAGTTAAATCAACTGAAGGGTGAAGAGAGAGAAAGAGGGGAGAATATTTCAAACAAGCTATTTTTGGTTTTGCCTTCATAAAACTCTTTTTGTTTCTCTCTCTTTGTTTATATGGCCGGGCTCAGCCTCAGCTAAAACAGCTGATTCCAATAAAGAATTACTGGCAGCAGCTTTCAGACCTGCTTTCCCTCTTGAATCTAAGAGAAAAACAGAAAAGAGTTTGCTAACTTTTCCAAGTGGACCTGGAGGGGCTTACTTTCTAGAATTTGAATGTCTGGCCAAAGAACTCATGCTAAGTATAACATCTCAATGCTCTCAGCTTCCCAAACCCTTTCCTGCCCTTTCCCCAGAGTAGGAGAAGGAATGTGCAAAACTCCTATTGCCAGTGGATGGTAAACTCAGGAGCCCCCATTTTTTCCCTTTCTCCAGCTGAACCCACACCTGCCTTGGACAGGTTCATCCATAACAGCTGTGAAATGCATCTTTCATCCTTGTAGCTTGGAATTGCTAAGATGTAAGACCACAGCAAATTGAAAGCCTGTATCCTGCTAAGACAATTTGTCAGTCTTCATTTGTAGCAAGCTGTGTGGCAGTGCCACTGCTAGTTAAAGGGTCAGTATGACTTTCATTTCAGATTACCTGTTCTTTTTGAGGATTCCCACTATGCATTCCCACTTGCGGGATATAGAATTCCTTTTGCAACAAGCCAGAGATCTGCCTTGAAAAGCTAAGCCCATAACAGTGTGCTTGAGAAGGCATGCAAGGATGGCTTGATTACTTGCTTCTTATTAGGCACTCTATCTTCCCAAGGGTTGCATAGCTGCAGCAAAGACCAGCTGGAAATCCACTGTATATTTTCAGATTAAACATTTCCTTTGCTTAGGCAGACTGATTATAAGAAAACAGCTAAATGTTTTGGGCTCCTTAAATACTCTCCCTAACAATGCATTATAAAGGACACGATTTTTGAATCTGGCCAAACAGCACATGAGTTCATTGCAAGAGAAGCATGAGGGGTCCTGCTATATGTATGTCTCTGGAAAGCTGGGTACAACAGGGATACAATATGATTCTGGGAACAACAGATGAGCATCCCCCAGGGACTCTGATTTGGTCTGGGACTGAGATGTCCTGAGGAAGAATTACACAGCTGGCCTTGCTTCCTTTTCCTAATGTATCTGTAGCACATCACCCAGTGCAATCCCTTGGATGTCACAATGCACACGTATGCCAACAGAATCTGCAACTGCCCAGCTAGGGCTGCTTTTTACAGTCCCTTCTGTACAGCAGAATAGCAGAAGCCACAACCTTACCCAGAAAGCTCATCTTGTAAAAAAGCCTATTGTTCAAGCAGGAATTTTACTATGCTTTAAATATTTAAAATTTTTTACTATTATTTTCATTTAAATATTATGCTTTCCATCAAGACCTAGTAGTTTATTTCTCATGTTATGTTTCTCCTCTGAACATTATTTTCTGTCCAATTATTCCTCAAGTTACCTCTTTTTTCTTGTTTTTGTATTTGTAAGGCTTACTTATACATTTAACGAAAATGGCAAAAAAGCATGGAAAATTAATATATAGCAAATCACCTCAGAGGAGAAATGGAGAAATCAAATAAAATGGTATTGCCTTCTGAGCCCTGATAATGACTATAGATCTTTGTATGCATTCTTCACTGGTTTTGCTGTTCCTACCTTCTGATATTTGTTTGTAATTTGTGTCCTGGACTCCTAATACATTATTCAAACAATGAGTATCTCCTAATTTCCACTATCTTCTCTGATAACCTTGAGCCCCTTTTTATCTCAGAAACTAAGCAAATGAGCCCATTTTATTTTTATATGCTGTTTGCTAAGCCTCAGCTAAGCTTCAGGTTTGAAATACTCAGACTTACTGGAACCATAGGTTTGAATACAGGCAGGTTAATCCTTCCAATACACAAAACTAAAGTGCAACAGTGTTGCTGAAGTAATAGATTATTTCTGAAAAGCACCCCCCAAAATGGCAGGCTTTGCATGGGCACCTTAAAATCAGGTTTTCTTAGAGGCCTTCTAGTCTCAGAGAAGATGAGTAAGTTCTGAAGACAGAGCCCCTAATGAGCCACAATCTTCCACTAGCAGGCTCCTTTTTTATTAGAGCTCAGAAGATAAAGTGTGGGTCTGCCCAGATTTCTGCTGCATCAGTACAGCACAAAGAAAAAGTAGTTTCTCAAGGGAGAAATTAAGCCACTTAGTATATCGTAAATCCAAACCAACACTCTAAACTCCACCCAAAAATCAATAAGCAATCAACATAGATCACACAGTACCCAAAATACAATCATCTCAACGTTCTTCCAGTGAACAGCTGGAATCCTTTCCTCTGTACCAACAAAATTATTCCAACAGATTTAAGAAGAAAGGTTTACATAAATCATTGTAGTGTGGGTTTGCACCTAGGCATGAAGATTGCACCTCCTTATCCACATAGAAAAGTAAGAAAGCTGTTGCAGCTACTTCCAAGACAAACATGGAATAACTGCAAATCAAATCAGGGTATTAATTTCTAAACAGAAAATAAATGACTGCCAAACACCTGCAATCCAATAGAAAGTTACATTCCTCATAATAATCCCAGGGGTTTTTAATTTTTATCTGGTTTAGGCATAGCAACAGGATGCCAAACTGGCTACAGTGGGATTGGGTCTAGAACATTGCTTTATAGAGACATCCTCAAAGAATACCAAAGACAAAAAAAAACAATCAACTTTTATTGGGGGG
>JANZLQ010000078.1:29511556-29530602 GCA_026212715.1 Elanus axillaris | reverse complement strand
CATTCTCCCAGTCCCCACATTTGCCTTCTGCAACTTGGGCGGTGTGGCTGGAGCACTTGCCAGTGAAGACTGAGGCATTTTATTCATTATCAAGTTCTTTCATTTCTACTGTGTTGTGGAAATCAGATTTACTGATTCATATTTTCCAGGATCATATATGGAGCTTTTCTTCAAAGTTTGAAGCCATGTTTCCCATCTGCTTTCCTCTGACAATAAGGCAGATGTAAACAACAATCACAGTTGTCAACTAGCAGTTCAATAATTTTATATTTACGGTTTTTTAGAATTTTAGAGACAATGCTACTAAGTCTAGTGATTTGTTATTCTTAAATTTTTTAACTTATTTTAATACTCTTTCAGTGATGCATCAGTCTGAAACACTTCCTCAGGCTCACTCCCTTTAAAGAATGGCTGTGATATTGGAATGATTCAGTCAGCCTTTCTGCAGTCGTTCTATATTACACAAATATTCCTATTATTTCTTAGCCATATCTTGGAACTAGACTAGCTTTCTTATTCCAATAGGTTTGAATAAGTAGCAGCTTCTGTATCACTAAATATTAGTTTCTCCAAATGTTTATGGCATGTTTTTTGTGATTTTGTTTTTAACTTATCAAAGGTGATGGTCCTTTCTAGCCCTCTTTCCCAGACACAATTTCCACTTTTGGGATTTGAGACATTTTCCAGAATTCACCCATATACTTTTACTTTCTTTTTCCTTTACTCCAGCTTTCCTCTTTATTTTAAAATTAATTCCCTTTCAAAACATTCCCTTTAGTTGCTTTTTTTTTAAACTTCCATATTAGAAATTTAGGAGCTGGGGGAGGACTCTCTCTCACATGGAATTTGAATACATACAGTTTCTCTAAGAGAAAGGAGATCCTTTAGGGTTTTTACCTGAGCAGAGAACACACCAGGTTTATTCTTTATGTCTTCAGGTATGAATGGAGTACCTTTAAACAAGGCTTTAATACATTTATGTAAATTAATTAACAGTAGGTGGCCTTAAAATCTCACTAACAAAGCTCAAGTCTCTAGGCTGGAATTCAAGGGTCAAGGCACTTCCAATGTCACATGATTGTTAGCTTTAAGAGAGTGGGACCTTACAGATTCCTAATTTTTCCATTCACCTAAGCCTACTTAAATAATCAGGTTTTTATAGCTTTCTGTATTATTTATAGTCTGATAGTTCGCATGTGATAAAACTGTAGAATTAATATAACTAACAGATATAATGGATTCTCTGATTAATAGATTCCCTATATCTCTGGCAATATTTAGCAGGCAGCAAATAATATACTTCTTTTTAATTAGCACCTACTGAGAGAGAATTTTTTCCATTTCAGATTATTATGGTTATTATTCATATCATTTTTAGGGATGAAAACTTCAAAAGGTTGAGCAATCTTGTTTTGCAGGAACCATAGGATTACCTGAGTATCCCATTTTTCTTCTGGTTCTTCTACTACCTCTTCTCTTCTGTCATTCACCTCTCTCAAGGGAGATTGTCCTTCTCCCACAAAGATTGTCTGCTCTGCCTTTGACCACTAATGTATGTCCTTTTGTCATATCTTTGAATTTATCTTTGACCTTGCAATCAGCTGTGGCTATTAGTGCAACTCTAAATACAATAAGCATTTTGGCTGACCCATGTAGGTTCTTCCAGTCCTTTCCTACCCTCTTTTGAGGCTTCTCTTTCACCCTTAACTGCACACTCCTTCAGACAAACCCCACTGAACTTCTTATTTTTGTCCCACCAAATTGTTTGAGCAACAGTAACAGATGTTACAAAGTCTGCATAATAACACTGAACCTGTATATTTTTTGTCCTAGATCACTTAGTACGATGAGATTGGACATTAGCAGCCAGCCAAGAGCTGATTCATTTTTTGGCTAAGGCTCTTCAACAGAGGAGTCAAATATCAAGAGAAATGTCTGGGGTGGAGGGTAAGTCATTGTGGGAGGTAGAGTCAGAAAATTATTCTTACCAGGGCAGTTATAAAAGCTGAAGGTTAAAAATTTCTACTTCAACTTACACTGTGGTTTTTCCAAATTAATTTGTCCCTCCCTAATTAATACTAAGAAACAGTCATGAACAACATTAGAGCACCACTACTTAAGATAATGCTAGTATCCCCTAATACATGGCTATAAATATTCACTCTCGGCCAGAGGTGCTTAGCCTTTTGTGCTGCAAAATACAACATCTGCAAGTTTGACAGCCTAAGGGTTGTGTTTAATTTGCATAAACATTTAAATACATTTGCATACACTTGTCCTGCAAATAAACAGTAAAACCCAGTTAAGACTTAACTGAAAATAGTAGGTGAAGGTTGTATTTAACAGCAAAAGAAAGAAGACAAGACAAAGTTATGCTACTTATAAACTTTATGTAATGTTCTTTCACTGAAAATTTTATTTACAAATTAATTCTGGCTAATCTGAGGATGATTCCACAAAGAACATCCGTTATTCTATTCCAGGTCAAATCATTTATGGCTTAAAATGGACTAAAACGTGCCTGGTGTGTTACTTGAGGTTGATGGATTTTCAATACTATTCACCAGTTCTGTACAAAGTTCTTTAAGTGACCATTCCTTCAAGGAAAATATAACAAAAAAATCATCCAAACAAACCAAAAAAAAAATCAAAGGTATAAAAAAAAAAAAGTTGCCTTTTTAATTTTATTGTTATATTTTTCTTTTTCTCTCTCTCTTACCTTCTTCCTCCTGTCTCATTCTCACTCATTTGAAACAGCTCTTATGCAGTTGTTGCAATTTCAGCATGAGACCATATTGACATTCCTGAGTAACCAAAGGAACAGCAAAAAGAGAAAACAGCATCTCAGAAAAGCAAAGCTCATTGTAACAGCCTGTAGTGAGAGCTGGCAGGACTATGCCCTAAGAGCTGCATGTGAATGGCTCTTCTGAACATGGATTTTTTCCTTCTACAGGGGAAGGCCACTTTCTGGAAAGATGCCCACAAAACAGATTTTGGCTGGAGCTCAGTCTGCAAACAACAGGTCCAAAAGAATGTGCACTGGTGGCTTGTGAGCTTTGTGATACAAATGTAATACAGATGGATAATGTAATACAGTGCCCACATAACCCACTGCTTAGCACATTTGATGATCCCTTAACAGAGGTGGAGGTACTGATGTCCTAAGGGAATCCTGGAGTTGCTTTGAAGAAGGTTGGTTATGCTTAATGGTCAGTGATTGGTGCTTGCTATAGCATAGATATCTCTGTCAGATAAGTCTGTTTCTGCAAGATTTGGGGTGGATCACTCAAACTGTTCCCCCAAAATAAGGAGGTGACGTGCTTTCCCAGGGGAACAATTTTTCTTATCCCTTTCCACAGATTTCCTCATGGGAAAAGGCAGTCAAAAAACGCACCATGTCTTCAGGCTTCATATTCTTAATACTTTTTTCTTTGTTTTACATCCAGTTTTAAGATACAGATGTATATTTACCTCCATGTATGTAGATGTATCTATAGAGTGTCAGCATAATATATCTGCACAGTGCTGCCAAGATGTTCATAATCACAGTACTATTTTCTCTGTCTCAGCCTATGCATTTAGTCATGGCTTTTATATTCTTTAGCTGATAAATGTCCTCTTCCATAAATATTGCTTTCATTACATCAAGAATCCAAGGCTTAACCCATAATGTTGACATTGTCATACAGAGAACTATTTCACTTTTAGCAAGCAACAAAGTTAGTGATTTTGTTGGTGGGACTAATTAATTTTTTGTTATATTTATGTTGCAACTGAGGTATCATGATCAAGAGATAACTGCTGGAGTTTTATTTAATGCTCCTTAAACACAGTCAAGGGCATCCAGAGCTTGAGACTGGCATTTATTTTGTTTTGTGTAGATAAAAATCTAAGTAAAGCAAATTCTCTTCTATTAGTGTATATCTCAAGTAATTCCTCTGAAATCAGCAAAGCGTGTCAGATTTGTACAAGCACACTAAAGGTAAATTCAGACCTCATAATTTCTTCATTTCTATTCCAAATGCCTTGCTATGAACTTGAAAAAGGTAGATGGGTCTCTGTTTTCCTTAGTGGTAGCTGATAGAATCTTCAAAAAGCACATGTATCTCCATGAACTTTTTCATACTTCAGGTAAAAAGACGTCCATATTAGCACTGGAACTTAAAATTGCCAAAGTGTGCTAAATTATTGTTCTAAAATATTTCCCTGTTTCAATAGTCACAAAGGTTTTGCAAGGAAAAAGTTACAATTCTTGAAAAAATTTATTAGTGTTTTTTGAGGTTTTTTAATCTACATTTTGGCAGATGCAGGGACTGCTCAAATCCATATATATCCTTCCTTTCCATCTGAAAATTTTGCTCAAGTGGAATTTGAGGACTGTGCACACAATCAGATTAGAAACATGATTTCCCCATGTCCAACAATCAAGTCAGAGCAGCAACAGAGCAGTACGGAAATCCTGACTGTGTCCACAGCATGTGTTGAGATCAAGAGTGTGGCACATGCATAGTAAGAATGGCCCATCCAGATAGCACTGCACCTCTTGCAAACATACAGACTAGTTGTGGGAGCACATGAGCATAAATCACGTAGATCAGCTGCTGCCAGGACCTGCTGGGCTTGTGCACTTCATCCTGTCTGAGGAAACGTGGAAAAGGATATGCCAGCCAGTCCTTATCTGCATTCTCCTTGCCAAGGAAGCAAAGCAATGGACTCTCACCGGGAACTGATCCTCTCTTTCTCTCTAATACAAAGCACAGACAGTTCCCACTAGTGATACAACCTTTTGCATCTGAATTCTCAGAGACCACAGTATGGGATGTGGGAGACTGTTCAGCGCCTTTCTCAGATGGAGATTATTCAGATTCATATTTCTCACCTACCAAAGGGTGTCCTAACCATAGACCTAGGAAAGAGGAGCCTCTGAACTCCTTAATGCAACAGCCATGCTGTAGTTGTATTAAAGCAAGCTCACATTTGTCTCCATGAACACCAGCCACTGTGATCAGACTGTTCAGCACAGTTTGACAAGGTGCCCAGTTTTTAAGATTTAGATTTACAAAAGCCTTCTCAGGATTTCTGTGCTTCCCAGGGACCAGGTCCCCTAGGTGCCTGGATATCACTAGGCATCCAGTTCCCTGCTCCAGCTGATGTGGTTGCTTGTGTGCATGTGTCAGTCTTGTATGTCTGCGCAACTTACCCTGTTCTGGAGAGTGAGATGGGGTCTGGTATTGAATATGCATCAGGGACACATGGATCTGAGCCCATGGCAACCTTCACAGGAGTCCTGTGGAGCAGACAGGGAGGCTGTCAGGCTGACACAGCCGAGTGCCTTGCATATTATAATCTATTTCTTCCAGTCTCCAGCTGCCTCTGGTACTGACAGTGTTTGCCACTGGGGTTTAGATTTGTGACCAACTCCCCCTACCCCACCCCACCTTAGTCTTCAAATATGTATTTATGCAGTCAGTTTAGTAAAACTGTATTAAATGACATTTATATATATATATATTTATATAACATTGCACCTCATACCTTCACCATTCCTTTATGCCTGTAATACTTTAACTGGGGTTAATACCATTTTTTAAATTACTTGCAGGAAATGTGGTAAGTACTTAAACAATAGACTCCATCAGCTCCAGAGAAGCTGTTTTATTCTACTAAGTCAATTATCAGTAGTTTCAAAAGTCCCTAAATAAGTAGTTGTTTGACAGATCATAATGTCTCCTGTTACTCTATGCCAGCTCATAAACTGCTGCAGAGTAATTTGGTTTACTCTTTTGTTTAGGGTTTGAAAAACAATCATGGTGAAAGGAAACAGAAGAAAAATTGAAAGAATAATGGAATAAGAAAACAAAAGCAATTTGGGGAAAAATAAACTTTCTACTCTAAATATTGCTGGGATCTTTTAGCAGTGTATTTTGCCATATGAGCAATAGATTTACCAAAGCTCTCAGTTCTCTGGCAATCATATTAGTGTGCCACAGTTGCATTGGTTGAAATCATCTGCCCCCTATTCCCATCAGATTGGTATTCACTGCCAGCCGCTTTCACAACTAATGCTGAGCCTTGGGGAAACCACCTGGTTGCCTGTGTTGTAAAGAAAAAAACTCACTTCTTGGATCTCTTTTATGCCAAAAGTTCATCATTGAGACTGCAGGTAACACTGCCAAAAAAAGAAAAAAAGTTTCAGTTTTATTAATGGGCTCCCTTCAGGTGTGCTGTATCCTTTCACTTTCCGGGATTGCTTTAGGGACCGAGCTTTGCTGAGTGTTCACAGAGCCAAACTTCAGGTCAGAGGTGCAAATGGCTGTGGTGTTTGATTGTCCAAGGTTAGCTTGTAGGCCATTCAGTCAAGGAAAGAAAGCAATACTCCAAGGTCAGTTGTGACTATCCAAACCAGGCAGCATACGCATTAAGAAAACTCTGTATGATCACTTGCCAGATATTCCTTGGATAACATCTGCAAAGCTACAGGTTCCCCATGGATCTCATGGACTATGGACAGCCTCTGAGACAGCAGTGACCAGAGCTGTCAGCAGCTTCAGGGATCAGGGCCAAAGGAGGGAAATGCTGAGGAGTGCTGAGGCTGTAGTGCGTGCTCTTTGTAGCCTATGGCAGCAATAAACTGAATAAACTAATGTCTCTGAAGTGTTTTCATGCGCTGTCCCACATACAGGAAATTTCACCAATATAGGATGGAGATGCTGTTTACATGCATAGCCAAGGCCAAATTTTAAGCTGGGAAAAAGCCACGGATTCCCACCTGTAGCAAGAAGAGATATAAGAGTGGGATTTTTTCCTTTCCATTGAACATCCAAAGTATCTGGGACTAACGTGTAAGAGAGACTCAGTCATTTAATGAGTTGAGGCACATGCTCTGTTTTGGCTCCTTATCTGAATCATCTGCCCCTTTCAGCCAGCATTATCTCAGTCTTGCATGTATCCAGTTTGAGCCACTGCACCTACAGTTGGTATCTGCAGGCAGTGTGAAAACGTTGCAGTAGGATTACTGCACAATGAGATATCCATTGGGTGAGGATGACCATGCTTCCAAATACTGTTTGTATGGACTTCTACTATCTTTCTTTTACTCCACAAGCACCTGTTAATTTGATAAACTTAGAGGTGGTATAATAACTACTATAAAGGAAATTATAAAATAAACCGAGATGGACATGTGGAGATGCCTTTCCAAGCAGAAATCCATTTCCAGTGGAATAATAAAAGAAAAAATCAGTGCAAAATATAACCACAAATCTTCAAAGAATAATTTAAGCTGGCTTTACCTGTGCTTTTTGCTGAGCAGAAAAAAGCAGACAACAATTGGGCCTATTGCTTTTGTTTATCTTTTGTATGCAGTTCACTATTTGCCTTCATACCATAAAAACATTTTCATAAGAGCCTTTCCCTCTCTGTGCATGATTTATATTCCTAATATCCAATGCTTTGTTGATTTCCATACACAAAACCAAACATTTCTAGCAACTCCTGGGTCAATTTGTGGAGAAGTTCTTGAAAAACCATGCACTTATGGGTTTGCTTTCTTTGTCCCCAGAAATTTTCCCTCTTTCTGTGTGTATTGTGATAGGGGAAAACTGGAGGAAATAATCTGTCTGCTTCATTAGAATTTGAAAACAAAGTTTCTTTGATGATTTGCTCATTATTTTTATAAATAGCCATAGTGCATTCTTTATCCATAATTTAACAGATCACTATGTTTATTTCCCTATACTTTATTTTTTCCTGCAAACTGAAGATAAGGAGTCACTCATATATGGCATAAAGCTCTTTTTTAAAAAAAAATTAGTCATGGTAAGTAATAGTTGGAATCTTTCAAAATTCGGGCTATTCAGCTGCTAGATGATTGAGATGCAGAATCAAAAATTCATAAGAAATATCTAAAACCTTTTGTAAGACTGAGAAAACCAAAGGAGTATGAAGTTGTATTATCTCAGGCACAGTGAGATGAGAAACAGTGGCATCCCCCAAATGAGAGGTTTTAAAAGGTTTAGCCAGCAGTACTCAATGAACATTGCTATTTCTTAAGGCAAAATTATCTGAAATAGTTTGGGAACACTGCCTAAGGTTACCTTTCAGGGCAAAAAAAGAGGGGATATTATATATTATTACTGTTGCTGTTTTAAATACATTTGACCACAGGCCATTGAAGCAGATGATAATGGGTTTTTTTAGCATGAACATGTTTTCCATGCATAATAAGTAATGATCAAAAGTGCATGAAAAAGGACTAGTCCAGTGATAGGAGACTATTTGTGGGTTTTCTTACTGTAATGGCAAATGGACTTTTATTACTTCTCTGAATTTGTACTAAGGAAGACTATTTTTATCTATTTGGCTGTTGCAGTCCAAGTAACCTCTGTACGAGCGGCTGGTCTCCTCACAGATCTCAAAACACCACTTTCTGGAAGAATAAGTCAAATTTACCTTGGAGATATCCAAGACACCTCTCCCTTCTAATGTTTCTTGACTGGACTTATCAGCCACACCAAGCTGTCTGTAGTCTATGAGAACCATTGTCCATTCGTAACTGAACAGGCTAACACCTTATATGCCCTCCTATCTTTTTGACAAGATTCAAAACATAGCTTTTATTCTAAGATGAAAAATGCTTCCTGGGAGAACATTGGAACCACTAGCAGGAGACGAAGAGACTTTCTATGTTTTTCTGAAAGCTTTTTCTTTCAGTCATTGGGATGCCTTTCATGGAAAGGTGTTGAAATCCTCAGTTATGTCTCATGAAACTATTCTTATGTCAGAGAAAATAACAAAAAAACACAACAAAAAATCAGAATAAACTGCAGATTTATATTTTCTGTGCCTCACAGGAAGCCCCCCCCGGCACGATCCTTGGTGGTGCTCCATGGATTTTCCTGTCTGGAACCTCTTTGTACCTCCCTTAGCAGCTTCCCTCTGCATTGTGCACAGCCTTTCACAGTCCACCTCACTATTAATCTTCTGCTCACTGTTTCTGCTATTGGTTCCTCGATAATATCACTATTTCTAAATCTGCTTTCAGGAATTTACCTCTCCATCACATTTTTTTCCCTACCCACCCTCTTCCTGTTTTTTCAAGGCACTTGTATGACTCTTATTTTCCAGGACTCTCACCACCCAAATCTCCCCTACCATTTGCACGGCCCTTTCATCCTAGGCCTACAGCCATCTTCCAGCTCCTCATTAGGACCAGTATTTTAAAAGCATGAACCCTCCTCTCTGTATCATCATTTACCTCTCATGCTTGTCTCTCCCTGCTCATGTCGCTCTGCATACATTCTCTGGGCAGCTGCAGAAAAGATGAAATGGCCATTCACTTCCTTGCCCAGGGGCAGAATTTATTAGATGCTGAACCTCAGAGGGCTTGATTCTCTCAAGATAGTTCAAGACGCAGGGCCAGATTCTCAAGAAATGGGTTTTATGGGCCAGACTACACAAGAGCAGTGTTCAGGCAGGCAGTGTGGGAGGAACACAGAAGCAGCTCGTCTCACCTCCTGCAGCTGGGATTTTGCAGTGCAAAGCAGAGGGATTGCACTCTCTTGCTTCCCGTCTTAACTGGCCCCATAGCAGAGGAGGTACAGGCTTCTCTGCTTTAACTGCTAAAACTGTTTAGGAAGCTGTATTGTACCACTCCAGAAAGTGTAACACCAAATGCCTCAGCTTTCCTTTCTAGGACAGGGCAACTTTCTGCATTCCCTGGCAGGCAGTGCTGTACATACCCCTAACTAACCAGTCAAAGCATATTTCTGTATGCAAACCAATGTTTTAGAGTTGTGACTAAAAGTCTATCTGAAGTCTATTATCTGTATGAGAATATCATCTGCTTGCAAATATACCAGGCAGGATGGAGAAAAATATGACCCTAAACTAATGTTCAAATTTAGATTAATATTTCCCCAAGCACTATTTCCATTAGTGCTAATACAGGAATGCATAGATCATAAATTGTCCTTTTAGACTGTGACAGTTCTAAATTTAGTGCCAGTGTTAATTAAGCAAGAGAAAATTAGGCAGTGCAACAGATTTGGGGAGCAGGCAGTGGAAGGGGATAGCTGGGTCATCAGTTTGAGGACATTGAGTGGTAATTATTTAGTGCACTAACAATCATGAGGATAGACCTCACTATTTCAGTGCTTTTAAGAATTTGTAGCATTTTAGGACAGCAGATTATTTTTTAATTATTTAGATTCCACATGAGTAGAGAATAATCTTGATTTACCCTTCTCCTGGCCTTTTCTGTGTTGACAGAGAGTTCATTTGTTACTCTGACATACGTGCTAATTACTATACCCGTATGTACATACTGCACATTTTATTGACTGCTGTATGTGAGAGATTTTGGCAGGGTTAATAAATGTCAAAAATCATACGTAAACATTTTCTTCTCTTTTCTTTCATATAATAGAGGACTCTGTTTAATAAACCCAAAATCAGTACGAGGTCACAACATGTTTAGCTTTAAAACTGAAGTTAGGGTAAGTAATTACAAAGGGTTCACTGTGTTCCTTATTTAGTTGCATATAACACAGAACTGAATGGGATGATTAATAATCATGTTCTACACTGAAAGAATGTAATTTATAATAGTTTATGTAAATACAGCAGCAGTATTAGTTGTTCATTTACCATTGCCATGTTAGCACATATGGGAGTTCTAGCATTTTTAGAAAGCAACAAAGCTAAGCTCCTCACAGGAGTTCTGTGCTTAAATACCTTTGAGAATGTGGGCCCAAGGTACTAAAATAGCTTAGCATTATTGAATGTTTAGTTAAAATTAGACAGAATACTGGCATGTGTAGCAATGTTTGCTAAGAAGTCTGGGTTATTCTGAGCTGTGTTGGCAGTGGAGGAAGATGGGAGAGAATTAAAAGCTTTTACAAGATCACTGAACTAAAAAAGAGCAAAATAAATAAAAATTAATCATTGACATAGCATAAATTACATTTTTTAAATGAAAATAACTCAGAATCCATACAGGATGTTCTTTTAATTAATTATTTAATGTCAAAATTTCAGTATAAATTATGATGATTTTTTTTTTAATCAGCATGATCTATGAGAAGCCTGGGAAAAAATGAGTTCTCTCCAGCTTTGTCCTTTGCCCATGGTGCACTCTTAACAGTAGTGAATTGGTATTTATCTGCAGCCTTTGATCAGGAATGAAATCAACAGTAATGTTGCTCTACCATGTTTCTAATAAGCTAGGTCATGAATTGAGAGCACACCAGATACATCTCTCTCACCTTCTGCATGAATGATCTTATTACACACAGCTTCAGTGAGGCTAGAAAGATTTTGGCTCCTAAGTATATTAGTGAATCTAGCAGTTAGTGAGCTCAATGTGCAAAGAAGCTATTATCTTTTGAGAGAGCAGTAAAACTTGCTTCACCATGTCCTTATGAAGACTTGGTGCTAAATAGAAAGTATTCTATCTTTTTCCTTTTTGAATACAGCATGGTTAGTCTTTTATGAAGATGATTGGGTCCTGGGTTGTTCTATGCTTTAAATTCACTATACTTTTTGCTGTTATTTATAGAGGTTCGTGTTCAGGAGAAATAGCAGGTTTAAATCTACTTGTGTTTGAGATCATATTAAACTCCTGAACATGGTGCATAAATGGTGCACTAAACAGGGTTACTTTCTTGAAAGAAAAGCCCTTGGTAACTAACTGGCCAGGTAATTAATGGCAAGTGCTCATATTCCATACTGCAAAGGCTGGATCATGCACCGCTGCGGCCAGTGGGAGTTCTGCCATTGACTTCAGCGGGAGTGCAAAACGAGGCTGTTTTGTTCCTCATTCAGTTTGGTTAATAAGATTTGTGCTGCAGGCCCTTTTCACCAAAATGCTGGCAGGCTTCTTATAGCATTACTGGAAACTAGACCTTACACAAATTACTAAGGCCTTTTGTATTTTAATGTCTTTTTTGTAATGATATTCAGTCCTTTGGGTCAGCTGCCTAAGAGAGACATTTGTCAACTTCACTTTGTTTTTAGGACAGATGAGCCAGAGCCAAAACCATAGACCTGAATAACTTGAAACTCCAGAGGAGTTTGGATCCAGATTTGAGTCCCTTGCTAATTAGTGGGCCCAAATTTCAGCCTCTCATGGTGTGCTGTGCATTAACCACAAACTGGGCTTGTGCTTACAAAGGGGCTCAACGTTTGCTGCCGGCATCCATAGTGCAGTAACCCAGCAGTAAGAATACCAAAACCAGCCAAGCAGAGTTGAAACGAAAGGCTTCCTGGCTCTGACACTGTCCTATAGCCATTGCCTATAAAAGAGTACAGAAACGGGGCAGGCACACAGTGATACTTCCCCGGCACAGCCCCCCCATCTTCAGCAGCACACCAGGGTGGAGTCTTTGTGTTGGCAGAGAGAATTTTCTTTGTTAGCTCCAGCCACTCCTTTCTGAATTATCTATCACTGTTTCTGCTCCTCTTGCTCCTGAGGCAAAGAGCTAGAAGGGAGAGCTTGTGAAATCCCAGTGCTGTTATATATGCATGTGAGACAGCTGAGAAGGGCAGGTCTGAAATATGGGTCATGGGGAAGAATGTAGAGAGGCAGAGAAATGGCTGCAGAAAGTCTGTGCTTGGAAGGACTCGGACCCTGGGCTCTAGGGTACCCATGATAGCTTTTTGCAAAAGTGTAACTATATCCAGTTAGAAAATGGCCAAAGTTAAATCAGTACGGCATTCTTCCTTAGATAAAGCTGTAATTTATAAAGGCAATTCTGCATTTTTAGGATAAATTCACTCACACACCCGAAAAGTAATGATAGTAAGGGCAAAGTGTCTGAAATGTAGTCTGTGAAATGCATGTGCAAAACTAATTAACTTATAGATGGCATTTGTCCATATACCCCATGTGATGCACTGAGAATCTCTCTAGTATTGTAGAATGCAAATGCTTTGAAAGTAAATTGCCCAAGGGATTGAATGTCTTTCCTTTACATTGTTTTTAAAAGGAAGAGTTTCTCACACTGTGTTTATTTGCTGCTAAGATACTGTTACACTAGCACCATCGCAGCCTGTTTCTCACTGCAGTATCCCATAAATTAGATTGCTGCAGTGAGTATTAAGAATGTGCATACACTGCCTGACTAGAGCAATTTTATCTGAATAATGTTTCATGACCTTTCTTGCGACAAGGTCCTGACTAGAAAAGCATAGATTTACCAGGCATCCTGGCTGTACTGAAAGATTGTAATTACCATTCTATTTTATCAGTATTAGTAGGAGAGTTCCTGCCCTGACATCTCCTCTTCAAACACAAATGAAAAGTTGGGAAGCTGTATGACTCAAGTAATGAAGTACATTAAATCCAGGTACCTGTTTCAAATCCAACAATTGTGGAAATGATGGAAGAGCCATCGCCATCAAGATGACTTTCCAACAGGCTCAATGAGATGGTTTTGTGGCTGCAGTCCAATTCTTAATGGACAAGAGTCCACATTGCAAAAAGCAACACACAACTGGCAGTAATTGATACTCTTTTGGCACTCAACAGAGAAGCAAAGTATTGAATGAGCATGAAGAATGGACTAACCTTTCACCTCCCCCCTATTCCAGGTCAGGGATGAGACATCTGATAGAGCCACATAGGAAGCTTGGCCTGCTGCTTTCTGTGCCGCCCTATGCCATACCCGAACAAAGGACTTCTTTCTTAACAAGCATCAGGCTGACACTTTTCATGAACTCTAAATTTATGTGAAAAATTTGGAGGCTTTGAAAGTTAGTGTTTAACCTCAGGATTCTGCCTAAAGAGTACAAGCTACTGCTCCACATAGAGCCATGTCTTTCTGATTGCCAGCTGCATTAAAAATTATTATACTAATTCCCTGTTATACATGTGCATATATAATGTGTATGTACATGTGTAGCAGGAGTAAACGTATTAGTTATTCATGTATGTGTATACATAATAGGAGAAGTAATGCCTTTAGCTAAGATTGGCTAATGCTCATTTATAAGACCCTACTTTTAATTACTTATACAGTTTGCCAAAATTCAACTGTTACAGCTTAAATTTTCCATGGTGGCTGCCTGTCTCTAACAGAATTGGTTTTGGAATAGCTCAGATAATTCCAAGAACACAGTTAGTAAAAATACATCCTTTTAGTCATGTTAAGAACTCCTGTAACCATCATGTTGAGAGAATCTAGCACGTCTGAGCTTTGGAGCTAAAGTTTGAAACTCTGTAAGGAAATTGCTTTGATGTCAAGACTTATCTTCTGTCTCTCCTGTGGAAATCTGATTCAGCTGTAATCTCCTAAAAAAACTAAACTCTCACGCACACATGTTCTGTTAAAATGTAAATTCTCTAAATACTCTATTTGCATTAAGCATGCTGTCTTCTCATACAACTATGACGTCTTGGGCACAGTGTATATTTGCCTCCTCTGTGGAGAATATCCACTTATATACATATATATATATGAATATATAGTCCAAGGCCACTCACAATGTCATTCATACACATTGCATAAATCAGGCATGATAGCCTTATAGACCATCTATCAGTAGTATTAGAGCTCAGCTCTTCTCAAGGACAATGTAGATGATTTTAGTTACAGCAATGAGAACAGAAGCACTGCAACAAGGATCAGGAAGCACCTGCATCATGGATCAGTGTGCTTAAGTCTATCCTCAAGACTTCTCTGCATCTCACAGTGAACCCATAAGATATCAAATGCCTAGTATGTTAAAGAGGACATGCCCAAAGACAGCTGGGGGCTGCCCTGATTACTCTGTATCACTACAGCAGCCAACTGCTTTGACCTGAACTTTGCTGAACCCTCTGGGTGGATTGGATATTGTTCACAGGGTGCTTTACAAACAAGTTTAAGGAACTGCATAGTAAGAAGGATAAGCAGTGAACACATAGAAGGGTCATTAACTTCTGAAGGATTCCAAAGTGAGGAAGTGCTTGAATTAACATTGTCCTTTCAAGAATCCTAGTGTGAGAGAGCAAGGCAGAAATCTACACTTTTGTAAGCACTGAAAATGAGAACTAGAAGCCAAAGTACCTCAATGGGCTCTCACCCTCTGATCATGATACAAACACACAGGAGGAAGTGTAATGGTTTTGTTGGTGATAAAGGTTTGAGTGGTGTGTATTAAAACCAAAAGGCTTAGAGACATCACAAAGGGAATTGAGTCAGCTTAAGAAAACATAAATATCTAATTACTCTTCTGTGAGCTCTCTGAATCCAGTGCATTAAATATATGAGGGCCAAATGGAAAAAATAAGTTTAACACATATAATCAAAGCTTTGTTTAAATGCATACTCAGGGGAAGGACAAATTAAGGTTCTTGTCTACTAAAAGGGTTGATTAAGGTTCTTGTCTACTAAAAGGGTTGGACAAGATGACGTCCAGAGGTCCCTTCCAACCTCAACAATTCTGTAACCCTAACATTCTCTTAACACAGTTTTTGGTATTATAGAGATACGTGTTTAATCTCTAGATGGCCCCCCAAAAAGGGCCATCTAGAGAGACTATATACGAAACCTAATGTTTTCTTCCCTTTCTGTGTCATATTTCAGATTTCTTTTGTTATGCAAGTTAACCCTCAGGTTGCAAGCACTTTCCCACTTTGCCAGCCAAATGAATATGATGAAAGGACACCTGTGGGCATATACGGAAGCCAAGAACATTCTGTACAACCATTGTTTAGTTAGTTTTCTTCTTTAGATCTTGTTTATCAAGAAAAAAAACCACAAACCCAACAGGTAGAGACAAGAGAAAAGTTCATCTGCTATATAGTTGCAGTAAGAAAAAGCATAGAAAAGAACTAATTTTGTTACCTTGGCAAATGTTCTCCACTCTGCAGTCTGTGCAAAATAAGTCCCACCGGAATTATGCAAGCACATTCTCATTATGATAGTTATGATTTAGATTGCATTACAAAAGTAAAAAACAATCATTCAAATAGGCTTGGGTGCAGTGATTTGGAGAGAAGCTGCCACTCTGCCAAACAGAAAAAGAGAGTGAAGAAGAAGTAGGGGGAAGGGAAGAAATAAATCCTGCCAAAGTGAACTCATGCGAAGGTGAAGCCAAAATGCCCAGAGGTACAGATTAAATGCTCTTATGAATGTCCCAAATGTGTGTAAGCAAACTGCCCAAATAAGGTTTTGAACTGAAAGCTCTGGCTTCTGCTGGAAACACCCAGAAACACAAAGATTAGATATTGTTTGAAGAAAAGGATTCTGGTTTGGTTGTCTTGAATGAGCACTTGAAAATCACATCTTCTGACCAGAGCACATTTTAATGCAATAGAAATGTTTCCAGGCTTTTTCAGTAACTGGAAACCAGCCTTTCAGTAATTCCACAACATGAGAGGTAGAGTACCACAGAATTTTCTTCCTTTTAGTTCTTCCAGTTGTTCTCCATTTGGGTTTTTTTCAGTTTGATGTCTGTAATGGCCATTTTAAAAAATGGAATCATTCAGATAATTCTTTATTGGCCCCTGACTTTAATGAAAAATTCACAGGAGAAAAAAGTTCTTATCTTAAATATAGCTGCTGACTTCCGATATCTCATTTTTCTCTCACAATAATCCCAGTGTTCAAAGTAGGTATTGTATTTATCATCTTTGTATGGAGGCTGAATTTCACTTCACTTTTCTTTATGGTCTTATCACATCGTTTACAAACACTTTATCTCTGTAACTGAAAATAAATGAAATCCTGGGCTTTCGATGAAATGCCATGATGAAATGGATGGTCCAAAAATCTATATTTAGATGACTGACTCCTGTTTGTAGAAGACATGATAAATGTTTCATGCATATAAACTGAAGGATGATGGATTTAATGATCACAGTCTAACGGGGAAATGTTATTTTGGAATAATTAAGTGTTCTATCATTTGCAAGTCTAAATAGTCCATTGTTAGCTTTTGCTTTTGTCTGTCAACAAACCATTCCATTTTGTGAGGGTTATTTATCATTAAAACAATTGATGCAATGGGAGCACACCACCAGTATGTGTGTTAACAACACATTTTGTGAGACCTTGATTTGGATCCATATTTCAGGGATAGTTAATTGATGTATGTTTCTGTCTTACAGAAGAAATATGACAAGAACCATTGAAGGATTGGAGGTAGCTTTCTCATTTGAAGTGTTGCATGTGAATTGTATTTGTTGTCCTTCCTAGAAATATTTTCAAAATTAAAAATATCTTGATTTTAAGGCTCATGTGTGCAAGCAGTTTGCACTGGGGTGTACTGCCCAGTTTCCAGCTGTTGTTCCAAAAGGGTGTAAGTATCTGCAGATTATGATTTGTATCTGCTGGCTCTTATAGCTGTCCTGGACACATCAGATGTTATCTCAAATGGACATCTCTGTTTAGACAGGTTAATCTTGCCATGAGGAATACCTCAATGGGAAGTACAGTGTGCCTATGCTATTTTACAGTTTTTAATATCTGCATCAACAACTGCAATCGAGACAGTTACAGTAGTCTGATTTCCCCTGTTGTGCACACAGTTTTTATTGACTCTGTGTACAGAATTGAATACAAGTGCCTTTTTTCTCAACATTCAATAGCAGAGAAAAAAAATAAGAAATTCAAGTGTTGAAAAGTAATATGAAAAGGGGAATTATTTTGACAAAAAAATCAGTGGCTATACATTTGTTGTGTTAGAATAGTGTCTCATAGTTAATATCTGAATGATTGTCACAGCATGGGAAGATGTAAACAAAAGATTAATTTGTATTGTAATCACAAACACTGTTTCCTGGGTTGCATGATATTTATAAATGTTAGACCACTTCATATATCTTCTTGTCTCCTGATTAGAATATCCAGCTACCTTTTACCACTCAATCCCAAATCAGTTTTAAAAGCATTTGGTATCTTTTCTTCATGTTATAGATTAAGGCCTGAAGCATATGAAGGTGAGGTGATTTTCCCAGGATCACTGATAAAATTTAATGAAGAGCCTCAATCTCCTGACTCCCCACTCCGTGCTCTGGTCAGTGGTGGCTCTGTGAAATGTCTTGTCACACCAGTTTCTATACTTTGCCAGATATGGGAGCTTTTTTATCATAGCTTTGAGAAGAAGAAACAGTTTCTCCTTTTTACTGGCCAGTTAATTACCCTTCCATGACTCTCTACTCTCTGCATTCATACATCCACAAGACTTGTGAGACCTAGTAGTCAAGTAGAAATCTCAGCATGCATAAGTGTGGAAACTGTGAAACAGATATACCCGATCATCAATGATTTGCTGTGGGCTGCAGGGCAGAAGAGAAGTACTGAAAATATTCCCATAGGTCTAGAGCTGGGATCAATGGTTCAAATCTTGACAAAACTGGCTGATACCTTGTGGCATATATTTTTAAGTCTTAAAACTCTTTAGAGATTCTTCTAGTACTTTTCCCCATGAGAGACTCTTCTGCGTCACTGCTTTCCAGGTCATTTTCTTAATCCTGGGTGTAGACAGTAAAGAATGTCTTCATTTCAAAAAAGAAAAGGGGAGGCAAGGGGGAAGCACATCTACTCCAAGAGAACTTTGAACAGGAGAGTATTGAAGGGAGTGGGATTTTTCCTTTTTAAGATTAGACCTTTTTTGGAGTTTTTGTACTGAAAGACTTTTTCCTAGTCCTAAAATATACTAAACCCTGATATTAACCTTAAGTCTTGATTTAATAAATAGATGGAATTTATCAGGCCTAGGTTACATTTTGTTTCTTAAAAACCTTTTTGTTATGATTTTTTTTTTGTTCTTCCACAAATATATGTAAGGTTAGCAATTATTTAGATGCATTGTACTGATGAGATAAATATCCTGGAGCTTCAACACTGCTTACCATACATAATTTTGTTACAATATCATTCTCCGTTTATCTTTTTTGACATAATATTCATTCTTTGTTAATATCAGTTCCTTATTTATGGGAATAATCTCTTCAGTTCTACACTCCATAGCCTAACGTCCTCATTTCAGCTGGGATAGAGGTAATTGTCTTCCTAGTAGCTGGTACAGTGCTGTGTTTTGAGTTCAGTATGAGAAGAATG
>JANZLQ010000078.1:29475568-29511456 GCA_026212715.1 Elanus axillaris | reverse complement strand
CGAGTTTTGCTTCTTTTCCCAATTTTCTCCCCCATCCCACGGGGGGGGGGGGGGGAGTGAGTGAGTGGCTGTGTGGTGGTGTTTGGTTGCTCGCTGGGGTTAAACCACAACACCTAATCACCTAACAAAGATAAACTTTGTTCCTTTTGGAGCAGATTTCCTGAAAGCCTGTATTTCAACACCATAAAGCCAGGACAGTTCTATAGAAATCAGACACGCTTTAAGGGGCATCATCCTGAACTCAGAGACACTATCTTGAAATTAAAGCCAGTTAAGGGAGGCTGCTCCAGTTGTCAACAAGCATGGTTCCTTAAGACAATAGTGTAGGATAAAAAACCAGTGGGGCAACTTCTGATCTGCCCACTCAGCCTGTCCTGGTTATGCTGAGGCTACTTCCTGGATACACAGGGACCTGAGCAGAAGCTGACTACTGCCAAGGCATTGCTCAGCTCCTTGACTGTCCCAGAATATGGGCCTTCATGCCCATCTTTCAGCCAATGGAAGAAATTGCCACTTGCAAGGGAAGAATAATTTCTAGTGTCTCAAGCAAAAACTAGTGAAGTATTGCTGTTATTTCACTCATTGCTAGTACTCCAGGACCAGTCACAACTTAGTTAAAGCAGATGGGGCCTGATGACCTTGGTCTGTACAGATATGAGCCCGTAAACATCAAGGTAAACAAATAACCTTTGAGTTCCATTAGTCACAGAAATTAAGAGGCCAAAATGCTCAATCACTTGCAGAATCAGACATTTTGCTGGTAGACTTTTCTAAATATGGCATAAAGAGTAAGTCTGGTAGAGTCATTTCATTATTAAGTCTATTTTTTCATTCCTAAACCAGTGAAAGGCTTACCAGCAAACCCATTAAAATTATTTTCATGACACACAGAGAATACTTTGAATATATCAAGCCAAGGTTTCAGTTAAATATGTTCATATGGTGTCAAGTTTAGCAATTTATTAGAGAATCCTTACCTAATTTGATGTAATTGATGTTAAAGCCTTTTTTCCTTTGCCTAAATATGCTGTTTGTGTATTCCTTTCAAATGAGGATAAGAAGAAATGGATTTGTAGAAGATGTTTTTAATTGATTCCAAAGGGAATACCTACCATGGAATCTGCTGACGAGTTCCACGGGACTCTAGATTCCAAGCATTCAGCATGTATATTTTTAATGACAAGATGCTGCAATGCTTAAAGAATGGAATTTAAATTATAAGCACAGATAATTAATGTCTGCTCTCTCCTAATGTCTTATCAATAACCACTAAACCTCCAGTTAGGTCAGGGAACTCTGTGTTGTCTTAGAGACCCAAATTGCATAAAAAGCCAATGGAAGTAGAGCTACTATCAAGCTCTTTGAAAGCTTCAGTCAGACACTGCATGTTAAATCCTTGATTTTCAGTTACATGGTGGATGTATCAGCACAATATATACAACATGCTGTATCATTTGCCATCCCTCGTTATTTAGACATTTGTTTCTCAGTTTTCACATAGGTCAATATTCATTCAAAATTAAACAAGGCTAATCCTTTGGCCAGCTTCATGGTAGCCATCCCCTCTCTGTGAGAATCCCACTAACTCTAGCAGAACTCGTTGCATGACTGAAGGTTGCTCAGAATTAATAATGATCAAGCTTGACATTTGTAGTGTGATTTAAGGCTAGCTTTGGGCGATGGGAAGCAAGACTCTCAGGATGCTGCTGGTATTGATTCCCTGTGTAACAACTGGGGAAGGCGTTTAACAACATAACTTTAAAACAAAAACAGCAATGGTGTTATGCATCACATAGCTGTGGCATGATTTAATGAATACTCCATATTACATCCTGCAGATTCATCTGTATGAACTGTATGTATTTTATTAGGATATGAATGCATAAGCAGGAATGTTGCCTCTAGGATACATAAAGTATGTATCCATTACTTCTCTTCAGCAATAACAGGGACTAAGAAGTATTCTAGTTTTAGCTACTATACTCCAAAAAGAGCTGTGGACTAATTGCAAAAAGTCCTGAGGAGAGCAACAAAACCAATCAGAGGTGCAGAAAATATTATGCATCAGGAAAGACTGACAGAAGAGGGGATGTGCAGCCTAAAGCAGAGAAGACTGAGGTGCAACACAATAATGAGCTTCAGGTGAAAGTGAAAAGGAGATTAAAGCTACATGTAAGTAAACAATGTTCTAGTGATACACAAAACAGGGAGATGCGACAGACTGGACTTCTTGAAAGAGAAGACACCTGTCAGGGACGACAAGAATAGTTAATGTGTCTTTGGGCAGGGACAGAGTAAATGAAACTTCACACTGCTTTGTAGTGCTACAATTCTACAGCTCTGTGATTGAAAGATGTTACAATAATGTAAATTGCTTTTGTGTTCCTACATTTTCGCTGTTCCTTATGAGGTAGATAAAATTACTGGAGAGAAAGGCATCATCTGTACATGGAATCTGTAAAAAAAGTCCTATGCATTGTTCAGTTGCTATGCCAGGATCCCACCTATCACTGCAAAGATATACTGTGTCTAGAGAGTACTCCAGAAAAACATAGCGATTCTATTTAAGTAGCTTAGAAAGTAGGGCAAAATATTCTGCTACTTCCACCTCAGCAAGGACAGATGGAGGTGCACTCTCTCCATGCAGGCATGAGCAGAATAGAAGTGACCTGAAGCAGAAGGCCTGTTCAGACTGTCTGGCTGTGAGGTCCCTGTGAAATAACAGTTTGCTTCTATTTAACTCCTTACCTTCAAAATGTTTCCAAAGCCTCAAGTATTAGTCAGGTAAAGATCAGACAGATATGCCTTTAAAGGGTGAGCAGATGGACACATCTGTTTGCTTGACAGGAAAACGTATGTGTTGCTTGACCCAGCAAACATTTCTTGATGTTGTGGAAGAATTGCACAAAAAATCTCAGACAGTAACTGAAAAGCATCCCCCAGAAATACCTCAATAATTGGGATATGATGGTACAAAGCCCACAACAAAATGAGTTTGATAGTTCTAGCTCAGTTAAAGGAACATTGTTCAGCCTGATAACTCTGAAATTAGCTGTGCTACCTGTGCTAAATGACTGTGTCTTGCTGTGTTACTCCTGAGAGCTCTTTATTTTTTTTTTCTTTTCAGTGGAACAAGTTATATGAGAATACACTATGACAGAAGCAAACCAGAGCCAGCATTTTCAGAAAGGTATTCTACCCATCAGGGATTTTCTGTTTGTTCCTTTCCTCTGCCTCTGATGACAATTTTAGCAGGTAATTGGGCACTTTTCTTGCCAAAGTGATAGTGCAGAAGTTAGCTTTTACTGACTCAGGCCTAGCAACATGCCTCCAGTTTAGCTTTCAGAATCATACCATGAAGGTAGTTTCAATCTAAGCCATAATTTAAAAAAAGGAAAAAAAAAATATTCCTAGCCCTCATAGTTCCAAAAGAGAAATTTCTGTCCCATGTGTAATACTTGCAGTGAGATCTGCTGATAACCTCAATATTAGTAGCATCATTGCCTAGCATCAGGCATTGGCATAGAAGAGGAAGATATTTAGCCCTATACCCATCAGAAGAGATCATCTTTATCCTCTTTCACAGAAAGATCCTTGAGCTAGTACTGGCCAATCTGGTATAACACAGCTCTGATTTAGGAAATATTAGGTCTAGTTCTGAAAGTTGTATAATTACATTAGCGTTGTTCCATGCCTGAGGTAATAAGCTCCACCTCGCTGCTGCGTGAGCAGCTGAAGCTCAGCACCACTCCGATTGCTGCACTCAAAGTGGTACCTGGCACTGGCTCAGCAATAAAAGCTTCACCCAGAAGAGCTTTTACAGTTTTCTGTTGATGCCACATTTTGACCCACAAAAGAAACAGACTGGGTTTTTGGAAGTCCAGAGTGCCCAACTGTCCCTGTAAAATCAGTAGAAACTTTTAATATTGCTGAAAATCAAATCCAGTGCCCATATCATGAAGGCATCTGGAATGCTAGTCACGCAAGTCTTGCTTACTCACAGCACTGTCTCTGGATATTTTTACAAAATCTACATTCTCAGTAATAAAATATGTGTTGCTATGGGGCATCTGTTTATGTTTTGATGTGAACCAATAATTGGACTGGAGTTCCTTCTGTCTGTAAAAATGGTAGAGTTTTTCAGTGACCCTACAAATGTAAAGATACTAATGATTTTATATAAGAAAAAACAAATATGTGGGATAAATCAATGCAAGCACACATTGCAATCCAGGCAATTGCAAGTATGACTCGTATGTTTGGCACGTGAAAAAATCCAGTTTTGTACCTTTGTAATCTTGTAAACTCAGCTCTCCTCTGAGCTCAGGAGCCATATTACTATGTTCATCTGTCAGCTTTCAGACCTCATAGCTAACTGTCCTAGGCCGGGTGGATCTCAGCCTCTGTTTCTCTGAGCAACAAATGCCAGGCAAGTGTTAGAAATGTGGCATCATTCAAAGCTGATAGATAGGTAGATAGGTAGATTTTGTATGTTTGAGACAATTCTATTATGACATTCCCGAACCTCAAATGCTGCAGAAATACAATACTTACTATAAATAAAAGAGCAAAAGGAAAGTAAAATAAAATAAACTGTACTTACACTTAACTCACACCACGAACATTAACCCTGTGAGGCAAAATCCACAAGAACAGAGAGTCTCTTATGGTCCAGCTTCTTAATTTATGTTTGATCTTTTTGCCCCAAGGGCATGTGGGGACTACCAGAGCCACTGGTGCAAATGCTGTGTATTAACTGTCCCCTCACTTACATTCCTTTGGTGAACCCAGTCATACTTCTTCATGTGAAATTTGACTGCCTCCATTAGCTCAGCCCTCAAAGGCACTTACATAGAAGCTGTCTGAAATGGCTACCAATGGTCTCAAAGTTATATGAGCAATTTGTGATCCTGGATTTTTGGCCCTGTGTCATGGAGAGTCACTCTGAAAGAGGATAATGCCTTTTCTTCAGAGGTGGCTTCCTCATTTTGTTTCCATCTGCCCTGGGTTCTTGCCCTTAAAAAATCATGGGTTTTCAACCTACTAATTCTCGTTAGAGATTTCAATTTGTGTCCAGTTCATTTTTCCTTTAAAAAAGATAGGGTTCATGTTTTCTTACAACTTCCCAACTTTGTTCTGTTCTGTGTCCGATGTAATTGCTGACAGATTAATGCCCATCTGTCACAGTTCCACACTGTTCATTTTTAGTGAAAATATTCTGTACTTACTCTTCTGGGTGTTACAACCTGAAAAGAACCAAATCCAAATCCATAATAATAACATTACCAGAATTAGATAGATATCAATGACAAGTCATGGACGTATTACATATGCATATACATATGTGCTTTGAAACACCATGGTTGGGCAGAGTAAATTACCAGTGGCTCTAGGATAAGAGTGTGTATAACAGAAAGCAACCACAAAGCTGGAGAGCAAAGACCTTGGAAATACTGGAAGAGGAGGCAGCTAGAGACCCAGCAGACAGATACATGGAAGGTCATTGATACAGATGTGTAGCAACCTAATGAAACAGCCCATAGCAGATAGCATAGGTGGAAAGTCTTTAAGATCTATCTATAAGACAGACACAAAAGCAATTGGTTGCCTTCATCCTGTACTTCAGAATCAGATGTGCAGAACATATGGCTCAGATCCTATCCTGAACTCCTCTCTCAGTGCTGCTGTAGTAGCATGATAGTACTTAGTACTACAGTAATACTGTCTTACTACCATAAATACAACTGTGTTTTGGTACCTGATTGTGCATGGCTGATGCGGTTACCTGCTTTTGAGGACTTGTTAATTCTGCATGCAGCAATTAATGAAGGATGTAGGCAATCTAGGAAACTGAGTACTACTGAAAATCTGCCTTATGGCAGATGTTTCCTTCCTTATGGAAGGAAACATTCTCTATATTGTTCTCATGATCTAGCTGCAATTCAGCCTAAGTACCTAACTGAAACATTTGTCTTTTCACCTTCACCTTTTGGTACTACCAGATTTAAGTATCCAAACAGCCTATGTAATCAGGATCCAGTCAGCCAAGAATTAGTAACCAGACCTGTAACAGAAAAAATTGAGCAATAGGTTGAAAGGATCACAGTCTTTGTCTCATCATCTCTAGGACACAGGAAAGTGAATTCCCAACTAGAATCATGTATTTCACAATGGGGTCCAAGTCCATGGACAGAGGATGTTTTCCATGGGTCATTAGAAAATGCAGAATGAATTCTTGATGTCTAAGTGTTACTATAAAATGAGAAAATCAATTACAAGAAACCAATGATTTCAAAAGATGAGCCATTTGGGTATTGCAGCATACAGGAGAAGAAACCAGAGGTAGGATAGAAGACACTGAAAATAAAACCAAAGAAACAAAAAATGGAATGAAAGAATCCAAAAAAAGTAGAATAAAAGAAGGTGAAGATTAAAGAATATATTAAAAAAAGTTAGGACCAAAGCCCAGAAGATAAACTATGGGAGTTGAAACAGAAGGTAGAAGAAAATCAACCCAGATAATGCAACACAAAAGGATTCTGAGCAGCAGAAATATTGAGGTTTCTAGAAAAAGGAACATAATATAGAGAAAAAGAGTAACCAACTCCCATAAGAGGAAGCAAGAGCTAAACAAAAAATTAAGTGAAGCCCAGGCTACTTTTCAAGTTGTGCTGGAAGATAAAAAGAGGAATCAGAGGAGAAATATGATCACTTGCTGTGTTACCAGGAAATATGACAGTTCAAAAACATTTTTTAAAACACCTTTTTTTAAAAATAAGCATCAAAAATAGGTATTGCAACAGCTGCACAATTGGGGAATAATTTAACTTGAGTGGAGATGCCTGGTATGACCCAAATTTTGTAGGACTTAATGAGAGTCCACAAGAATATAATACTCTCTCTTCATTAAGAAGAGAATGCAAATTAGTAACATTAAAACAGGCACAAGAAATGGTAAAACTAGTGATCACCAGATTAATTTCCAAACCAAGGACAAATGGACAAATCACTGTTGAAACAGAACTGGACACCAAACATGTTAGAACTATCAAAAAAAGGACTTAGGATGCTTAAACAGGAAAAACATACAAATTGACTAGTAGCACTGAAGGAATATCCAGGGCTAAACAGTAAAGATCAAACTTTAATTAATGAAGCAGCCACAACAAAGTTTGGCTGGGCTTTCTTTACTCAAAAACACAAAGTAATCCAAAAGGTAAAAGTGTACTAAGGAAGGGAACTTGACAGGTCTGACAGTTTATTTAAGGTGCTGGTAAATCATTGGTAAGTTGTTTCACACTGCAGAACAAAGAGCAAATTAAAATTGCCAAGGGATATACACAAGAAAAGAAATTGTTGGGGACTGCAGCCAGGTTAGTGACTGAGAACACTGGGGAATATTTATAAAGAGGGTTTCAAACTAGCCATATATGAAGAGCTAAACTGGGCTGAGAAGGTGACTACACCCAGCAACCATGAAATTGGAGAATTTTGTAGATATTATTTGAAGAGCTGAAGAAATTTTACAAGAAGGACGTGAGAGTTAAAAATCTATCAGGCTAATAAGGGGGGGGAATCTATTCAAGTGGTAACCTTCTCTAATCAATGACTAAAGGGTCAAAAAAAATACACAGGTAGACAGGATCATAGTCAAGACTGTAATAGAAACTGTGTATCCAGCAACCAGGGTGAAAATGTTAGCCTGGTACTAAAAGATACTGCAGACAAAAGCACAGGATGGCAAGAGAAACAGGAAAGGAATAGAGTGAGGAATTACGTGATTGATTATTGTTCTTGAAGGGATGTGAAATCCATAGAAAGAAGCAAACATATTTGAAGCCACCATGGAAAGCTGACAGGTTTTTCAAATTTAGAGTTGCATAACGCACAAATCAAATTAAATATTCCTTTGAACACAAATTTTTGAATTGTCAGCTGGAACATATCTTGGGCTAAACCCATGCAGACAATGGATTAAAAAATATATGAGCAGAATGGAAAGATAGAGACCTAAGTACTTTATTGAGAAGTGTAAGGGTAGTGAGTGGGACATCAAATGGTATAGATCTCAGATCCATATTTAATGTATTTGCATTTCTCACTGATGGGCAATCACATGATGAAAGCATTCCTACAAAGAAATTGAAGCTTACACATTTTAGAACATAATGAAGGAGACCCATGTTCTTTCTAACATTTTTCATTAGTTTCAAGTGTTATAAAAACAGCAGAAGAATCCATCTGGTTTGTTACCTGGCCTGTGTCATGTGCTTGTATGCAAAGGTTGTTACAAAATATAATTTTCCAAGGCTTAAAAGAAGTGACAATGCAGAAATGTTTGCTTTGTATTTCAGAAGGTCACATACCCTTACATGCAGCTTTACAGCATTATGATTGGGAAAGAGGACAGTTTGCATATGTGTATTTGGAATATTTTAAAGTAAGTATGTATAAGTTAATGGCCCCATGTTTGTCTTAAGAACATACTAAGAAATGGTAGAGGCCATAAATTCTCTAACTGTGGACATATACTGATAATCAAAACAACTCTATATGATATGCAAGCATGTACCAATTTAGTAGAAAGATTCTTTTGTTTTCAAGGAGCTAATAAAGTAGCTTTAGAGATGTCCAACAATTGCTCTCCTGCTTCAGGAAAACAGCAGCAAATATCCATCACCATGAAGAATCACTCAATGAAGAAGTTATCTTTTTCAGTCTGGAAAAGGCACGCACTTTATGTGCTTTGTCATGTGGTATCTTGGCAGTTAGAGCATACTTTGTAATTGAAAACCAAACTTTACCCAAAGATGTTTGGTGCTCTGTGCACTCAATCAGATGGATTCAAGTGCATAATCAAACATACAGTTCTGCCATTACAGTAATTGAAAACAACATGCGGGCCTTACGCTGGTTTAAAACTACTCCAACAGGGTCAATGGATGGAAGAAATTATGGAAAAAAAATCTTATACCTACATCTACAGTGAATTATTCAATAACAGAATACCAGCAAAAATTAAAAGAAGATTGAACAAATCCAGCAAAATGTCACAACATGGGCATCACAACTTGAAACAATATATCATGAGGTTTTATGAGATTATATATTTTACAGTTCCACAGCATCTAAACTATTACATATATTATTTCATCTACTTATTGCATTGTTAATAGTACAGGCTGGCATCCTGCTATGTATCATAATAATATTCAAGTGTTTATCAAAAAGATTTGCATATTATGGCAAGTTTTTTTGCAAATAATTATCAAAAAGTCATTACCTGATGAGGCAAGACCAAAGCATTCAAAATACACTGTCCAGTCAGCAGGCACACAGCAATAACCAGCTAGCTCAGGTCAGGGAGTGTGTGGTTTTGCCATCTGAGTCATAAGACCACAGTTACCTGAATATGTCCCTATAAAGGAAGAGATGGTTGTAACCTGAACAGAACCAGATTTAAACCCCTTAACATTGTAATAATGAGATAAATACCTGTAAATAAAGGAAAATAATATATGGTATATGTATATGCTTTGAAACACCATGGTTGAGCAAAGCAAATTACTGGTGGCTCTAGGATAAGGACATATGTAGCAGACAGCAATCGCAGGGCTGCAGCAATGGTCCCCAAGAAGACCAGGGAGCAGAGACCTTGGACATACAGGAAGAGGAGGGGGCCAGAGACCCAGCAGACAGACAACGTGGCTGCTCATTGACACGGGCGTGTAAAAGCGTAATGAAGCTGCCTATAGCGGGTAGCATGCGTGGGGTGTTTTTAAGGCTTATTTATTATAAAACTGCCACAAAAGCAACTGGTTGCCCCTGCCCTGTATTTCAGTCACGCATGCTCACTACATGGGTAAGTACTGCCTGTGCAGTCCCTTTAAAGGGATCTGTGTTTTGGTGTTTGGTCTAATGTTTTGTTAATTGTATTTGGCTGGTTAGGTTGTATGCTTTGAGGACTGGCTGTTAAATTTAGATGCATGGGAGATGACTGGATGAGGGGATAGGTTAAAACTCTGCTTTTTTATCCTTTGTCTTTGAAGTTTGCTGATTTTGAGGCTGTGTAGGTCAAGAAATTCAGAGTTCTAAGTATGAACGTTAACCTCAGAAGGCTGGTCACCTCCAGATAAGGATGGATTGGAAGAGTTCAGAGGGCAATACAAATGAAAACACACCGTTTTAGTTGTGGTGAGGCCATTGGCTTTGGCACTATTCATTTAAGAGTAATTTGTCATCTGTGTTAGGAACACTGTGTTACTGGAGCATTTAATGTGATTGCAGGGATGTTTTAAAATAAGTCCCAATATGAAATGAAATCAAAGAAGCTTGTGGAGCTCTTCAGCAGAAAGAAATCCCTACTGAGCTGTATAGAAGTGTGTTATAAATGAATATGAAGTGTCTGAGCTGCGACCAAATGTCCATTGCTAACCAACTTTATTTTGTGGTGGATTGATCTTTCTTCTTCCAAAGCTCAGCATTCATAAATTGTTCTGGAAAACATCAAAGTTATTTGAAAAGGTCTATAGCAGTATAAATTTCTCTATGCAAAATGGCTGTTTAACAAGATTGCCTCCTTGAACTTTTCACATGATTGTGACAGCCACTTTCATTTACTAATGGAAGTTTTATAGCGGATTTCCCCTGCTCCCACATCTCTGTTTACTATTATTTTATGGAGAATACTTTACAAATTGGGTCTCTGAAACAAAGGAAGAGACATTTGGTGACATTCCCAGAGTGCTGTGTGGCTTGTTAGCAGGCTGCCCAAGAGACAGTGTGCAGGAGAACCCCAACTGACATGGACTGCAACACTGGGCTGCACCTAATGGCCCCATCTACATGGGCGTTAATTGGACAGTCATTATGGTCATTGCTGAGAAACTCCTTTTGTTAGCCCTGCTTAGATTCAAATTAGGAAGATCAGAAGGTTCATGAGGAATTTGTTCCTCATTATTTGTGGTGCAGACAGAAGGATAGTGTGTGTGTAGTTAGGTTTTACAGTGAGAGTCATAATTTAAGTGAAAAAGGAAGAGAGAGGATTAAGGAGTAAGTGGTTAGGAAGGCATCTGAGGTTTCATGTACCCAACATCCATCATACTGTAGCTGGATGAGTTTTGGAACTGATCAGGAACTATTTTCTCAACTCACCACGCATAGAAAGCATGCACTTGGTATTTTAGGAAACATCTCGTATTCCATCTGGAGAATCCCTGGGTAATTTTACGTTAAATGGTTAAATTCCCTCAGGGCAAAAAGTAAAGATGATTCCAATTGCTTGATGAGAAAGAAGAGAGTAGAAAGGAGGAAGAAATATCTAGAGAAGAGACAGCTAAGTGTAGAGTAGCATTTAGAGAGGCAGAAAAGAAGTGTGAGTAACCCAAGTTGTATGTCTTTGTGAAGTCTCTGTTGCAGAAGACAAACCTCAAGTTTGCCTGATTTGCCATTTTTCATTTTGTGAAGGCTCTTTTTTTTTTAGTAAAAGACAATAATATTTCTTCTAGCAACTAAAGATTGTTTTTCTCCAACAAGTTATAAATGTGAATTAAAATAAAATTGTGAAATGCTCTGACTTTGCACTTCAATGAAAAGTCTCATTTTTACAGGCAAGCATCTTATTTCTGAGCAGTAAAAAAAAGATCTTTTAAAATATCTTTTCTATTTTTTACCAGAAAAAGTAGCTTTTCTTCTCAGTGAATTTCCAAAACCTCACAGAAGCTTTAAAATTTTTTTATCAGTCTAAAAGTATGTTTTGCCCATTCCTAAAATGTGACATGACATGATGAGCAATTCTCAACTTTTGAAGCTGGGCCATCCTTCTGAACGAGGGTCATCCAAGATCAACGCACTATCCTCAGCAGTGACAGTGTGAAGATTATGATAAATCATTTCTACACATGGGATAAAGGCATTAGACTGCATTTTTCTTCCAGATGCTCTCATTAAATTAAAAAAAAAAATTAGTGGGAAAAAATCAGTCTTGAGACACATAGAATATCATGGCTCTAATTGAGATGGCTTGTGCTTGATTCAGGATTGAATCTGATATAGTGGTTGTACATTGTTGACTGAAAACTGTTTTGATTTTGGCTGTGTGGTTTCATAGCAGCAACCTTCACTTTAATGCATACAGGCATCACTGTAATTAAATTTAATTCATAAAAGAAAACTAATTTTAAAAACTTTAAATTTCTTTTTGTTTCTATATAAATGCTAACATTGAAAATTTTAAGTACATATTAGGCACAGCAGGAGCCAAACAACTAAATATGCAGTTCTACATCCAGACCCCTTAAATTGCCTACTGTTGAGGCACATCATCTACATCAAAAGGACAGAATTCCGGCAGAGTACACCCTCATTCATTAGTGTGGCAAGTGATGAGATGCACAATCAGATTACAGTTACACTATGTAAATGCAAAGGATCAGAATAGGACCTCAAAGACATATACTCTAGGCTTCTCAAGTAAGAGTTCCCAAATGTTATGCAAAATAATATGTAGCATTTAATCTTCGAAGAGATGTAAAGAAAATTTCTTCTACTTTATACATTTAAAGGGAAAAGTCGTTTGTTCATCACATTGGACAGAACTTTTATCTTTAAACTGTCAAGATGATAAAGGCATCAGCATACATTTAAATTCCTTACCTCAAAAGATGGTAAATGATGTATGCAACAGAAAACCGGAGTGCACAAGAAATTTCTTTACACAGTGTTTGTACCATGGAAGAAAGTTAATGTAAAAAAAAAATAGGTGTGTTTTTTTAAGCTAATGTTAATGTTTGATGAGGTCGAGTGGCAAGCAAATCCAGCCAATTACAGGCTTTTTTTTAATAAGAAAAATGCTCCTTTTTTTTTGAGATAGAAGATTTTTTTCTTCTTTGCTTTTGCTTATATTGATGGACTGTGAAGGTCAAGAAGAGATTGATCCACAGAGGCCAGTAAAAGTTAGAAGTAATTTAATTAGAGTTGTCCAAATCTGAAATATCTTCTAATCCGATTATATACTTATTTCTTGAGGGACAGTGTATGGGTATCTATATTTGCTATAGAAAGCTACTTTTTTGTAATCTAAAAGGATTCAGTTATCAACTTTTTTTTAAGAAGCAGAATGAGTCAAGAAAAAAATATTGCCTGAGTACTTTTCCATAGTTAAAAAATAGAATATGTTTATATTAGTTTATATTTCAAATTAACTGTATGCATGCATGTGTGTGTGTATTTGAGTATATTATATCTACATTACATAAAATAGTCCTGTTGTGTCCAAGTAAGCAGAGACACTGTTGGTTAGATGTGTCATGTGAGGATCCATTTTAATGCTGTGCGATGTGCCTTATGTAGCTGGTGTGATTCATCATAATGAAGGACATACTGTGGGACATTTAAAGAGATATGGGTTTGTCTAACTGTCCTAACAATAAATAGACAAAATGCTTTCTGTGAAGAGGAAGACTGTCATCCATCAAAGATTTTTAATCCCTGCTTTGCCTTGGTCATCCGTTTAGGGTTTTAAAGGTACAAAATGTACATTAACTGTAAGTGCAGAAACTGAGGTGACTCTTATCAACTGTGAAAGCAAATGAGGCATCATGTGAAGGTGAATACACTGCAAATGAGAGCAGAGAGGCTGGGAAGCAAATTGTAGTATCCACTGAAGGGCAGCACAGTCTGCCTCAGAGAGCCCTGAGCTGCAGAGAAAGGTCTTCTTCCCACTGCCCCAAAACAGTAATGCTACAGAGAGGTTTCTAAGGATGCATCTCATCTTCAGATAAGCAGGTATTGCAGCCTTTCCTAGCATAGTAGAACAGGATTTGCCTGAAAAGCGTTCAGTAGAAATCTTGAGGTAAACGAGGTTTGGGTGTGCAGAAAGCACAGGAGTGTAGGTGAATCCCTTCCTCTTCCTGTGTCTATTTGTAGCACCAAAACAGAAACAAAAGGAGGTTTTGAAGACATTGAGTTATATGTTTTGAAATGTCCCTCCCTTTAATTTCTTGAAACCAGAGCCAGAAATAGCAGTGCTGAAATTCTGTGAGAAAGATCATTCTTGCACTTCTGGGAAATACCATATTTATCTCTATAAAGTCTGTTGCTGTAAGATTTGGAGATGTTTTGCTGACTGCAGAGATCTGGATGTTCTTCAGATAAGGAATTGAAAGTTTGTCTCATTACCAGATGCAAATCTCCACTCTAAGGTCCACCCGTTAACAGGTTAGACTGTTGAAGTACATTGAAGTATAACTACATTGAAGTATAACTATCATACAAATCTGATAGGGTCTCCTTGACATGAGTGTTTGCAACACGGCTTTCAAAAGATTTATAAATATGAATGGACTGGTGATGTTAGCCAACATGATTAAGGTGCCCCATAAATCAACGCTACCACTGAGTTGCCCACAAATGGCACAGAAATTATTTTGGTTTGATAAATAAAATTTCAGAGATAAAAAGCCCTGTGCACTGAGTGCTGTGCCTCCTGAGTTTTTACTTTTTTAGCTTAGATGAGCCACTGATACAAACAGCAATTAAAGGCTTACTTTAAGCAAGAACTTAAGTTCCATGTGCTCAAGCGCTTTGCCAAGCAGGAATGAGGTTACTCATATATTTAAAGATTTGTCTTGCTATTAGACAAATAATTAAAATTTTGAAATTTATATCCATGCAAATCACATCCGGATATAACAGTTTTGCAACCCAAGAATTGTGCTGTGCCTTTTGGAGCTTGCTGCATCCTGGAAAACAGATAATATATTCTTCTGTCTCACTGGTTATTTTACCGGGCAATTGAATTTCTTGAAGAGTATTGGGCAGACCATGCATTCCTAATGATAAATATGCTGGCATGATGACAACTGGTTTTACCTTGAATGTTTCCCTGGATAGTGAATTTTTTCTAAGCTGCTAATAATATGACTCAGTCTCCCAGAGGGGGAAAAAATACTTTCCTAGGAGCTGTGTTAGTCCATGCTGAATGAGGGCTCTAAGAACAACCCCAGTGAGAAGTCACACGAAAGCTTTCTTAGTAAAAAAAAAAAAAAAGGCTGGCCTAAAAGAGTTTACACAGCTGTGAGTGATAAAATATAGCAGCCATGGCAACCTACTCTCCACTATTCTGATAATGCATCAGAAATGAGGCTATTAGAATTATTAATTCACATTAGTGGCTATTAAAATTACTACCTGCAGATTCACAGCCTGAAAACCTTTTCTATTTCTAAGAGAAGGTTCAATTGCAAAAGGAACCTTTTTGCTAAATAGGTGCACTGTATTGTGTGCTAGACATTATGGGAAGTCCAACAGATAATAAAGCTCACATTGAGCTTTATGTAGCTGCTTTGTAATGCAAGGGTAGCAGATGTAATACTTTATTCTTTTAATGATGGCAAAGAACCAACACAGCCCCAATAGGAGTAACAATAACAGGACTCTTACTGGTTCCCTGGAAGCTAATACCAGAAATCCAACTTACTGTAGGGTATTTCATTAAATACCAAGTCACATACAAAATATTTGACTTTGGTAGGTAATAAACAAAGTCAACAGAAATCAGCAGAAAAACTGAGCCAGACCCATAGAAAGGTTCTGTGGAGATGCTATGGTGAGACTTAGGGAGTCCTGCAGAGATTTGGCTACATCCTTTCCATCCCCCATTAACTTAACTCAAAATGCAATTGCATGCTGTTTTAAGTAAAAGAAGAAACACTATTACACCAAGGCCACAGCGGGAAATAATCAGGGGGAACAGCAACATGGCAGAGAAAGAACATTTTATTTATGGAAATGAGCAGAAAAAGTAACACACAAGCTAGAAGCAGCCAAATAGGTACCAGTAAAAATAACAAACAAGCAAAGAACATGAGCTTGGATCACAACCAGTTTTTAGGAATTCACATCACAGTCTATCTCCTTTAAGATCCCACGTACCAAAAATGGATATGACATCCAGTGTTCTTTCTAAAGATTATCATTCTCAGAAAGAGAAAAGGAAAACAAGGGTGACTGCAAAATGAAATTTAGCATGTCCCCACAGGCTAGACACTGCAAATGATGAAGACATACGCAATGGGGCTTGAGTAGCCTTTACACTAAATGCTATTCTGAATTGTCTCCCCCTGTTGCCACCTACCTCAAGAACAGCCCAAATTCCTTA
This sequence comes from Elanus axillaris, assembly GCA_026212715.1. NCBI lineage: Eukaryota > Metazoa > Chordata > Aves > Accipitriformes > Accipitridae > Elanus > Elanus axillaris. The sequence continues at coordinate 29,495,297 of JANZLQ010000078.1, read as the reverse complement.
AGGACTTTATTTTTTTTACAAAGTTCCCTCTGTGCCTGCAGACATTTCTTTCTACATATCCATTTTTCATTCCCCGCAAAACTTTATCAGTAATGCCAACAGGTACATGGAAGTAGATATTTATCTATCTACCTAAGCTTCCTTTGGAGCATGGAATCAGGCTCTTAACAAATATAGACACTTCTCTTCAAACATGTTGGCAATTACTTTCCTAACAAATAAAAAAGTGGTAATGCTTAAGGTCGTGAATTACAAGATCTGGGGTTGATTTCTTCCTGTGGCTGTTGAGACTGACAAACACTGGATGTCTGGATAGCAGTCTCCCCAACACTCTTGGGGCTGTGCCTAGAAAAGTTTGTTTAGTTCAGCTGTGCCACCAAAAACACCAACTGTGGGTGCACTTATAATGTTAAGAAGGTGAACACAGGAATTTGGTTTAGTTCAGTCTGGCCAGCAAAATCAAAGAAATATTAGCTCTGGGCATGCCAGAAAATGTTACTGACCGTCTTCACAAGAGATGACCAAGTAACAAAAATATTTGTTATTGACCTTATTTGTAAAATTTCCAACAGCTATGACTCTGTGGTATCAGTACCCTGCCCTTTTCCCATTTTTCCTCAGGCATTCAAACATTGGTGGATATGGTATTATTCACACAGATAACAGTATCTCTGCATAACCAAAGGGCTTCATACATGAACAAAAGTTATTTGTTGTTTCTTTTTCACTACTTGCTGTTCATCAGCTCAAGTTCATGTCAGCAGGATGACTCATGTGCTTCTGTTTAGCACGTGCTTAATGTTCAGCTGAGTGAAGCAGAGCCTGCTGTAGCCTGCAGAGCCCAGCCTGCCAGTGGGGAGGGCAGAGGAGAACGGCTCATGCTCCATGGACATATGCTGCACGAGCAACCAGCTGAGCTGCCACGGAGGAAGTCCAACACTGCTCCACACAATGGAGGGTGCTCTCCCAAGTACCCTCAGATAGAGTCACACTTCCTTAGGTCACAAAAGTGTCAGGGAAATATTTTTGCCTAGGAACTTGCTGCCTCATAAAAAAAAAGAAAGGTCTGGCAGAAGTGGTTTGATTTTAGCAACATGACAGAGCCCTGACCAGGTCTCATAGACCTACCTGCCCACCAAGTCTCTGTTGGCAATATCTCCTTGGTTTCCTGCCATTGCAGCTGCCCACCTTCTCCGTAGCATGGGGCATGGAGACGCTCAGCATGACTTCACAGGAGCAGGGCCCATCACCAAATATCTTTTCTTTCCTCCTTTTGAAAAATCTGAATTTTTTTCCCTGCTTTTTCCAAATTACAACTGGAAAAAAAATTAAAATATTAACATCTTCTACAAGGCAAAATCACCTTTCTCTGTACAGTTTGTGTGTAATGGACTAAGGAGCAGTTATTTTTCCCTGTGTCAGAAAGGAGATTTTTAGGAAACATTTGAACTTTGCAGGGACTGGCTGGGGAGATCACGTGAATCAGAACAAGCCATAGAAAATGATACAGAGTCAAGAGTCAAGTGTAGGCAAAAAACACGGGTGGAGACCCCAAAAAGCAGGCTGAAGGGGGCAGAGAAAATAGTGGAGGTGATAAAGGATTTCCCTGTATGTACCATATGGCATGAATACATTTGCAGAGATCATCCATGTGACATGATAAGCCCCCTAACAATGCACCAAAGTACATATCCCAGAAAGCAGCCCTGTACTAAAAGAGGAACATTATTATTCCTTACAAAAGTGTCCACATTTTAGAGGAAGAGTCCAGTTTTATAGTAAAATTTAGGTGGACAAATGTTGGAGGATATATGATGAAATTCTTCAGTGGGTGGAGGGAGACGGACTCAACAAATGTACGGGTCGTTCCAGCCATGACTCCTGGGAGATGCTCCCCATGCCCCACAGGTCACTGCTCCAGACTGGCTCTGTAGAGGGAGCGGATGCTTCCACAGCAAAACAGGCTTTCCCTATTTTTGCTAACAGTATCATCTGACAAAAACAGTTTAAAATCATTTGCTTCTTTCTATTTTAACGTTTTCTGTGTGTTTTCCTTCAGATCATCTCCTTTTAAGTCACCACAAAGGAACAGCTTCCATACATTGACCATTGACTAAATGACTGCTGCTACTTTTAGTAATTTTGATTTTAGCTTAATCTCATATTAAAATCTAAATGAGGGATGATTTCAATTTCTTCTTGGAGGCTGGAAGGAACAGCAATGTGGGACTGTACCAGCTGCAGCTTTAGAGCTTTATTTGGAAGGCTACAAGGACACACTTTATTTCCTTATGGATCTCAAAGGCCTGGACTAATTAGTACTTATTAGAAAACAAATTAGAAATGCATTTTATTTCTCCATATGGTGAAAGCAGGAGCTACAGTAAAGAGATAGGATATCAGAAGAGCTGAGATAGTAATTTGCAATGCATAATTTATTTGATTAATTTTTCCTTTTCTTTTATGCCTATGCATTGTCTATGAACAGGTAACAAGTTCCTTGAATGTATCCATTGCTCAAAATAATTTGTCAAATAATTTTTGCCATGTAGCTCATCTGTGAACAATTCATTGCATGTATTTGATCACTAAAATTCAAAATTGTAGTGCCAAAAAAATGATAGATATGCAGGTGACCTGATAATTTTTTTATTTGATAATGTGGATACCACTATGACCTTTTTTATGTGAGCATACTTGATTTGATTTTTTAATTTTCTCTCAGCATAAATTTTTCAAAATTAACTTAAAACTGCTTGATTCCCATTAAAATTACTATGGAAGAGAAAACAGGCACTACTGGGATTAAATAGAATTCATGGGAGCTTAGACCTTATCCTCACTGATTTGTGAATGTTTTTCCCATGATGTACCTTATGTATGTAGAAGGTGATCCTGGCAGTGAGTAAACACAGTCAAAGCAATTTGATCTTTAAAAGTTAATGAATACCCAGTGAAAAAAAGAGAAGTGATCCCAGTAGCTAGTGTCAGAGACACTTATGGCAACTCTGTCATAACGAATACACTATTTCTATGTTTGTAAAAGACGGGAGCTTTAAGTATTTTGAGGCTGGAATAAGGAACTAACTGTTCATTATGCCTTGAGTACATTAGAAATGGGAACGCTGATCACTTTGGTGTTCTCCTGATACTGTTCAGCAACAGGATGATGCCCGCACTAACTCCTGCAGAACACCACTACACAGACGGCTGTGTCCTGGTGATGTTGGAGGCCAGAGCATTGCAAATTCACGGCTCTTACCTCTCTTTCCTGAGTAGGACATAGTGGTCACCAAGCTAAACCATGCTTCTCAGCTCAAATCCTGACGTCTAACCTTGGGACTAGTTAAGGTATTGAAAGTTCTTTTCCCCGTTCCCAAAGATCATGTCTTTACTTTCTGAGTAGACTATTATTCAATAGGCTTTTATATGAACTGTTTCTAGTAATCTGCCAACCGCGTTTATTGTAAAAGTCATGTCATGTGGAAGTCAGTATTGCCAATGGGCTGGGTGTGCTTTCAGCATGCCCACCTATAAAACAGGGTGCCTTAGGGGAACAAGGGCAGAAATGCCAGATTTGTTCATCCCAAATAATTTCTCCCACTTGTCTGCTCTGGACAATTTAAAACAGAAAATTATGCACAGATAGAAGTGAATAGAGGTAATTATGTCTATATGCATGCTGACCATGCAATTGCATGAACAATTGATTCCAGATATTCCTTTTATAGCCCCCACACCTGGCCAACTCTAAACTGTCATCTTTAGACCCCAGTATATGGAGGGCATATGCATCCTAGTCCCATTAGTAAGACATCTAACTCTTTTGGAAGCAACCACGCATCCTTCACACTACTAAATGCTCCAAGAAAAGGTATTCTATACATCTACTGGTAGAAAGAAATGTAAAAAGAATCTATGTAAGCATGACAATCTGGGGAATTGATTTTATCCCAAGATTAAATGTTTTTGTTCGCTATTTGTAGATTTCAGTCAGACATAATCAATTTCATTCCACTGAGAGGAAAAGGATAGGAGATCCGTTATCTTCCTTAAAATGTTTTTTGGCTAGAAAATGTTTCTAATTTGTATGATGCATTACTCCATCAATGTTATAGAACTACATGCTTAATTTATACAAACTGTAAGTATGCATGGATCATATGTAGTTTTTCAAATTATGAAAGATTTCTTGACTTCTTGTTTTTCTCCATTGATTTCCTTTACTGACAGGACAGAGCTCACCTTTCAACCACCTCTTTTAACAGCACTTTGCTAATCTATAGGTAGTTTATAAACTCTTTTCTCTCTCTGAGAATGTTTTCTCCAATACGTTCCACATTCAGAGCTGTATTTCAAAGTGCCACTTTAATCCTTTTAATCTTTTTGATAACTTAGGGTATTGGTCATTACTTGGTTATTCTGGTCACATTTCACTGTTCTTCACTGAAATCTCAACAGAGAAAGAGTGCTTTAGGCAAAATGAACTCTGAACTTTTGTGTCATCGAAATCTTAATGTAAGTATATTGAATGCAGCCTGCACAGCTTAACCTAAAATCATAAGAAACACATTCACATTATAAAGTTTGCACCAGCACACAAATTGAAGCTTTTGTGAAAAAGAAATTTCATTTCTCAGTGTTATTTCTTATGACCCTGGGTACTTAGTAAATCTAATAATAAAAAAAAGTTTGAACTTATTTATATAAAATCCAAGAATGGCAATGCAGAGAAGATAACAATAAGAACTTCCTGCTCCCCCCTATACAAAGCATAATGCTTTTTACTGCCCATAAAGTATTAAATGATTCGGCTTTCTACAGTTAGATGGCTAGGACATTGTCTTCATGTGCCACATTTGAATACCTACAGGTCATGATGACACCATAAAAGTTAATGTGCATACTCTTTTTTAAATACCATTACTACTCCAAAGAAGTAGTGCTTATCATAAAGTTGTGTTTAAATTAAAAAGAGATATTAGCATGAGTTAAAGTCTCCTTTTCTCTTTCATTCTTTTCATATTTTATGTCTCAGGGATCATCATCAAACTACTTGTTTTCTAAAATAGCCATTTCTGACATAGGTACTTCAGCTCATACTTTTCATGTATATCCCGACATTATTATTACATTAAATCACTAATTTTGTAGAGGATTTTGTCTTCTTTGCTTCACCTTCTGCATTAGTCATCAAACCTGCTGCTTCCTTCTGGTACAGACCAATGTCTCACAGCTTAATACTCAAATTATTATCTTAAAATTCCTAAAATGCAGTTCCACCATGGCTTAGCCACTTTTGCCGCTTTTAAAATCACTACTTATTAATGTTAATCATGTTAGAATGCTGGGTTTTCTTAACTAGTGTACGAGCTTAAGTTTTTAATCTGAGTCTTTTTTTTCCCTCACAAATTTCCAGAAAATTGCTAGGATTAAAATACCATAAAGATTTCCTTTCAACCCATGTGAGCCTGTAACCCGGATTGCTTAGAAGAGAATCTTTTATCCCATTCAAAGGACATATGTACAGACTGATGTAAAGCATGATCTGTAGTACGCGTGTGTCTACTCCATCAGGACATTTGTATGTTTTGCAGGCTGTGGTTAATAAAAAGGTAGGAACTGAGGGAATTTTGTTACAAGCAGCTATTTCTTCCCTTCACCTTCATCCTGTATCTATGTCATCACCCATCTTTTATACACCTTTAGAGTGTCACCCTAAGTGAAATATGTAAGGCTTTTAAGCTGTGCAGACCCCAAAGTGTAGTGAAAGCTGGGTGTCCATTCAGGAGAATAGAGGTGACCCTAAAGGGGAAGCCAAACCAACCTCCTTCATTGCAATTATTTACCTGGGGGGAAAGGAGATGGACAAATGAACTCTTCACCCTCAGTGCTCTCCAAGACAAGAAGTGTTTCCTCCTGTGGTCACACAGCTGGGACTGGAAGAGGTAAAAGTGACCTATTCTCTGGCAATATGTCAGCCAGTTTAAGAAGCAGCACTTTGGAAGTTTGAGGAAGGACTTCATTTTGCACCTGGATTTTGGAACCAAGTTGAGCACAAATGCATTAGATCAGATATTTCTGTCTCCTCATAAGAACTAAAGATAGCATCTTTGCAAAACCAAATAGCCATTGGTCACCTTAAAAATGCATGTCTTGGTACTTGCAAATCTGTTGCTCTCACATTGCTCTACAATCTCCTTTCTAAGGGTCTTCAAGAAGGAAAATGAGGATTGATAAACCAGTCTGGAACCTTAATCTGTCCTTCATCCCTTTTTTCAGGTTCTTTTGCGTTAGGAGAATAGAATGGAGACTGTTCTAGTCTCACTGACTGTTGGTTTCTCCTTAGCAATGAGCAAAATCTCAGATGTCTGGTTTAATTTCTTAGATCAGTCAGCAGGTTTTGATACCCGTGGTCCTTGGTTGTGATAAACAGCATAGCTTTTATGCTATCACTCACTTGAGTGATTTTGTTCTTTCCTTTCCAAATGTCAACTCCAGTTCCCACTGAATTCAACTGCAAAACTGCTTAAGGCTTCAAGTGAAACAGGTTTGGGCCCCAGGAGATGAAAGAAAGTGATTTTGATCAATTGCTCATCTGTCCAAAGAGCACTTTCACACAGGTTCTGCCAGGCTATATTTTAGCGCCCCTCCACTATGTGATGCCGAGAGAGATAATAACACAATTTGGGCTGTTGTGCTATCAAGATGCAGATGACACGCAGCTCTATGCCTCATTTTCATCCAACCCAGATGGTGCAGCATCTTTGCTTTGCCTGTGCCTGGCAGAGATTAATACTTAGATAAGGGCAAGCCGACAGAGGCTTAATTTGGACAAGATGGAGGAGGTGCTATTGTGTAAGGGAAAATAGGCGTGATCTTACTTCTTCTCCACTTCCCATTTGGGAGGATTTCAACCTGGAGCGTGTTTGGATTCCTATTGCTCTTTGAAATCGCAGGTGGCTTTGGGAGCCTAAGACAGCATTTCATATCTGATTCAGTTAGACATCTATCAAATTTCTTCTTGGCTTTGGACAGTGCCACCTCCAATCTATGCCTTTGTAAATTCTAGACTTAATTATTGTGATGTGCTCTATATGGGGCTACAGATGAGGACCAACTGGAAACAATAGTGCGTGCTGAAACCAGCTGCTTGCCTGGCTGGCAATGGGAGCCACTGAGCACATACTAGATAGCTTCTCTGGCAAAAATTCTGTCTCCCTCCCCACCAAAAGGATGGTTCCCTCCGTGTTGAATCTGGCTCCTACACTGAATTAGTGTTAAATGACCTGGGTCCTATCTTCTTGAGAAAACACCTCCTGCCAAGTGAAATCTCAAAGCAATTTCTGACAATGTAATGTTACAGCTCTAGAATTAAACAAATAGGAGGCAGTAGCAAAGCTTTCAAAACAAACAGATCTCAGCTTCAAAATTGGCTTCCCCAACTACTCCAACAGAGCTCAAATGTGTTAAGCCTGGCACAGTAAATGACCCTTCACTTCTCCCTAGTTTTGGATTATCATCACGCTTATCACAAAGGACTGGTTTGGGAATCTCATAGTAATCGCATCTGTATTCATGAGTTTTTTAACATCATCATTAATATTACACTAAAGTTATGGGCTCCTCATGAAATTGCACTAAACTGACACCAAGAACTCAATCTAAACAGCCTTGAACTTTGGATTCTTGTTTTAAAGATTCCACCTGTGACCCATTGCTTCTCAAAATGCATGGTTCAAGTAAGTGCTCCCAGGATTCAATATTCTTCTGACCTGCTTCTTGGGTCAGCAAAAGTGTTCTGGAAAGCTGAAGAGAGTAGCCTTATTTGTTACATTTCAGCACTTCTTTTTCTAATTCTAGCTAAAACCAGGACCTACAGAGAGGAATTCTTAGGACATTAAAAAAACTCCTTTCAAATCCCAGAAGGATTTATGTTTTGTCCTCGGATGGGAAAAGCCTGTAACTTCTTATTGCAGCCAAATCATCCATTACAGGGGAGAGCTTAAGTAGAATACCACAGTCAGAAGTGATACTACTATGTATTTAATGCAAAATACTGAAAAGTCTTTTCTTTTAGACAAATTTTGTTATTTGTATCCATATCAGATAATGCTATTCTCCGTCAGTAGTGAAACTGTCAAAATGGTGTAAGATACTGAGGACTAAGCTACAACTTTATGAGAGTAACAGTGGCCAAATCTGGTTTTTATGATAACAAATCAAGAATTGAATTACTTCCTCCATTGCTCCAGCTGACCAGTTCAGACCTTGTTATCTGAATACAATATCTCTGTCTCAAATATTCTGAGTAAATGGGATTTAGATGTGATTTATAATTCTTGGAAGGGAAAAAATTTCATTATTTCCTATACAGACTACATACTCCAATAATAATTTAAATTCCTAAAGATATGCAGGTGCTTGGATGGAAAAAGGAGACATTTCAGTTACCTGGTCTCTACTTTGCTTAATTGGATTTTACTAAGCATTTTAAGTTGGCTGAGACTTTTGATCAACTGTGCATCCACCATCACTTCCAAGAGCTTTCACAACACTACAGACCTGAATATCTATCTGACAGACATATTTTTGAATCTACTAACAGTTCCTTACTAAGATATTTTCATCAAAAATGTAAAACCTTATAAAAAATTCAAATGTTTTGGTTCAGTTGACGCCCTCAGCTAGAATAATGTCATCTCATGTCTATATGGCATAGTGTTGTTTTTATTTGGGAGCTTTTAATGCTACAGTGATAGCAATTTCAAAGGTTCTAGCTCCTTTTTAAGAGATAACTGCATTATTCTTGATTTTGATCTGTCATCACCTTGCCACAGTATGATATTCCAGGTTTCTTGTTTTGAGTAAATGTATTTTTTTTATCATTGCAGCTTGATAAAACAGAAGCCCATTTTGAACAATAAAGCATAAGTAATGTATTTCTATTTTTATATGTTTTCTTGGATATGATTGCAATTTATGAGAAAAAACACTATAATTATGAATGCAAATGATTTCACAGTTACTGCAACAGATTTTGTTTATATATGTTAAACTATGCTGAGAAAGAGCCAGCTTTGATCTGGGAAACTCATTAATGTCTTTGCAAAACAGCAATCAGAACATGGTGTACAGGAGCGATAGTGACCATGGTGCACCAGGATGTGACTCAAACCACGCCAGCTTTGAAATTCAGACACCTTCTTGTGTCAGCACACAGAGGTGGATCGTAGGGAAGCTAGTAAGGCTTTTTTAATTAAATTGTTTTAAAAAAAATGTGTTTCTAGCCTGATACTAATAACACTGTAATTTATTAAAGCAATAGAACCATGATTTCTACTAAGGAAAGGCAGAAGTTCCAGTCAAGACTGACAGTGAATTCGCTACCTTGTGAAATTAAAAAGGGCAAGCCCACAAGCTCAAGCATTCAGCCCTTGATGTCCACTCTGCATTCTTCTTTGGAGTGTTTGGACTTTTCCCTTTACACCTCTTCAAGATGAAGCTTAGGTTCATCCTGGAGTTAGCTTCCACCAAGGAACAGTATGGATGAGGCCATAACATGTTTAGCTATCTCCATCTGTCACCATCCGCCAACATTAACCTAGAAGACCTCGTACTCTCACATGCAACCCAAAATATTCACACAGCACTCCAGGCCATGTGTTTACTCTCCACATCACACTTATTAAAATCCCACTCTTGAGGTTCTAAGGCAGTTTTCTCATTAGCAGCCTGGCCTATGGACCCAGTCCTGATGACAAGTGTTGTTAACACCGTGTCACCAAATGTCTGAGGAGCACTGTGGAGCCAGCCTGGGCCTCACAGAGACACCAACCCTCCTTTCAGCACGCAAAAAGAAAACACCAGCCAGATGCCCCAAAAGAAACATCAGGATATTGTGCCATCCACAGGCCATCCTGGTAGCACCATACAAGTTCAAAAAACAACAGAGTTATCCTAAGAGTATCCTAAAGGCAATGTCTAAAAGAAGTTCCTTGCCCTCCCCTTCCACAGATATCTATCCACACTCCAGTGTTTAACTCATTCAGAGTTGGCCCAGGTGAGCTTAGAAGGATGTAGCTATGCCTTAGACAAGCCACAGGGAGTATCTGTGTGTGACTGGCGGCATACAGGGGGCATATGGGGGCAAGGTGGGCACCACACTGCACAGGCTCAAGACCTGGAAGAGGAAGGTAGGAGATATGGCATGAGAAGGGTCATATCCTAATGCCTTCAGTGTTTTCCCAATACTCACCATCACACAGATGGGCTTCTACTGTGTGGTGGAAACATATGCATGCCCCTCTTACAGCAAATATGAGATCCACTCCTGGATGTGGTGGAGGAGCAGACTGTCACAGCAATGTGGGGTGGTACCCCTCTGTCCCCCTCAAAGGCACCCTCCTTCCTCCAGTAGGGCATTTGAATCTGTAATAGATGCTGGACCACTCCCCATTGCCAAAGAGCAGTTCACACTGCTGAGTGTCAAAACACTTCCTAGACCTTCTGCTAGCCAGAGCAGTTGGAAGCCCTGTGCACCCTGGCCTGGAGACACAGGGAAATCTGGACATCACCTAGTAGCTGAATAATAGGAATTTGGATGGGAGAGAGATGATGAATCCTTTGCATATCTTCATACTCAAGACCCTCCCAAAACCCCTGCCTCGAGCATCTGCAGGGTCTGATCCCCAGGTATCAACACAGGGACTGCTCTCCTCACTGGGGAGCTGAGCAACAGGTTGTAGTACATAGGGTCACCCTTCACTTTGATTGCTTCCCCTCCACAACTAAAACATGTTCCCTGAAAAAGTAGACCTTCATTTTGATTAACTCTTGATAGTTTTCCATTTGCTGGACAGCACCAGTTTTTGCAAAGATGTTGTGATTGTCTGTGCGGTTACTAAACTATGTCTATACTAGTTGATGAAACAGGTCAAGGACTGTGCTCTGATGGCAACTAATCCAGTCTCGTTTACACAGGACAGCTTTGTCCAAACTTCCAGTGGGGAATGGTCCCTGTCCCATGCTAACTCCCAAACCTCACCCAGGCATTGCCTGCAAGCTGTAGCTCACACTGACCAAAACTATACTGAAATCATGCTGGCAATTATCAGTACTGTTCAGGTCCACACTGCACCCTAATTAGTTTAACAGTCTAACTATGGCCTGTTTAATTCACTAAAATATAAAGCTATTTCAAGTTGATAGAAATGACTGTAAGTTACAGAGCAACACTCCTTTGTTCTATCCTTTAGAAAAACAAACTCTTTTCTGGACCCAAAAATAGATTGACAACTGAACAAAATTATTCTAATCTGTTTTAATATATATTAAGTTGAATTTCATAGAGACAATATTTTCCATAGGGCATAGGCAAGCAGCAGACTCTCCCAGAAAAAAAAATGGACTTATTTCGATCAGTATTTCTCAGGTAAATCTGATTAGTTGCCAAGGAATTGTTTCTTTTCAATGTTTGTAATACCTTACTCTTCAATGAGAGCTGATTATGGCTGGCAGCATTCTCATTCTGGGGCAGTAGGTCAATAGGTTAATATCTCGGCTAAAGGACCCGAGTGTGCTTCACTTGGCAACGCCACAGTGTGCTGCCAGAATGCAGCAGCAGACAATAACAGTGAGCTTAACTTCCCCAGAAACACTTCTCTTCGCCAAGGGAAGCATTACACAGGAATATCCCCAGCCTCTTTTAAATACCTGCCACTGTCCTTCTGTTGGGTTTTAGCATCTACATGCAGTCTTGCCACCATGTCTAGGGTTATTAAACTTTTAAGCTACATTTTTATTTTTTAAAGCAGTCAGTGTATAAAAAATGTTTACGCTTCATCTGCAAAAGCGTGGGTCTTTAGAAGGATGAGCACCAGCTCATCTCTGGTCTTCTTTAGCCATAAAAAAAGATAACATTCAAAAGCAAAATTTGTCTCATCATGAACTTTATTTTTTTCTCCAGGTACCACATCGACATAATTAAGAACCATTCATACACTTTGTTTTTAAATTTTAATTGACTTAAACTCTCCAAAAGTGAGAGTCTCTACTTTACTTGAATGGAGACTTGGAGAGATTTTGAATATACTGATGAATGCAAAATGTGTTACATTTATACTGATTGCATCAAAATCATAAACATATGCCACAAAATTATCTTGTAAGACAAAAATCAAGGCAGTAAATATAAAAGAGGCATTTTCAATAAATCCAGCAAGTTTCTATCGTTCTCAAAAAATTATATTTTAATTATATTCAGGGAGTGATACTGCGCATGTCAAAAAATCAATTTCATTAATTTTCTAATGTTTCATCCAGATACAGTATCACAAAGGTCTGGCAGCCCTTTTCTAATTATGGGTAATTGGGTGAAAGAACATTTGAATTTATATTAACATGTGAACTTTCTGCATGAAGGATACAGAGCTTTCCAGCAAGATGCTCAGTGTTTGACTAAGGAGCTGAAAAAACATCAGCTCCTACTCCATGTTGTATGGCAGCTGAGGTTACTCGGTCTTTTATAAGATTGTTTGGTATCTTGCAGGATTAATTTGAAGTGGGGTTCTTGGCCATTGGTCACAGCATGGTATTTTCTGCCTAGCTGAAATCATCTTCATTCCAGTCAATAAAAACCAAGCACCTTTTGGATTCACTACATGTAGTTGCCAAGCCGTTAAAGTGGGCTTTGACCTTTCTCCAGTCTATATGTGGTACCTGTGTTTTGTCTGTTTATTACTCATTAAGATCTTTGTGATGGAAGAATTTGCCCCAAAGGAGGAGAAAATAATTGAAGGTTTTATGATATGCTATGGCATGATGAACAAGCCATGAAGGAAATCTCAAAAGCAACATAACATATAAATGTCAGGGAGTTTCTATTCAAACACAAACCTCACCAGAATAAATCAATGACTGTTACTAATAAGAGCCTGAAATAATCTTAAAGAACAAAGGTGTGCTTAAGATTATAACTACAGGGATGGAAAAGGAGGCACTGTCATGTTTATAAATTCTGCAATGGTGACAAAGAAGCTTCAACACAGTAAAGCCAAGGGAGCAGCTGAGAACAAAAAAGCAATGTCTCTGGATACATTTAGAAAAACATTGAATTTAAATTTTTTTTTCACAGCAAACAAGATGTTCTCTGGCAAATGATATGAATCCTTTGTCAAGGCTGTCCAGATGGCCTTTGCGAATAAAATACTGCACACAGCAGTGACATACTTGTTGGACAGATAACTTACAGATTTGGAAACAGCCCGTTGGAGAGCTTCTTCATTAAACCAATAATGCTTCTGGTTATTTAGTTACAAGAAGCCAAGGGCCTGGTGACAATTTTATAAAAGGAAAGTTTTAGCTGTTATGACAACCTGGACTACTGTGTTTCTCCTCATGACAACCTGTCTAAATTATATAAAATCATGAACCCACATTGAAAAATAGATTCCAGAAAGGTCTCTAAGAAATGTAAAACCATACCTGGGAGATTACAAGAAATCTAATGCAATGATTCTGTTACCCTTTTCATGAAATAAGATTGAGAAGATTGTGAGACATGTTGAAAACTGCTTTGGTTATTGCTTAGAAGCTTCTTTACAAAACTTTTTTTTCCCCACAAAGTAGTAAAAATTATTAAGTCAACTTTCCTCAATACAGGAGTTCTTCAGTTGACTTTGATGGCAGCTAAATGGTCCCAATACAGGTAAAAATGCAGTTGAAAAGACAGGAGGGAGAAAGAAGACAAACACAACACATTTCCAAGAAAAGTGAGGCCTTTTAAAACATAATTTCCTATTCAGTCAGTCCTTGTTGAAGCCCTCTTTTCCTTTCTTTTTCTATTGCTAGTTATATACCAAGGAATCTCCCAGTCCAATTTTCTATGACCCCCATTGGATTTCTCTGACATCCTTCTACTGCACCCTACAAATTCAGTTTTTAAATAATTGCCCACCCATATTCCATAGCCAAAATGTCTTGCTGTTTTAACTGCACCTTCTTGATAAAGTAACAAAAAAAAAAATTACTCTGCATTATTTTTCAAAGCGATTTTATGAGACACAACATTTCAGAGCAATTTTTCTGCAGACATAGCAATAAGGAAAAAATACTGAAAAAAACCAATATTTGAAAATGAACCCATTAGATCAGACCAGTTATATTTCTTGCTTTCCACTTTCAAGTCCAAATATGAAATAAAATTTACCTATGTAGAGCCTACGAGCTCCTTGCAGATCTCAGTCCATATTCTTAAAGTGCAAATCCAACAACAGCAGACATATAAACTAATTATATGTAATTTATTTGAATAATACTCCTACCATTATATGTAATCACCTGAATAAATATCTGTGTGTTAGTTGCTTCCATCTCCTCCAGTGAAGCTAACTGACTGGAGGTAATCCATTGCCTAAGAGTTAATCCTTTTGAATACGATTCCCTGAATTTCTAGTTAATCCACTATAGTCTACAAATGGGTTCTCCATTTCATGTATAACATCAAAGTATGACAATGTAAATGTTCTCTAGTTAATAAATAACCCAAACAAGCATTTAGCTGAAAAGCCATTTAACATCAGCCGTAATAAGTGGCAAAGAAAATTATGATAGAGAACATCTCTTGAAGAAGATGAGAGACGACCGAGAAAGGGAATCTGATCCGTAATGAATGCAGTCCCACTGCTTGTTTACAGTGATTGCTGCATTGTAGTGAAAGGGGGTGCATGACAACCATGCAGCATGGCTGTGACAGCTTCCATTTCCCTAATAACATCGCACCCTTCCTAGTATTATTCTATCAGATGTAACACGTATAAAGTAGTGCATATAATTTTCAATAATATGATACAATCATATGGGCCTTTACAGATTAATGGATTACATGAGCAGGACACTAATTTTCCAGCCAAATATAGAGCAAGACAAGAAATACAAAGATACATCTAACACTATTTTCCCTTACTTCTTAATGATTATAGACCTTCAGTCTGGCAAAGCCTTAATTTGAAAGGAACTGCCATTTTGCCTTTTTGCAGCAGTTATCTTAGTGTAAACACAGACATTGATATACCCGTTGTGCAACCAAATGGAAACAAATGAAAGCTGATAAAAACAAGTTTATAATCTAAGGGTCCATTATCATCATACAGGGCCTGCTTTTCTCCTTTGAAGTCAGTGGGATTTTGTCATTGCCATCAATGGAAATATAATAAGATTCTTAGTCTATATGGGTGGGTTTGCCATTTATTACTTCCTTCACCACAGAAACAGCTACTTCAGAACCCCTTGAGTTCATCAGGCATTATTATTAAGGACACTACTATAAATCATATGCTGTATATGTCCCCCACTTCCTATTTCAGGTAAAAAACAGATTACACTGAGAATATACAAATATGACTGAAGAAAAGGAGTGGGAGACTCTGGAAGATCATGGTGACCATGCTTAGATTTTAGCAGCTGTAGCAATGCCAGCAGAAGCAGAATTAGGCCTAGAAGAGACCTGATGATCTTGTTGTCAAATTGGAGATGGGAGTAGAGTGATATATGTGATGATTTGCCTTTGACACAGATTAAAACATTTGACTTTTGATAATCAGATAATCAGCTAATAAAGCCTTGGGCTGTGCTAATTTGTTGGAGTGGAATGTGTTTAGACAGAATGATGAACATGTTTTGATAAGACGTTTGTGAGATGGCACAGTTGTGATTCCAAGGAGTTTGCTAAGATTTGTAAAGTCACTCTAACCCTAACAATGTAGTCAGTGTGGAGATGATGTAAATGGAAATGATTCTGATCTCTAACCAATGGAGTATAGGATCTGAGTGTATTTTGCAATACATGGCCATATGTAAATTTAAATAATGTATAAATCAGATGGCATGGTTTATAAAAATACATGTATTTGCAGTGGTTCTTGGAGAAGTGGAAGGCGTGCAGTGAAAGAAGGATTATTTAGATGTATGTGGCTGCGTGTGGAAAAGAGGTGTAACGTGAGAGGACAGGGTAAAAAAGCATTGGGTGTGAGAGACTGAGTAGGAGGATAAAAGATGTAAGAGATAAAAGGGTTGAGAGAGGAAAGATATAGACAAGGGAAAATGTATGTCTGATCTTAAAGATAAGGGTAAATAGCTTTGGCTCAGTACAGTAAGCCAAGCAGTCACTTATATGGCCAAAGCAACAGGAGAGGAGATGACATAGAAGCCTGATTTTGGAGAGATTATTGCGAAGATAACTGAAAGAAAAGGAAAACATTAAAGAGAAGGTTGTAAGTAAGCACCAGACTATATATGAAGATATTAGTAGGTACTAGTCATAAAGCAAATACATTTCTATTCTCCACTAAATATTGGTAGGAAGTCTCCATTTTCAGGCATTTATTATTATGAATGGGTTTAATTTGTTGTGTTTCTTTTTCAAAATAATACCAAATAAAGATGTCTTCAGCCATGGATTAATCATTTGCCAAACTTAGTTTTTAATTAAATGCATTACTGTGCTATATGAGTGCATAAAGGAGTAAACATCAAAGTTGCTCTGTTCTGCTATTGTTAAAATGGGAAAATTGTTTTTTCCTTTGGAATTTTAAGTTTTATATTACATGATTTAGCCCAAGGCAAATATTTTTTATGGATGAATTATAAAGTTCTTGAGAAACAGGTTTATAACAGAAGTGCAGACAATCTTCAAAAAAGCATTATAAGCACCAAGTCAAATTATGAAGCAAAGATGGGCCTGAACCCAAACCCCAAAGCTAGCCACTCCATTAACTTTTACATACACTGGATTCAGATTCAGCCTTTGTAACACTAACTCATCCTTGCCATAAAATCCCATTACTGATGTGAAAGTGGAGAGCTGAACAAATGTGTAAGCAGTTGCAGGATCAGGACCTAAAATACCATGACTAAAATGTGAGAAGAGGATTATAAAAAGAGACTTCCGAATGTTTCATTTGATGCCAGTTTATATTCAAGATGATTAAAGATTAAACATTTTCAGATAAATACATGTAAACCAAGGATAGAATGTCTTCACTCATCATTTCAGGGCAACTCATACATGGAAGAAACCCGTGCCTATACCTGTGAACTAGAGAGAAAAAAGATGGGTAGAAAAACTAGACTAATGTCATCCACATTATGATAGGAAAGGACATTAATGCACAAGACTCTGCTATATTTCCTAGGCCTTGAGAATTCAACAGCAAAAAAAAGAAAAAAGTCCCAGTGTGAAATCCAAAATGCCCACAGAGTGCTGAGGAAGGGCAGAAATCTTCTTCCATGGGCCACGTTTAGCCACAACAGAGGCCACTCCTGTTCAGCTGTCTTTACAGCCTGCTGCACATCTCAGAAGCACTGATGTTTGAGATATGAGCATGCTGAAATAAACCATAGTATATGGATTAGTGGTTACAAGGTAGGCTGAGGTGGTAAAAGCAACCTTTGTCATTAGTCTTACAATTTATCACATTGTACCATCTTCACTAATGTACATGTTCTGTCTGCATTTAAGTGTTTAATTTTTCTTTCAGAGAATGGAATTTATTTAAAATATACTAGCTACCAACACACTGTGCCTGCATCTGTGGAAAGTGACTTGTTAATCTGATAGGAAAACAAATGGAAAAAATACCACAGGATGGTTGGTTGGTTTGGAGCTTCTTTACAGCATACAACTGGGAATGAGTATTTCTTCTCTGCAGATTCGTAGAAATTACCTGACAGACAATGCTAATGTCAAAGCCAGAGAGCCATCGTTACCAATTTTTTATATATGTGCTCTCTGAGTATCTTCTTATTACTTTTTACTTACATAATTAATTAATATTGGCTTCTGAGACTGAGTTTTTAAAACAAACATGTATGTACACACTTCTGCAACCCCCCAGTAAGCTACCATTAGCAGGTAATTTCTGTTTTTAAAAATAGATGTACTTTATTTCAAAACCTGTATCATCTCTCAGTCAGTCGCAAGCTACAATGTGCTTCAGGACAGAACCAATTTATCTCAAGGACTGTCCAGCAGCATGAGAGTTTTAATAATCAGAAAGCACTGTTAACTCTCCCCTTCCCCCTTGTTCTGGGAACTTCTCTAAAAGAAAAAAAATAAAGGGGGCTTAATGTGCTACCTATAAAATATACATCCCAATCAATCAAGGAAATGCCTAAGTATTGCATATGATGATCCAGAGACTGCCAGAGTCTGCCTAAAGATGGGGAAATGAGACTGGACCCAATAACTCAGTCTGACTAGTTCCAACCTGCCTGGTTTCCAGCCTGCCTGCAGACATGGGCATGGGCAGGGGCAAGGGCAGGGGCAGAAGCTAAGGAAGGAAGAATGAAGTGTACAGAGAGTATAACAGGATCAAACTGCACTTTAGTGCATGATATTACAGAACCGCAATCATGGAAGAGAAGGGGGAATGTCTGGCAAAAACTCAGAAAGTAGTTATGAGGGAGTGTGCAGTATGAAACCAGCAGACAGATTTCCTACGGACTTAATCTCCAGACTCCAGCTGACCTTAAAGTCAGGGCTTCAAAAGGGCAGCGAGGGAGAGTGAGAGTGGAAGGCTTAAACTCGGGGCTGGAGACAAAGGGATGGAGGAGGCTGCGTCTGTGTATGATTTCTGAACACAGATGTAACACATTTGTAGTTAATCTGTGTGGCTACAGACGTACAACTATGTTAGAAAACTATTTCAAGCATAGTTACACCTTCAGAGTGGACAGGGTTTGTCTGCTGCGGCTGCACTTGGAGGATGACCCTGCCCCCAGCAAAGCCCAACTCTTTTCCCTCCACACCTTTCAGAAAGACTCCTCGCGGCGTAGGTCCTCTCACAGGCCTTTCTCCTGATGAAGCATTAAGAGAGTTTGCCTGGGCTGTGCACCAGTATCAAACTGTTTTCAAATTCTGCTCTGGGAGATGAGAGTGGCTGACATCCACGGCTGGCCGCAGGTCATTTTCCTAGCACAGACCCATCTTTGGGGACCATTTCACTTAGAGCTCTTCCTCTAACCCCTACCCCAGCAACTGGATTGCCTCCACACAGAGGGAGCTCAAAGCACTCCACCTAAAAGAAGCGGTTGGGTTCAGCTGGTAATCGCTCCCCGGGTGCGGGGCCAGCCTGGGAGGCAGGGCAATGGGGCAAGGAAGAGACAGGGCCCATAGCTGGCGGGCACCAGACCGTGCAGCCAAAGCAGCAGGATTCAGAGCCCGCTGTGTCCCCGCTTTGTGCCTGTCCCCCCATGCCAGCCGGGGGAGGGGATGGCTCAGAAGGAGACACACACTCCTCCCCACCGGGGATTTCATGCCGCACAGCCTCCGCGGGGAGCAGAGCCGGTCCCGGGGGATCCCAGCAGCTCCTCAGCCCCCCAAGAGGCTTCATGAGAGACAGACGGACTGGGGGGGGCAAAGCCGCAAGGGAAGCCGAGAGAGGCGGTGGGCGAAGAGGGAGGTGGGAAGACAGTCGGGAGGAAGAGGGTTCAGGAAGGCCCCCCGAGATGCAGAAGTGCGAAGGGGAGAAGGGCGGTGGGTGCGGGTGAGCCTGCCGCCTGGGGTCCCCCCACGGGGGGTCCTCACAGCTCACCCCACAGCAGCGCAGCCAGCAGCCCCTAGGATCACGGGACGGTGGTCCCCACTGGGGGACAGCAGGGACTCCGACGGACGCGCGTGGGGTGGGCGCTTGGCTTCGCACTCGCACGAAACAAAAAGGGGTGGGGTGGG
>JANZLQ010000078.1:29411902-29470859 GCA_026212715.1 Elanus axillaris | reverse complement strand
GGGCTGGGGGGGGCAGCTGGGGGGGGGGTTGCCTCTGCGCTGGGAAGAGAGAGGTAAAGATTACTCTTCCTAGGAAAAGCTCAAAAGCAGATGCACAAAAATATTTAAGCGGCTGTGTTTAGATGCTTTAAATTCCCCCGTATCTTTGTGTTTCTGGCTTGTGAGCTTTTTAAGGCACGCAAAGATGTAGGCCATGGCTGTCTCTGAGGCTTTTTCAGAGGAGTTCATGCATCAGAGCTGAGCAGATCCTGTTGTTCCTATCTTTTGTGTGGAAACATACCTTGGTGAATAAGCACGCTTGGACATAACAGCATCTGGCAGCGCCAGTACGAGGTTTCTGTGAATGATGTGAAAATTTAGGCTAAAGTATTGATAAGTGGCTGGACTAATTTCACAGTGGAGCCAGACCCTTCATTTTGCTGAACCCAGGGGTCTTGCATTTGGCTAATGGTCCGGTGAGCCCAGGCGTGCATTGCGCACGAGTATGCGGGTGAGACCAAACTGTGGTCTAATTCCTGCTGCCATTTTATAGTATCCCTTGAGCTATGGAGATTGGATGGTCCTGCGCTGCTGCGTTAGTTACCGTGTGGCTGTGGGATTGCTTTTACGGGTTTGGGGGGGGTGTGTGCGCACAGGGAACCTCAGTCACTTCTGAAGCTTGCGTTGTAGAGGTCTTTCCTTGCTGAGAAGTGTTGGCTTCTGCCTGCGGCTCACATGTGACAACCTGAGGACGGTGATGTTGCAGGGAAGCAAAAACAAAACCAAGCAGAGTGGGGGAAATGACGCTGTTCAAAGGACTAGGTGGGATAGAGGAAAGTGATGAAGAAGTGAAGGAGTTAAGGACTGAGCTTAGGCCTAGGACTCGGAAATGAAACTCTTATTGCAGTGCAGTTGAGAGGAGAGCTTATTTTAGAATTTATATAAATATTCGGCCATGCAGCTGGGCAGTATGGAGGGTCTCCCAAGAAATGCCTGGCTGTAGTGTTGCAGTCAAATCCAGCTCACCTGCACTCACTGACCGTATGAAAGGATAGCCTGGGGTTTCTTGTGGAAACATCCTGGGAATATTTGTATGTGAGATACCAGGGTGATGGTATGACTTCACAGTACATTGACAGATTTTAATGTTGTCCTGTGACAAATAGGGCTTATGTTCCTGTTAGACTTAAATAGCTTTTTAACCATTTGGATGGTATTTTAAGTTATTATGAGCAGCAGAAGCATTCTCCTTGTTCTTCTTAAAAAAACCAAAATCAAACCCCAATTTAATAGCTTTTGACTTTTTTGTTTTTAAATGAAGACTCAGACTAGATAGATAGATCTTAGATGCAAAAAAAGTCGTATGTTTTGCATGGAAATGCCCTGAGTTATTCCTATAGGAAAACTAAACTGCGAAGTTAAAAGGTAGTGCTGCATATGGTGAAATGCGTAGAAGTTTGATGGGTTAAGTCTTACTCCATCTGCTCTCTCTGGTACTTCTGCTTGGTATTTGAGGTTGCATGGTGTTGCTAATCCATTATTTCAAGGAAAACAGAAGATTTCTCTAACCAGAATGGTAAGCTTCAGCTGGTATGCATCAGCCCATCAAAAATCTATACATTGTGAATGCTTACTTTGGACAATGATGCTTGGGGGGACTGGCACTAACATACAAAGCCTTTAATTGGTTTGGATTCAGTTTGAGTGGTAGTTACTAGGTAGTAGTGACTTTGAAATAAGTTGGGAGTTTCAGTCTTGCTGTTAGCTGTTGATGCATGCCTGTTCTCTGCTCTGCTGTGGGTCTGCTTGGGCCTCTGAGCACGTCACTCGGCCTCTGCTGGTTTACTTCTTCATCTGGAAAACATTGCTAATGCTTCTGACCCCTGCTTTGGGAGAGCACTTTGAGATACAAGACTGCGAGTTAGCGCTTACTATTCCTTTTTGCTACTACTTAATTCTGTGTTGTGGATGAATAAGACTTAGTTGTTGTTATGTTTTCTGCACCTTTGTTAGCTTGCTTTTTAAACGGATTGAACAGGATTTGTAGGTACTTTTCAGGCTTGTTGCTGGAAGCAGCGTCCATAGAAATGAACATGAAAAAAGAACTGAGTAGCTGCATGTCCTAAAAGACTATTGTTGATGATTGGTACCAGATCGCTGGGAGAAAATGCTTCCTGCAAATAGTTACAAAGGTATCATCTGGAGTTATTCATACATACACGTACTCTTACTTTAAAAACATACCTGCATGTTCTTTGATATACTGTTTGAAGGCAAGATATGCAATTTATCAAATTTCCCTTCAGATTTCTCTGCACATTAAAGGCTGCTGAAAATTTACATTATAGGTGCCCAGTTGATATAAAAGTTGAATTTAATATTCAACAGTTTGTGGTTGCATCATTTAAAACTGCAGTCCTCAGCTAGCTGCAGCTGTAGGTTTGAAACAGCTCCCTGTTTCAGAAAGACAGGCTGGCTTCTGCCAGCTCAGGTGAAGGAGGATCCTCAGTTGCTAGCAGGGCTTTTATCCAAGCCATGCTCCGGTGGTTTTAAGGACTGTGAATGACAGCACGAGAGCCCCCCAAATGGTGAAGGAGAGGGATGTGTTCACAGCAGTTTTTGTTTAAGGTGTTAGATGCATATCTGAAGGCTGGAATGTTCTATTCACAATACACCTGTGATGGGGTAGCATGAAACTTTTTTTTGCAGCAACTTTTATCTATTATCCAAATTGTTCAGGTTTTGTCATCTAAGTATCGATAACCTGCTAGGACTATCAGCAGGGTTAGAGGTTATGATTTAGATGTCTACTTATGCCATCAGAAATATTGATCCCCTACTCGTTTCACATGTGTTGGCTTCCTGCATAAGCTACGAGGCTGGAGAGGGGCTGCGCTCAGTTGCTGAGCTCCTGCTCAGCACCGCTGCGAGTAGGTCTGGTGTGCTCAGCTCAGTGAACTTTGCAAAGGTGAATAAGCTTTATCCCTATTTAGCACAACACAGAGGCCCTGACCCAGTAAGCATTATCGCATGTGCTTAATTTTTAACACGTGTAGTTGTAGTCTTTTGGCTGAGCTTGAGTGGGAAGGAGCTGCCTTTTCTAACCTGGCCCATGGTTAAGTTATGACTAGAGACAAATCTTTCCCTACCAGTCTGCTGCTGTGCCTAGTTACTTCTCAGTCTCTTCCTTTATCTCATGTTTTTAATCAACTTAACTCTTTTTCGTGTTGGTTCATTGATGTGACATACAAATGTTGTCAGAATAGCTCAATAAAATTTATACTTGTGTTTTGCCTGTAATTATTTTTAATTTTATTTTTATTGGGTATTTACACATTTTATTGCATGTGCATGTCAAAGTACATTTGTATTGTGTTATCACTTGAAGATGTTTGCTTTGTTTTTAGGCATAAATTAAATGTCCCCTTTGTCTATGATCTGAAATGCGTTAATGTTAATTTTGTCAGCAAAAGACATGTCTGTTTTTCTGTTGCAACTTTTGTGTGTGCGTGTTAATATTGACAGTACTCAACTTTGGTTTGGTGTGTCTGGTATGAGCAATAGTTGCTTTTCTAATATTAATTGTGGAGATGGGATAATATTAAACATTTAAAAACAAGGAGCCAGTAGTCTTGCAATTGATTTTCTGTGGAGAGACCTCTGTGCAGAGTTGCTTACACAACTGTAACCTTAGTTTATATTATGTGAGTGCAAGAAGTATTTCATATATTTAAAAAAAAAGAAGTTGTGAATACACCAGTTACACCTCCCTTCCCTTCTTCCAGCTCTGTCCTGTCTCTTTCAGGAGCTCTAGTTTTCTTTTGCTTATAGGTTTCTGCACGTTTTCTTTGGCATGGAGTCTTGCTATCAAAATTCTTCAGATGTTGGAAAAGGGCAGCTTGCTAATATTGTGTCTTCAGCTCATCTCTCCACTGCTGTTCACAACACCCTGCCCGTTTTCTCAAGCAAACGTACTTTATACTCAGAATTACTGCTTGAACTCAGAATATCTTTTTCTCATTCCTTTCAAAAGTGAGTCAATACTTGCTGCTTTGTAGGGTAAACTCGGGGCTGCTGTGCTTTTGCTTCACAGGATGCAAGAAGCATTAGGTGTGTGGTGAAGCAGACACTAAGGGGGAAGAATTGCTCTATGACAATTTATTTTTTGTACTTTCCTAACAAAGAAAGCTTTTCTGGTGTGAGTCTTGATCCTGCGAGACTGTGGGTGCTGTCTGTGTTACTGACAGTCCTTAACCTCTGCAGGACTGTGTATTATTTCCCTGTTTTAGGTTGGGATTTGAATCAAATTAAATTATCTTACAAAGCCATGCTGTCAGTTTTATGTATAAAACATTGTTTGTGAGGAGGAGCTAGTTTCAGGCTTTCTATGTGCATGCAAGCAGAGCTTTGGTCAGTCCCATGACTGGAAAGTTGTACTGTAAAGCTGCATTCTTCTGTGCAACTTCTGATATTTGGTTCTGTCTGTCTGATTCCTTTGCTGTGCTCCATGCCATCAACTCCTGAAACTAGAAATGTGTGGGTTTTTTTTCTTGAGGTGGTATGTAAATACAGCCCGAACGATTAAAACAGCGCACACCCTGTGCTGTGATCAGCTTGTTTTAGATGATAAATTAAAATCCGTTAGCATCTGAGATGTCCTGGCATATCCTGAGAATAGTTAGTTCTTTAATGTGCCAAGCTAAGTAAAACTTGATTAATGTCACTATCTGGGATTTTCTGTCCTGTAAATAGGACTTGAAGTCTAAAATTGGAACTGTAAAAACCTACTTTAACTAGGATTAGAAGAAGAATTTTGTAGTTCAGATTATTTTCAGGATCTTAGAAAGCGGTCACTATGCTCCAAGCTGTTGTACGTGCCATCTTCTTGAAAATTAACTTTACTGCAAGGGCTAAAAAGTTAGTTTGGGACTGCAGCATGCTCTACTTGGTCATTCAGTGCAGTCTTTCCTAGTGTTGTAAAAGGTGCTTTCTGTGCTTGGCTGCTGCCTGCTGTGTCAAAGGTTGTTATGTCTTCAGTCTCACGGGTTTGTAACTTCAGATGCCCTTTAGGATCCTTGCTGGTGAAAGGTGATGGTAGGCAGGCATTCAGTATTAGAGCCTTTCTTCTGGAGCCCATAAGCAAATGTGGAAGCTCCTGATATCAGGAAATGTCATATATATGTATTACTTTTCATTTTCTAAGTGAACTTATTTTTGTACACATGGATAAATGGAAGCTGGTAAGCTAGCTGGCATGCCTAGTTTGAAAAACCATACCTACTTCTATTGGTTTTGGGCATTCATTGCTCCTTATCTTGTTCACTTCTAGATATGTCATGGCAAAATGCCGTCATATATCACGGTGTTTTTACACCCTATTTATTTGCTATAAACATTTTACCAACAAATTGTGAAGTTAATTTCAGCGGTAAGACATTTTCATTCTATAGCTAGGTTTTTTGTTTTCTTTTTTTAAAGTTGATGGTTGGCAGCAGCCTCTTCGTACAGTTTCTTGATTGTCAGCTCTTCATTAGAAATGTACTTTCTAAATGCTGATTTAAGGCCTGACACTTTGTTTGTTTAACTGTCAGTTACACTAGTTTGGAGACCTAATAAAAGCCTCTCAGATCTTGCTATTGAATTAGGCCATCCTTTACCACCCCAGTGACTGAAGTAAAACAACTGTAATAGTATCTTTCAGTATATATCTCATTTTTGCTGGAACCCTGCTTAGGGTGTGTTCTGATACTTTATCCTCACTGTGACAGTAGTTAGTTCTCTGGTAAAAGGTCACTGCAATGTTTTAATTGGATTTTTCAGCTGCAAGGAATATAAAAATATAGGTTTATTAATAGAGTAGCTTTGATCTTGAAGGATTCCAAAACATTTGCTGCATTGCACATACAGGAATGGTTTAGTTTTACTGCCTGTTCAGGGGTAATCAGTTTTGTCGTGGAGCATGGCAGCTGGATGTTCTACCTAGCAGGTCAGGAGGAGTGAGGAGCACATCCACATGAGAGGGGGGGAAATCTGGGAAGGCAGGAGAACATCGCTCCCAAAGTGGAATTTCCCCAGGATACAGAATTGAACTGTGCTACTGGCAAAGGTGCCAAAGGATCTTTCACAAGTTGTTCTGGTTTTGTTTTTAATCTGAAATCTTTGAAAAAGGTCATGGGCAGTAGACAATTAGAGAAACACTTAACTGACCTTGTTAGTATATTTTTGTGGAATTATTGTGCATTACAGTTATTGCTGCTTTACACAGATGGTTATTGCTGGTTTCCATCTGTTCGTTAAGGAAAAGTAAAGATGGAGAACGGCAGCTTTAACTGGTTTTTTTAACCAAAACTTTTAGGTTTTATTTCTTTGACCATGTCAGGTTAATCTGTTGGGTACAGTGCACTGTGGTTTCAAGGAAAAGAGATCAAAGTGGGAGCATGTCTGCACAATATGGGTCACGATAGCAGTTTCCTGTGTTTCAGGCACCCTTTTCTTTTGAACAGTCCTCAGGTATGTAGTACGATATCACCCTGGCAGATGGCCAGGCCAAAGGAAAGACTGACCAAGACTGACATTATGGAAACCATTTAAGCAAAGTGCTTCATGGCCAAAAAAGATCCTTCAGCTCATATTGCTGCTTATTTCCAGTTTAACCTTAGTGCTCTCAGTATAAATGACTGCCCCAGTGGAGTTTTCCCTGGTTTTGCCAAAATCTGCTCCCTTACGCTATCGTGATGGTTAAAAACTTCAGAACTGTTAAAGGCTTGCAGGTGTGGGAGCTTCCTGCTGGCACTGATGTAGCTGAGCTGACATCAGTTTTAGTGCTCATGGTGATCCTCTGTTTCTCAGTTTCTGAAGAACGGTGGGAGAAGGAGCTCCAGAGATGCAAGAGAATGATCTGGGTTTTCACCCGATAAAGAACAAAGCAAAATGAAAAACTTCTTCAAAGTCCCGTCATCCTACTTGTGGCACTCACAGAGTTTTTCTTCACCTGACTACTCTCTTTGAACCGGTGGATGATTTGTTCTTGCAGGGCTGCTTTCAGTCAGCAGAAATTTCAGGTGGGATGGAAAAATGAGCCTGTCTAGTGGGAGAGCTCTTTGCAGGGGTCCTGAGCAGGGTACATAACAGTCATATTATTTCTCCCACTCCTTTGCCTGTTGCTCAACCAGATGTCCTCAGTAGTTTGTGCTATAAGATGTTAAGTAATTAGATCATTCAGATTCTAGTTAAACATAATTAGAGCCCTGTGTAAACTGAGTGAAGCTGACAGGTTTTATAGGTTGGTCATAGCAAAAATATCAGATGATATAGCTCAGCATTAATACAAAAAGATTTAAGCCTCCCTGCCCTCAAATAAAGAGGTGTTTAGTCTCCAAATTTAATCCTTAATTAGAACTACAATTTATGGAACTTACCAAAAATGTTTTCAGGATCTTGGAAACCTCACTCAAAAGTGTTCCCATATAGTGTTTGGTGGTTAAGGTTTCTTGTCCTATGCTCCTGAATTTGAAGTAGAGAACCTATGTAAAGTTAAATAGGAGGGTAACAGAATTTTACAGGTTTTTTCTTGTAATTTAAATTAGTGGGTAAGTCAGTTGTGATGGTGCTCCTTGGCTTGAGAAGGGTTTGAACAAGTAGTGCCATCTCTGCTTTGTGCTCTGGTTTTCTTTCCCAGCTTGTAGCTGACTTGCCTTTTTAGGATCATCTAGCTGTAGCACAGCCTGTGTAAGATGCCTTGTTTTCTACCAGCTATCCCTCTGCAAGCCGAGTTCATAACCATCAAATTTCTTTGGTTATTGTTAAATAGCAGAACTGTAGACAATCTCCGTGTAATCTGACCAAGTGCATAGGTACTGCAAAGTAACACAAGTAAATGGAAGACTGCGAACACAGGGCTGAAATGTTAGCTGCGTGTTCCAGCATTTGATTATTGTTATTTTGTTACAGCAGTCTGAAGCTAATCCTGATTATTTCTCTCCCTCATTTTACAGATATGACACATTATTTTGTTGTTTGTTTGCTGGCAGGCGAAACATATTTTCTGAAGGAAAGTGTTAACAGATACACTGATAAAATGTCTGTCTTCTAAGAACTGTCTGAAGACAAATTGAGTATTTGTCTACATGTGGTGTTCACACTGTTGTTGTGCTAGCTACCGAACAAATTAACAAGATGATTCTTGTCTTTTATAGGATGTAAATCTTCTTTTTAGATGTTGCAGGAGTCCGATGTTGTGAACCAGACCCAGGGTGATACTTGTTCTGCTGAATGCTCTGAAAGCTGATTGCTACGTTGCTTTGCAGTAGCTAATAAAGAAAAATTAGGGACAGAGCATTCAGAGGAAAGTAAAAATATGTTGGATAATTCAGATTCAAGTAGTTCAAGGGATTTTGCAGTTACTTAGTTAAAAAAAGACAAATCAGAAGGAAAAAACTTGCAGTTATTTCTTGGTAGCCCTAAATGATTAAGTTGTCTTGCTCGGTACTGAAAACAGCTCCTTTGCATGCCCTACAGAGTTATTCCATGCAATAACTTCCCACGTCCCCTCCAGCCTCTCCCCACCATGCTTAGTTATGTCACTTGTGTGATGCTTCGAGCCTTGTTGTCCTGGCTGGAATCTCGAGACTGTTTCCAAGCTTGTATTTCTCACTTGGCAGCACATGATGCGGCTGGTGGGCAATCTGCCGTATCCCTTTTTTGTCAAACATTAGAGTTGCTGTCTGACACTGAATCCGGGAATAAGAACGGGGAGAGTGAAATGTACAGTAGAACTGAAGATTATCTGCTGGGTGTCTTTGTGCTTTGTTTTGTAGTTATTGCTTTTGATTGATACTCAGTTCTTGTGGTGATACAATGGCAGAGATTTTGCTTTTTCCTTTCATGTTTTAAGTTATTAGCATGATCTGGTAAGTGGAAAATTTTCAGCTGTTTTTTTTTCTATCAAGTGCTATCTGCTTACAAGTGAAAAGCTTGGTTTCAGGAAATTCCCCTAAAGTTCTATAGAGAGAAAACAATTTTATAAAGGTGTGTGGATGTGTGTGTGGATGTTCGTGTAAACACACAAGCTCACACAAGCACAATCTCCTTTCTGGATCAGCTCCCACCATGCAAAATACAAACCTGAAAGTGCTATAATTGATTATGTGCAATAGGAGACAAACAACCAAGATTTTGGGAGAGGGCAGGGTGTGGTCCAGATCTGGCAAAACATTTAAGAACTGAACATTATTTTTTCAAAGGTAGGGAAACTTTAAAACATTGGTCCAAGAGTTAAGACTGGTTGGGAGAAGGAAAAGAATACAGTAAACTGAGACATCTTCTTTGTAGGGGGAGGTGTTGGGGGAGGAATTGGGAAGAAAGAACACGCAAGTTTAGGTTAGTACATGTTCATGTTCTTCTGGTTTTTTAACTTCATTTGTTTCCCTGGCAGATGTCCCATGGCTTTGAGGCCTTTGTCTGTGTGAGAGAACATGAAGGAGGGCTTGGCAGGATGCTTTTGGGTTGTGTGGAATAGCTGGTAGTCATATTTATAGTTAGTGTTGTCTCTTGGCTTATGCAATTTTGATAACCAGCAATTGTTCTGTAAAGTTACATGTTACATTGGCAGGTCAGCCCTCCCTGAATTTCCTCCACTCAATCTGTGTTGTAGATAGGTTTTCAGGTACAAGTTGTTGTAAGGCCTGAATAGGACTTGTCACATCCACAGTACTTTACTTTCATAGAGTACCTTTCATAGATACCCCCCATATTAGAGTCTCTCTTTTTAAAAAAGTCTTCATACAATCTAAGATGCAACCCTGCTTAATTAGATTGAAAAGAAACAGTATTATAGAACAGATCTAGCAATTCTTATAGTGATAATATTTTTCTGAGCTTTGTAGCATATATATACTGCATCCTTCTTTGAAGGCTCTTAATTTTTTTAGTGATCGTTGTACCTCAATGCTTAATATTGTATTCTTTTGGCTTGCTGAAATTCATAGTGGAGTTCGTCCTGTAGCTGCTGTGGTCTGCAGGGGGAGAACAACAATATTCGGCTGCTGTGAGGGTTTGAACCTTCTGGTAGCCTTTTACGTTTTCCGTGTCTGTGACTCTAAATGGATTTATAACTCTGTAGCTTTATGCCTTTAAAACACCTGCTATAATTGCTTAGAAATATACTCCATGTCAGCCTTTATTGCCTACTGCGATTATGCTTCTGGTAACCATCCTTTTTGGCAGACTCATAAAATAAGTTTCCCATAATAGGATTCCTAACAGCATTAAACAATATGCATAGTTTAAAGCACAAATATGTTTTATTGGGGAAAGGAGATTATTCTGCCATTCTTCAATACCTTTAATTTGAGATTTCAGAAGATGCATGTACTTCATGCAGAGCACAAGTTAAAAAAAAATTATGTTCTACGTATTTCATTGATGGGAGGTATGTGGGGGCCTTTGCATGGCAGGTTTGTAGTTGAGAAGAACGTGCAGGAAAGTTCTTGAACTTCTAGACACTGGTTTTTAATCAATTAGCATAGTTTCTATATAAACTGTACAAAAGTTTGAGAAAATGCTACTTAATGTTGCTGATTTAACACATAAGTGCTGTGTGAATACTGAAAAAAATAAAAAAAATCTGGCATCAGAGGTTCATACCTTCAACTTAGGGCTGATCTTGTACTTCCCAGTAAAGTGGAGAGTCCTGCGAGGCTGTCTGTAGGGTGTGATGGATGAGCTATTGGTACATTTGGTTGTGGTAATGCATTACGTTTGATAATTGTATATGCAAGAAACATATCAAGGAGTTATGTATTCTTATGATAGTGAATGTACAGAGGATAGAAGACAACCGAGACAGTTGAATTTTGTGTTGTACTGCCTCGATCTTGATGTCTCACCTAGCATACTTCAGGTGGACATCGGAGGGTTTGGAAATTCTAGTTTAACATTGCAAATCAACTTAGTATATTAATTCTTATAAACTGTTTCTGGAGATTGCAGGATTGAGGAGGTGTTATTTATCATCACTTTTAGCTAAAGAGTTCCACCCATGCAAAATCCTTAGCGCTAAGAGAATTAGACTTATTGGTAGGCGGGTTGTTCTCAAAATCTCAAGCAGAGGAAAAGGTGGTGAATAGTTATTTTTAGGCCCTTTTAAAATATGAAAATAAAATTACTGGGGTTAGTCAATGTTCTTTACCTCAGCAGCTTTATCCTCAAGGATATTTTGGTATTTTTGCCTTTGAAATTTAGGCTAGACTTCAAAGAATAGGTGGAATTTCCCGGGAGAGACAGGGTGCTGTAGAATGGTAGAGGCTGGAATTGGAAAAGGCAAGTAAATGAGTGCTGGTTGCTTGGTACTGCTGGCCTGTTACGGGTCTCAAAAGAAGGAAGCCAAGCCTTATCCCACAGTGAAGTGGGAGACCTTCCGAACGTGTACGTGTACCTCAGAAAATGCTACTGAGGGTTCGGTTTGTGGTGCAGTTGCCCATTCACCTGTCTGCTATGGGATTTTGGTGTGCTTGAGTATGGCTGTGGACTTCTGCATTACCTGATGTGAGGCACCAGGATCAGTGACACCATGTGCAGGTGCTTTGTGCTGGTGTACAAAACCTGTTTGAGTGGTTTTAGCCATTTCCCTGTGGGACAGGGATAGCGAGAAGTTTAATTTCTTTTTTAGGCGTAGAGTGTATCATACAAGTATAAAATCAAATATTGTGGGATGGCAAATACTGTTTTTTAAACTAGTTGGCTTGTTGTAGCTGTGATAATCTGTGTTGATCAACCCTTTTGGTGTTTGCTACAAAATTTATTCTAAAAGGCATGGTAGCTCATTCTCGTTGGTGGCGGTCCAAATTGTCTCTGCTGCCAAACTTGGCACTGGTGCCAGTGGTTTGCTTTAGCTGATCTAAGAATATAATACAGATGGTTTGATACTCAGTACAGATATATACAGATGGCTTGAAACTTTGGATTTTTTTTTTATTTCATTCCATTGTTTTTCTTGGTATAGCAAGTATCTCTGGATATATAATTGCTATTCTTAAAACAGTCTGAACTGTATTTGATTCAACTTCTGTCTGTTGTTGCTATAAGAATTTGTCAGCAGAAGGCTGCTGTTTCGTGCAAGTTCAAATGTTCTGCGTGTCGGTACAGGCACGCTTATTTATAATGCACAAGAATATTTCTGTCAAGCTGTTTGACCACCACACCTGTATACTTCAGTTACACAGGATATAGAAAGCAGATCCCATAAAATAAGTTTGTAGATCTAAAAATCCAAAGATTGTGGTTGCAGCCAGTGACTTTGCTTCAGATTGTTGCTGACACTGGTAATAACATCTTTGCAGTCAAAGCAGTGAAGTTTTAGCCTAGTGTAATAGTTCAGGCAGAGATCAGTGAGCTCTGGCTAAAGGCTGGATGGTTTGTTTTCAGTGCTCATTACAGCCTGTTGATCTCTTGCCAGCAGAAATTTCTAGGTTGTGAATTTGTTTCTGTTGTATACAGGCATCTGACATCAGTTGCCTGCTAGTGGGACAGGGCGTAAATAGAATCATGACAGCAGAACTTCAGTGCTCTCCACATTTCTCCATGCACACAATATATTGATGTTACAGTAGCTGATGTTGACATAGCCCATTGCCTAGGCAAATGGCAAAAGTAGCCTGTGCTTTGATTTGCTTCTGATCTGATCATGTATGGGAGATCCTCGTTCTGCAGTTCAGGGATATCGACAGCTCTGTTCTGTGCATGGAGGTTTGGAGGTAGTTATATAGACTTACTTTTGAGCAGTGATTTACTTAGCTTCCTTCATAAGGTTGTTAAAATGCTTAACAACGCAATTAATGTAATTTAAGGACAGTTAAAAGCACTAGTGGTTCTTTTCAACTTAATTTTAAATGCTGAGACAGATTAAGCAGTTTGAACAATGACAAGATTATGCTCTGTAGCCATTGAGCATAGAAATAAAATATGCCCTAGTCCTTGGTATCTTGAATCCAAAACTTATGGACCACTGAAATGAATGATTATGGATATATTGCCTTGTTCTGGGATCATCAGATATCCGACAAGTTAAGCATGATCTGTGCAAGTTACTATTTAGATGTCAAACCTGTCATGAATATTTCACTGCTGTAGGAAGTACTGCTGGTGACTTCAAGACATTGTACATTTCTTGAGTTCATTTCAGTTCCACTGCAGATACTGACATAATGATAATTCCAGAGATGAGACATAAAACAGATTTATGCATCTCTGAATGCTTTCTTTTCCATTTCCACAGAAGCATTAGCGTTTTATCAAAGTAGTCACTTAGGTTTTGTGCGTGTAAATGGTTTATGTTTTGCAGGGTTTTTTCCCCATAAGTTGCATTAATGCCTCAGTTGATATTCTTAATACAATTCATATTGTTAATACAGAGAAGTCCAGATTTTACTAAACGGGAAGGAAAATTTCGTCAGAGTACTATGATGAAGCTGCCAGCCAGATCCATCACCACCAGCCCTGGAATGAGGCAGCAGAAGTCTTCTCTGTTGGGCACGAGAGGCCTGGCCCATTTGATAGTTGCTTTGGAGTAGTACAGTTCCACCTTTGTTGATGAGGAAAGAGATGCTGATTATCCATGTTTGTAAACATACCAAGAGTAAAGTGGTACATAACTGTTCCTTGTTGGTCAAATAAAAGCATTAAGGGTAGGTGGGTTGTTGTGGAAAGTGGTGTTGTACAGTGAATGCAGTGGGATGCCTATGCCTTGAGAACAAACTTGCTGTACGTATGTGTAGATTAAAGGGGAACATGAAGCTAAAATGGAGCGTGACTTTGTAAAGGCCTTAGTTGAAGGATCATTTGTAGTTTAAAAACAGTCACCTAAATCATACGTGGATAATGC
This sequence comes from Elanus axillaris, assembly GCA_026212715.1. Classification (NCBI taxonomy): domain Eukaryota; kingdom Metazoa; phylum Chordata; class Aves; order Accipitriformes; family Accipitridae; genus Elanus; species Elanus axillaris. Next base: position 29,457,001 of record JANZLQ010000078.1, on the reverse strand, counting down.
AGTGCCATTAGCTGACTTCAGAGTCCAGTCCAACTCAAAATTAATGTTGATCCTGATGGAGTCAGCTGAGGTGGTTTGACGCTAAGAGCAGGCATGTCTTTTAACAGATTGGTTGGGAGCAATGTGCTTGGTAAAACTAGCCTTACCTTATGGCCATTTAAAATGTCAGTTTTAAAAAGATAGCTTGTCTTTGAAAAAAAAGGTGCTCACATGGTATGTCTGTTTAAACAGTCCTTTTCTACCAGCTTCAAGAACTTCAGTTCTATTTCAGCCTTATTTAAGAAAAAATAGTTTTTAAAATGTATCTTCATCCTTCCTTAGTAAGGATAGAGCTTAATTGGGGTGTTTCCCAGAGTGCTGGTTTAGGAGTGACTGACTTGTAATGATGAGTGACAGAATTAGCATAAATTCAGATTAATGGAGATATGGTTGGCTAGTGCCAACTGGCTAGTGTGGGTATAAGTCGGCTCTTGGTAGCGATGACAGAGGCTGATTTTTATCCCTCCTCCCATACTGCCTTCCCACCCAGACAGCTGAATATCTGACTGGAGGTTAAATACTTGAAAATCAATGTACTTAGCAGCCTGGACCAGGCTCTAGGGATGAGATTTTAAAAGGGAGGGCTTGTTTGGGGTGGTTTTGTACATGGGTATCTCGCCAGGGACTGCTGCAGAGACGCGGGCTGCTGGTATGCTGCTGCTCGGCGTGTCAGGGGTGTCCGGCAGCCGGGGAATGCTGCAGGAGGCTCCAGAGGGGGTTGTCCATGGTGGGTGGCTGAGATGTCCCTCCTCAGCACCCCGAGCTCTCTCGTGTCGTGCGATTCCCCGGCGAGCATTGTTATTCGTGGCACCTGGCCAGCTTGTCATGTCAGTGTTGAAAACTCTGGTACACTTCTCCAAACGTTTTGAACCTGTCTTGATCTGCCCGGTAACCTCAGTGTCTCCGCAAGCTCCACACGCAGAGGAGGACTTTTCAGCTGACAGCCTTTCGAGCACGTTTGACCGACACTCCGTGGCTTGTTAGTAGCTGGGTCAGATCATCCGCATGCAACGTGTTGGCAGCGTGGAAAACCCAGGGTGTGGTGGAGGAGCAAGAAGGTGTACGTGTGGCCACCCGATGCTGTCCAGGTGATGCTGTCTGGATCAGGCCAGGCAGGTCTCGGGGTTGTGTCCCATACTGGGCAGGGTGGTGGATCTCCACCTGCCTGTTCTTGCTTGGGAGCGCTCCCTGGTTTGCAGCCTTGGCCTGGGAGAAGTAGTGGCACGGCCAGGGAGCTGGCGTGGTGGTGGCACGACGTGCGGCGGCTTCCTGGCTCTGCTGCAGCTGCAGAGCAAGAGGTGACCGGCTGTTTGTCCCCAGGCTTGGAGCTGGGGGGGTGGTGAGGGATCACAGATACCTTCCTCCTTACTGTCCCCTTCAGAATGTAGTCTACCAGGCCTTCTTTGTGGTCCATATTTTTAAAAATACAAGAAAATAGAGGTGGAATGCACCTCTATGTCTGTGTGAGACATTGCCAGCAGAGTGGAGATGGGTCTGTTTAGGAGTTACCATTCCATACTTTGCTGTCTCATTACTTTTGGTATCCACCATGTTGGATGGACTCCTGCCTGGTGATGCTTTGTGTATACTGAAATAGTGAGGGTGAAAGACGGCCTTTCCGTTCGTGTCAGTTGTGCATTGTCTGGATCTGGGCAGCGTTGGGGTCGTGTGTTCAACATGCTTGTCTGCTAAATGCACACCCTGATGGACAGCACTACCTTTTTTCCCCACATGTGCCTAATCAACTAGATAAATAGGGTGGCTGTTCAAATGGGGCTACTAAAAAGCACCTGCAAAATCAGTAGTTACTGCTGAAACCCTAGTCCCTGTATGCTGATTAGGCTCTTGTTTTTAAAAAATTTGTAGTGAGTAGGCTTGAATTCTGGAATAGAGATATCTTCCCCAATTATTTTCTTCTAAAATACGCTTTTAAAATTGTTTGCCGTGATGCTGAAGAATACTTAATGCTGCTTCCCATTTATTGGTGTAAACACAATCCTGAAACATTGTCAGTGTTTTCTAATATTATTTCTAATATTTTTCTTAGCATCTTTTCTTCTTCTTTTTTGGGGGCTCACTGATGAAGTCTGTGACTGCTTGTGAGAATAAAAGACTTGGTAGTATTCCTATTAATTTTTAAATTTTTTTAGTTGCTTAGAAATAGTACCCTGCTTGTTTAGCATAACTGTCTTGGGCTTTGAAGGTAGATTTATCATGAAATTCCATGGGTATCATTTTGTTTGAGTTGTCTGCCCCCCCCCCTCAATTACAGGTCAGCTCATGCAGTTTTCATGCTGTATGTTACTGCTTTGGTTGTTTGGGTGAGATAAAAACTTGTTGAACTACTAAAGTGGACAGAGTTTAAAATTACAGACACATTACTTTCCTTTGCAGCCATAATATGTTTGTTTTGGCAGGCTGTCTCTTCACTGTAACATGGAACAGTTGCTTTTTTTGCGATTATTCACTGTTCTCGGTCACACAGCACCAAGTATTATTCATGGTCCTGGAAAAAGTTACTCTTTCACAAAACAAAAGCATAGGAAGTACTCTGAGATACCTCGTTTTCGTAACTGACAGGTATTTATGATTGGGGGGGGACACCAGCTTTTGGAGCTTCACAAAGTGTATTTGAATTCTCTCTGCCTGATGGGCGTGCAGGTGGATGACGGTGCTGATGCGCGTTACAGGGGCGCGATTAGGGTGAGGCGCCGCTGCGTGTTTGCTGGCCTACTTGCTTTTTTTCAGTAAGTCTTTGGAGTTTTAAAAAATAGTCCCCTTTCATCTTGTATCCCCACAGCTGCAAACAGCCTATGGCAGAAACAGGCAATTTATAAATTGCCAAATCCTCTTAACGCAGTTACTCTGGCGTTTCCTCTCACCCATTAAGGGGCAGTGGACTGCAGGACTGATAGTTGTATTTCCCCCTTTCTCCATTTGCTGCTGATTTATAGCCAGTAGCTCTTCTTTCCCCTCCTCCTGCTCTACAAAGTGCCCTGAGCGGAGGAAGGGGATAGCTGAGGCTCCCTTTGCTCCCCTGCGCTTGCATTCCCTTTGACCATCTACTTCCAAGAGTGGAAGGGGAGTCAGAGCCTCCCAGAAGCTTGTTCTCCACTTTTCCCCAAATCTGTAAACCACATAGCTTGCACAAGGCAACACAATGTCAGATCATTCTCTTCTTCAACATGCCCTCAAAATTCAGCCTGCTTCTTTCATGAAGAAAGTGATTTGTTTCATTTCATTTCATTCATGTTATTTCAGTGACTCGTTATTTTAAAATTTCTTGAGTATCATGGTTTTTTCACCCCCTTATGACAATTGCAAGAGAGAGTTATTTTTCATCAGTGCTACCAGTCAAGGTTTCCTCTGCATGTCAGAAAGAGATTAAACTCAATAGCCATTGGTGTTTGGCATTTCATGGGAGTAGTTGAGATTTTACAGGATTTGGTCCTGTAAAATGATGTTCAGCATCGTCAGGAGTGGTTGTAACAGACCAAGAGGTTACAGTGCTGGACTTAGAGAATAGAGCAACTGTACTCGAGCACTTAATTTTTACCATGCACATCTTTGTTCCTGTTATTTAATAAATGGATTACTTAGATCACAATTATTGATTTCCCTTTAAAATGAAGTTCTTTAATGATGCAGTGTGGTGCTTAGCTGCTTTTTTGTTGGTTTTTTTTTTTATAACCTCTTATACATCAGCATTTCAGTACCATAGTTGAGTGATAATGCAGGAAAACCCTGTGCTCATAAAACTAACCCATTTCTTTGTTAAAATTAGTTTTTACTGTGGTGTTAGAGCTGCAGCTCATATTCATGCCATATGCTCACACGCTGACTTCCCATTCTTTAATTTTTAATTCGTTGTACTCGGGCAATGATTCACTTCCCTGTGTCTTCTTTATACAGGTTTTGCTTTCATTCTGTGGGACAGTGCTAATGCTTTAAAATGTTTGTCTGTCTCTCTTTGTCTCTTACATAGAGATTAGGAAATTAAATCAAGCATATTTCAGTGTTAAATCCTTTTTGCTCCTTGCTAGAATACATGTTTTTCCAATGCTGTAAAACCAACATGGTCTTTGACAGCAGTAAAGTGGTGTACAGCATACAATTATTTGAAGAACAAGTAATCTTTGTGGCATAGTGTTGTGCTAAACAGTGCAAGACTGAGCTGAACTGGGTCCAGGGAGGGGATTGATTCCCTCCCTCCATTGCTCTCTTCTCGATATTCATTCTCCACTCTTCCCCCTGCATTATTTCTTCCTCTGAAAGGGGGGCCAGTGCAGTAATGAGATGGTAGCGGGTGCAAGGAAGTCTCTAAACAGGGTTGTTTGCATTGTCTTTGCAGTGTGCGATGGTGATGACTTTACCATTATTTGGTCTATGCTGAAATGCTAATCTTTCTAGGCTAAGCTAAATTACTTAGCTGCTACTTCACTTATATTTGTTCTTTTTAAGTTGAGAGGGATTGTATTTGTGCCAAAAAACCTTAGGATCAGAATAACAGAAAATGATTTCATCAACAGGAATTTGTCAACAATCTCTGTGGTTTGAAATTTCAGTGTCTACTTACAAAATTCACATTCCTTGTACCAAATATTGGATACAACAGGAGATTAATGCAATAAAACATATCACAAGATTTTTTGGTTTTGCAGCTAAGTACATTTTGATTTCCTAATACACTCTGTTTATTAGCAACTCGGTCTGCAATCTAGAATGGTGCAATTTAGGTTACGCTCTAGTTTATTGAAAGGTTTAGCACTGGAAATTAATAAGCACTTAAATATGAAATGCAGATAGAAAATGAGAGATAGGGGAATTCATGTCTGGGAACAAAAAATGCCCCATACAATTAGAGTAGACTAGAAGACAAGATTAGTTTGCTGGCCTAGCTCCCAAAATCCTCTTTATAATGCTGTTCATTGCATCTCAGACCTCAGTTAGTGCTGAAAACAACTTTAATAACAAGGACCCCCGGAGCCCAGGGAGGGAAACAATGTGACTTTGGAAAGGTTACCTTCTTGTTCTGTAGCGCCAACAAGAAAATCAAGAGACCTTATCTAACTTTTTAAAATATTACTATATATAGAGGGCTAGATGTATTGAAATGTAAAAGTGGTGAAAGGTTAATTCTCTGAGGAGAATCAAAAGCAGCAAATTTAAGCACTAGCTGTACTGAAGCTGTTCCCAGTTAGTCTCTTTGTATGTAAGGGTTTGGAATGAATTTTAAAAATATGCCCTTGATTTACCTACTTATTATGCTATGCTTTAATGAATAAGTATTTCTCAAATGACTCTTAATACAATTCATATATGTATGATTTTCTGACAATAAGAACCATTTGAGTTGTTTTAAATTTCAAGCAAACATGGTGAAAATTCCTGTTTCTCTGGCGGCATTCCAAAGGACTCAACTTTCACAGTTTTGAAGAATAAAGATACACAAATAATTAAAAATATGTTCACACAAGCTAGGTTCATCTAATAAAAAATCTTCTAGCCAGAACTACTGAACCAGCATAATGGAAATACTGGGTCTTGACAGGAAGTATACAATCATGTCAACCACAGATTGTTATCAAGGACATACATAATGAAAAAATACATGGTCTCTTTTTAACTTTTAACTTTAATGAGTGTTATGCCTCCTCTTCAGGAGGCCAAGAAACAGAAATTATGGTTGTACATCAAGAGAAAAGTAGTTTCTGTTTGCCATTTTGCCTTTTCTCAAGCAAGCCCCAGTAACAGCCATGCATTTTTGGAGTCAGGAACGTGGTTAAAATGAATAAAAGAGACAAAACATATGGCTACATATTAGTTTAAATGCTCCAGTGTTTGTTGCATGTGGTAAATGCTTTTCAGCACTTAGTGCAAGCTGTACAAGTCTCGTGTTGCTGAAGTATCCTACTGTGTAAATGTAGCCATCTTGAATCTAGTAAAACTTTATACCTAGATAATAAACAAGAATGTCACTGATACAGTACTTTGAATTTATGGAACTTTTCCGGTTTCCCAGCAATGCACACTATCAGCATGATAATTTATAATGGTTTGTGACAAATGTTGCTGAGCGAAGAGGTGTGTGGTTACATTCAGATCAGATGTCATTATCTAGGGAGCAATAAAAATTTCACAGACACTAGGTTAAAAACATTAAGAAAATGAATGTGAAGCTTCAGAAGAAAAGGGCTTAAGAAAGGTGGAGGGTTGGGTAGAGAAAGCCCAATAGTGGTTTCCTTACTGACAAATTATTGACTTTGTTGCCAGACTTGACTGTATTGTTTTACAAGGTTTTCATAGATATACCACACAGCACAATTGTTTTATTGGCCATCATTTATAGACGTAGAGAGTAAATATCATCCTTGCTTGACAATTATAGAGTATATACACAATGCTGTCAAATCACTTGGAATGGAAAAATTGCCCATTTTGGAAACATTCAAGTTGTAGAAGGAGAGATGTCATAGATAATTATTCTTTATATTACATATACCAGGGACTAGTTACACTGATGAGATTAGAGCTGTGTAGAAATTGCAGTCAAGTTATAGAATACAGAGCAAAAAATACCTGTTTCTTTATATAGAAGAAAACAGCTCCTCCAGATACTTCAGGAAGGCATAGCTATCCAGACCTACAGAGTGAAACTATAGCCCCATGGAACTCCTATAGACCTTAATGATGTTAGAAACCCATCCATCTATTTTATTTCTAAATAATGTCAATGGATTTATGCTATAAATCTGTAGGTATAACAAACTGAAGCTGGTAAAATAAACAAGAGCAAGGCAAGCCATGGGTCAGCCTTTCTTTAGTTTCTGCAAAGTTTAAGCTTTCATTTACTTTTGTCTAAATCCTGATTCCTGTTCTTCCATGCAGCGAAGTGTGCTTTGTGCAGACTTTGTGCCTCGTGTTGCTCTCATGCAGAGGCAGTTCAAGCCCTTTGGGTTGAGCCAATGGGAGTAAGAGGAGCCCCAGATGGCACTGAGCTGCTGTGGCAATGCAGTGGTGCACGTGGCCTAGCTGCCCATCTAGAGGAGAACTGCCTGTGAAGGACATCACTGGGCTGCCCGTCAAGCCCTGCCTGTCAGAAGGGTCCTGTCAATGGCTGCACATGATGACTGCTTTCCGACTCCCTAGATGTGCAGCTAGAGCCTAGCTCTGGGATACCAGCCCTGAACCGCTCCCACAAACTGTGCCAAGGACATCTCAGGTGTAATGAAGGGTCTGAGCCTAATGCAACCCCATTATTGTTGAAAGTGATGGGGTTTTTGCCCTCTGCTTCCACAGAGCTGTCTTCTGTTACTCTTTAGGCTGTGAAGAGGGATGCAGCACAGGCCCTGTGGGACTGGTTTATGACTGTATCAGTTGTTTTGATGGCAAATGTCAGTCCTAGCTCCCTCTCCCTCTGCTGCTGTTGAGCATGGCAGACAGTGAGGTGACTGCAGCTGACAACAGGAGGTAAGCAACAGAGCTAGCAAAGGAGCAGATGCGTTCAGGCCTGTGAGAGGCAAGGACCATATTTGTCCATGGTTGAGCAGAGAAGTCCGAAGGACCCAAGGCCTCTGAGCTTTCAAACAGAAATACGGTTTTAACGACCTGGCCCCGTTCCTCTGGGCATCAGTGTCAGACTTTTAGCAATTTGCCTCAGGATGAGGTACCCAAGCCAGGCAGGAATGCCCCCTCCTTACCTGCTGAGGGCAGCTCCAGGAAGGCCCACGCTCCTGTGTTTGCTCTGATTTAAGTTAACTAAATCACACACACCTTGAGCCACCCAACTATGTACTTCACTGCAGGAGGCTGGCAAAGGCCTGAATGTCTCTCTGTCAAAGCCAGGCTCCACACAGCTGTGAGTGGGATGTAGGGCCCAGCACCGACCCACTGGGAAGGCTGTACCTGGGCCCAAGGGGTGGCATCTCCACCCCCTTGTCTCCCTCAAAAATCTGTCCCTCAAAAGCTGTTTGGGGTTACTGAGAGATTATTTGGGAGTACTTAACGGGATAAAATGAACCATCCTTCATTCTGTCCCCAAAACAAGAAACAAGTATTTTTGTCATATTTTAGGGTAAGTTGTTGCAGTGGATTTGGGGGACGTGATATCTCATGTTTCTGGGTGCACTTTGAGGGCATTTCTCTACTTTATATAAAGCACCCAAAAGGCTTTCTCAGGGAACATGCTGCTAGAGTCCAGACAGCCCTGCTGGTGACCACTGCTATTCAATACTCTCTGGAAGGCTGCATTAAAATGTGCCAAGGAAAAGAGTCAGCCCAGAGACTTCCCAGGGTCAGAGAAGAAAAAACACTTGTTGCAGTAGGCATGGAGCATGTTACCACACACACAATAATAATACTTTTTCTTAAATTAAAAGTTCTGGATCATGAAAGTATATACAAGTATGTGCTCTTTGCTACAGGATTCAGCATGGCACACAAGTATCAGATGCAAGTACCTAAAGATAATGCTCTTATCTTGTTGTGCTTTAGAGACTAAATGAGACTTGAAAGAAGTTGGAAATTATTTTGTTTTTTCTGATTACACAGTGTAATAATCTGATTTTTTGCTGTTTATTCAAGCAGTTAACTCTTGTGAAAGTCTCTATTGTCAAACTGTTTAACAATTCTTTATTGGAGTAGCGGTTTGAGTTTTCTCAGGAAAAGATATTAGGGAAACCATGACCAAACTGCATGGTCATAGCTAGAGAATCTGTGCTGGCCTGCCTTCAGGGCTGAGGTGTTGGATGCAGAGCCTGGTTTTGCACTCTAGGTGTATGGGTGCATTCCCTGGCACAGTAAAGTCTTGACATGGGTCCCTGTACAGTAGCACATTAAAATTATAATAACAAACATATGCAGGTGTTTCTGTTAATCCAGACAGTTAAGCGAACTGTGGGGAGAATTCTATCTTGATGTGCTACAACCGGATACCATTCAGACAGGAAAAAATTCGAGGGTCAAATATGGATTCTCGTGATCCTAATCTTTCATCCTTTCTGTGGACAGAAGTAGACAAATTCAGAACGGAGGACTGAGTTCTTTCTAAATTGAAACCCAGAGTCATTGGCATTAGCCCCATGAAACACTCAATATGTTTTCAGTCAACCCCACCCTGCTCTCCTCTCCACCCCCCTTTCTTGTGCTGATGTAATTAAAACAAAAACCTATGTGTTGCTGAAAATTAGTTTCTTAATTATAGCTTATTGCAAGCTATAACATTGGATCATAATTTGATAATTATGATACAGAGATTTTTATACAGCTGATGTAAAACCAAATTCAATTATTTTCTTTTTGTAGTATTTCCAAAGAATGAAATTATGTCTGAAAACAGGATATACATGCACTCACATGTATACGTCTAGACTTATATATCACACAGAACTACTTGGATATAGGCATGTGCTACATCAACCTCTCTAAGACTGTGCATATATACATTCATTTATGCATATAGTATAGATTTCTTAGTTTATGTAGAAGTTCTTAAAGTAAATCTACTCATTAAAGTGCTAATACCCATCTTAAGGCTGATAATTAGGTATAAAGAGAAAAAGAGACAGGATTAACGTTCAGATCATGTTCCAAATGCCTCTTAATTGGGTGTTTGTAATCAATCCTGATTGCAAGAGGCAGTGGTTTGGCAGAATAAAGAATGAAAAAGGCTTAGCCCTACTATTTTCCTGTTAGTTGACTTGGCCATAGTATTTAGGTCAGGATCCAGTGTCAAACAAGGTAATTTTGTCAGCCTTAGCGATCCTCATAAAACATATAAAAAAATTTTCAGATGATATTTTTTCAAGCTAAAAACTCTCTCAAGCTAGAGAGTTATTTTTATCCAGAATCTTAAAAAGTGTTTTCAAGTGAACCACAGAAAAGACTTTGTTCGCCTGGCCTCCATCCACCACTGACTTCTGAAATCAGGTCTGAGTTCACTGTGGGTCTTTCATTGCATTGACCTTGGCACTTTTCTCACCAAGCCACAGTTTTCCATCACAAAACCACACAGCTTGGTATAATGATTATTTCTTTATCCCAAGTAACCAAACAATTTTTTAAACAGGGTGACAGATTTCCCTCTTGCACTGTGGGAAGCAAGCACCTGGCCATTTCCAAATAGAGTTTTAATGAACTTCCTGAAGGAGATTTGAGGGAAGTTTAATAAGTCACCTGCCAACTTTTGGGGAGCATAGGTCATTTGCTTTTCTGTAGGAATTCACAAAAATGTGAGAATAACCCCCTTCCCAAGTCCTAAACTTCCATGGAGGAAATTGATTTTCATGGGCAATATCAAAGGTTTTTAAAAACGTAACCTCAAAAAATCAAATTTCTGGTTGTTTCTCACACATAAGGTACTGTGAAACTCTGTGATCCACAGAGCTGCTTGTGAACTGTGTGAGCTTTATAATAATTCATTTAAACAGAAAAGGATTGTGCATATTTAGACTCATCTTGCATGTTAATAGCATTACAAGTATTTTACGTAATGCTATAAAATGAAGAATTTAGATGGCTCAAAAGGACCATTGAGAAAATATCTCCATATGTGGAAGAGACACTCATTTGATGTGGTGATTTCTTCCAGAAGAAGCTATGCACATCCCAGAAGCACAATAACCAGCTGTTGTATAGGAGAAACTGGGCGGTTGTCTGCTGGCTTCCACACTGATGTGGTGCTGCAGTGGCCACATGCCCCATGCCTCCCCTAAATACACATGGGCTGAGCCTCACACTGGATGAGAGCCTGGGCTCCATTGCACATTTGCTCTGAGCTGCTCCATGCCCTCACTGAAGACACAGCCCATCAGAGCTGTGGGGTGGGAGGAGGGTTGGAGCACCCCACTGCAGGGGTGGGCACACACTGCCCTCACAGCTCAACCGTGTGCTGGGGCAGTGCCCCACTGCTTTTCATGTTGGAAAAGAAGCTACAGATAGTATTTTTCCTTTGCTTTTACAACAGTCCTTCTTAAATTGGAAGTTAGTAACCTAGAGAAAAATAGAGAGGTCTATTCACACCTGTGTGATTATTCTGCCTCAAGCTTTGAGAAATGCTCCCTCACAGCCAAAGTTTTGCTCATCTCCTTCACATAAACAGTCCCGCTGAAGTCAATTAAAACAACAGACTCACTTGTGCAGGACTAATAGTCAGGACGTACATTTATGGCACTACACATTAATAATTACTTTTTATAACAATGGATTTCAGTTGTTTGCAGATTAGTTTACAATACTGTAGAAAATTCAGCTTCCTTCTTTTTTATCCCTTCAATTCATAAATCACCATAAATAAGTTACCATTTCTTCTCCAGAATCTTAGCTCATAATAGTGAAGGTTTGGAACAAGTTGCTAAGTGCATGGGTAAGAATCAAAGTTTGCCTTGTTATAGGATCTTGTGCCAATCTGTCATTAAGCCAGACAACTTCTCCCGACTTTCCTCTGATGTATTCATCTTTAACAAGGGAAGCAGATCAGCAATTGAGAAAAGCTTTAGCTTGATCACCATGCAGAAACATAGGCTACACTGCCTATTTCCATAGCGATCACTCCACTTTGCCAGATGCAAAATGAGAGGCTTACATCCCTCATGCTAAAAACCTTTCTTAGAGGAAATCCTAGGCTGTCGCTCCATTTGAGTAGCTTTAGTTAAGTCTGGAAAAATATGCAAAGGTAGGTCTTAAATAAAAGTTCTTTTTTGCTCTTTCACAGCCACCTCCATAATTTGTTTTGGAGACAGAGGCATAGGACGTATTGACATGGCAGGCATATGTTCTGATTGCTGAGTGTTTTTTTGATATTCCCACAAAACCCCTGAGACTTTGTGTCACAATTCTATAAACTTTATCTATTTCTATATTCATATCTGGGCTTAACTCCAAAACTTCTTTACATGCATTTACAGCAGGCAATTTAGGTTCATCTCCTTGTATTTCAGATGGCAAGCAGTTAAAGCAGGTACACATTTTAACCACTCTATATAGTCTAACATTCTAATGCATTTCAAAAGATTTCTGTTGTGTTTCAATAGCACATACACTATGTAATGTAGGTATATAAAATGGATACAGTACTACATTGAGCTGCGAAGTAAGTGAAGACTGCCCCGCTGATGCCAATAGTGTTGCACCTGCTAATAGCTCAAACACAAAATACCATAAGCATATTGTATTATATTCCCTACTGGTTTCCATTTTCATTTATCCTCCACAGCTATGGCCTTCAAACAGAATAATAGCCTTCTTTATCTAATTTCTCTGACATAATTTTCAAGTTCCTTATTACTCTTGAACAGTGTAGCTAATAGCGCCCAAATTGCTTCTTATTCTTCCCATCATAGCATGTCATTATTCAAGAAACCAGTGCTCTTCAGCCTTTCCCACACAAATATCTCTCCCCCAAACTAAACTTAAAACTTACTTCCAAGAGCCAGTGTCACATTTTCCAGGCAATTAGGCTCCTTCTACTGACTATTACATTTTTACTTTGCACATTTTTACACTTTTAAATTAAGCGTAACTGTGCATTCCTTGAGACTTGTATATTTACTTTCTAAAGCCTAGTCTTCATACACTGATTCTTGTACTGATTAATGTTTTCAATTAAGGTTTTGTTTGTGTACAGCTAAAACAATTCAGCATGTGCTGGGGGGGGACATATATTCTAGTATAAAGATGTCTTTTGTCAGTACTTTGCAGAATAAACCTTGCTAATGTCAGCAGTTGTAGCAGGGACTGTACTGCTTTATCTATAATGGTTTCTGAACTAGTATAGCTGAAGTGTCTGTAAAAACATTGTAGAGACCTACTTTGGTGTTGCATAACTAGTCACAAATGCTAGTAGAGGTTTTTAGGTACTGTATTAGCTAAATTTGTTAGCAAAAATTAATTAGATTGCCTTACTGATTTCAAGTTGCAAATTGCAATATAGACATACATATATATGTATCTATGTGCATACTGGGGGACTTACTGACGCATCCATTTTCTCCCAGCTTTTACTCTTTGAACAAAAGCTTAGGCAAAGTGCCTAAGCTAAGCAGTTCCTCTGCCTGCTGTAACTATGCTTTCCAGGAAGGTGGGTTTTTTTAACTTGCCTTGCTAGGCAGCTAGATAAATTACTGTGGTGTGACCTTCAAGCACCTCGCTTACTCCATGGAAATTGTCCATATGCACACTCTCACCCTGTGATATTCCATATGATGTGCAAGTTAGTTTATCTCTTTTCTTAGTTATCCCCCCCTCAACATTAGCAAGTAAAATATGCTAATAGGTGTAACCACAGCTCAGCTGATGCTCTGAAATCAAACTCTGAGTGCTCTGAAAATAAACATCTGATCACTGGGTAACTTTTGCCTGTCCCCATATGCTCAGCATAGAAAGTAAAATATATCCTTCCTTGCTACATCCCAGCTTCAGCTCTTTCTCATCTGAAAGATATGAGATAATTTTGATTTAAGTATGTAAAGAAAGGAAACTGTTTTTCATGGGCCATGTTCTTAATTCGTCCAAAGATCATTCTACTGAAGTTAGTGGAGCACCAGTGATTTATATCAGCTGAGTGAGGAGCTGACTCTACATTTCTACAGTTCCCTAGAAATTCTCAGAAGAAAGGCCAGTATTGTAGCTGAAATGGCATTAACTCAGAGTGAGGTCAGTTAAAGTTTTGCCATTCAGCATGTTCAGGCCTTAATACTCAGGCAGAATGGGTAGGAGCTTCTTAAAAGTAGGTGGCATAAAGACCAAAGTCCTTCTGTCATGTGTACAAACCTTTCTTTCCACTAACTGCTTTAAAGAAGTACACAGGACTGGGTGCTAGGGCACTGTAGCTGTTTAAAGTGCTAACACTCTCATACTGCTTGCTCTTGAATCAGTCAACCATCATCTTTGTCCCTCAGTTTCCTTAGAGAGGATAATATTTCTCTGATTTGCAAATATCTGAGGATGCGCTTATTAGTGTTTGTGAAGTCCTTAAAGACTACTGGGTGGAAATGTAGTGCAGTATAATAGTTATTTGCCATTGTTTTGTATTTGTTCCTCTTCTAGCTGTTAATTTTTTTTAACAATATACTGCTGTGTAAAAAGGCATGTGGCAATCTTTTGACTTTCAGAGAAGTGTTATCCAAACAAAAATAAAGAATAGGACTCATGCTCACAAGAGACACATTACCCGTGATGAGAAGAATCTATAACAGACACGGCACTAACTCAAAACTGAGCACCAAACAGCATCCAAATGCAAGCAATTTCAAATGTGTGCATATTGCCAGTACAAACCCAGGCCATTCTGCAAATGCAGCATCCCCTGAGGAGTAGTGAACCTAGCAGCAGCAATGCTAATGGCTGTCTTCTCATGTGCAGTGAGGGAAAGCAGCACTTTAGAGCCGCCTTGGGCAGCTGTTAAGTTATTCATTCTTAACTTACTTCTATAAAGCTGTTATTGGGTGGAACCAGATGACACAAAGATTTTGGGCCTGCTCTGTCTACTATGGGGGGTGTCATGGTTTGGGCCCAGCCGGTAACAAAGCACCACAAAGCTGCTCAATCACTTGCTCAATCAAAGCAAAATTTCTCCCCAGTTTCACTCGGACTGAAAAAAATCATTTTAGGTTCCAGAAAACCCTTTTTTGAAGAGCACTTTTCTGGTGCCAGTGTATCCTGTAGAATTTTTCTCAGTTTGGGCATTACCTTTCTTCCAGTGCACACAGTGCATGTAGGGGAGCAGAGGCCCATAAGTTCTCAAATGCATTTGTACTGCTAGACCAATGATGAAATAAATAAATAAAAATTCTGGTTTTAGAGTACATGAAATGCATGAAGTACTGTGCTAGGTCATCATCTACCTTGTTTCTTAATCTCCTTTCAGAACATTTCACGCTGTTTTGTGGCTTGCTTATTCCACCTGATGCCTTGTCCTTCCCTGCCGCCTCTCTATAGGTGATATGAAAGCTCACACTACCCTGAGTAAAACACAGCAGTTTTCTTTCTTAATATTGACCCCTCCAATTTTTGGACATTGTAAGTCAGGCCTCAAAAAATTGTGAGACTTTATAAAAATCCTCACATCTCAAAAATTACTGTTGATTTCTTTTTCATTTTCCATCTAGTGTATTTTGGGGGATTTCCTCTGTGATAATAATAGCCAGAAAATTCCTCCACCTTAAATGAGAAGTTTGGCAATACCATGACATCAGCAGCTCATGCTTTAAAACCTGCAACAAAATTTCCTGATACTCATAATAAAAATCATGAGAGCTGGCAATGTTGGATTCTTGCTAAAGTCCCAACTTCCTGATGCTGTTTCTGTTCTGTTACAGCCCTGAAACTCCCACTCAAGTGATAAACTTACAGAAGAAAAATAGAATCAAACAGATATGGAAGTATTAATTTATATTGATTTCACTGCTTGGCTATGTTTTTTCACCCCTCACTGCATAATCAAAATTTTCAGAAAGCAAAATTCATCCCAGCCAAAAAGACCCCTCTGAGTTTACCATCCTTATCTCTGAGTAAACGTAAAATATCATTAGGACTCCTATTGTTATGGAGGCTACATGTTTGCTTGGACTCAAAGCCAGCTTACACCAATGAGAAGAAAATTGATTTAAAGCCATTAAACACAAGGACATGACTTTTGGTTCAGGAAGACCATGATCTGCAAATTGCTGGCATGTTTGGGACAAAGATCCCTACACTGTCCCTCTGCTATCCCCTGGCAGGTGCGTTGGAGATAAACGAGGTAGACTGACACAGAAAAAAAATTCTTATGCCATGTTCATTTATGTATTGTGCAGGCTTAAGTTTTGAGATTGTTCTCTTTCAAATACTACACAAAAATACTCTGCAAAATAGCTAACATTGACATTAAGGATCCCATCCTCCACCTAACTATACCATTTTTATGCCTGCATGTTTCTAGTGAAGTCAATGAAGTTATGACTGACTGCTTTGTATTTCCTTTATGGTTTGGATCCTTCCCTGCTGTAGTTACAATAACTGCAGTAGGTCTAATCTGATGTGCACAAGCTGAGAAGTGGCCATATAGCTCTAAACTCAGGGGCTGTTCTGAGGACAAAACTAATTTTCAAAACATTTTTATAAACTCAAGGAAATCTTAATGTCTTTATTCTGTTATTACTTTAAAATAATAATCCCAAACTGACCTGGGAGCTATTACTCAGTGAGCACTGGCCCCTTGGAAGGTTTCAACTTGTCAAGTTTAGCCATTTTTGAACGCACAGAGGAAGTCATTAAGGCACATCAGGCTGCTGATTGCTATTAAATTCTGCAGAGAGTTCTGTGTAAAAATCAATGCCATAACAGGGCTACAAGAATCTAAAAGGTAGGAAAAGCATTTATTTACCCTCTGGTAACTCAAAAATGGATTAATAGGTTTTGTGAAACCTCAAAAAAAAAATCACCTATGAGCTAGGGGCCAAATGTAAACCTCTGTGACAAAATAATACAGCTCAGAAAGCTCCGAGCATGTGAAAATGGGATTATAATGGAACTGTCACTGCTGTAACCTCAACTGTATATTTCAGTGCTGGAGAAATCTCACACATCTGCACATACACGCATGCACGTGCTTATTTATTGTATCCCAAGGAACACCTTTTTTGCTGTATCGCCACTAAGGAACCTGGAGGGAAAATGCATTTTTAGTAAAGTATGATCTTACATAGCTTTTGCCAGAAAAGTACTACAAGAATTTTCCAGATGAGTTTAGTCTCAGCATCAGCAAAAGTGTTACATGGATGGCTGGTGGATTTTGCTTGTGTGGGAGCTGCACTGAAAAATGTAACACAGTCTGCTACTAGTTGAAGACTTCTGTAGAAAAAATATTTTTCATGAGAAAAACTAGTTTAAATCATATTAGGAAGTTTTATTGTAAACATGTACTATGTAAACCAGGCAAAGTCCATTGTCTGGCTCTGAGGTTAATTGCCATGGAAAGGCTTAAATTCAAACTGTCCAATTCTCTTCCCCCAGAAAACAAAGTGGCGGCGTTCAATTCAGGTTTTGGCATGAATTTCATTCCATTTTTTATGATAAAATATTGAAATATCTTTGTAATTTGATTAATTTTCTTTGATTCTTATATGAAAATAAAATTTTATTGAGCTGTATTACATTTGCTTCATTCTATCATAGGATCATTTGGGTTGGAAAGGACCTCAGGAAGTCACCTCGTCCAACTTACTACTCAAAGGAATTGCATTTTATATAATACAAAAGCTAAAATGAAGCAATCCATGTGACACCAAATGTTTCCATAAAACCAAAGAAGACCTAGTTAAGATGTTTCAGAACCTTTATTTCATGGCCTACCCCAGCCTCTCTGCTGAAGTAAATATTAGTTTCTCACCAGCTCTACTTCTTAATCTAAAAAATTTAGATTGCATGCTTTTATTGAAAAAAAGGTTCTCTTCTGGTTTTTGATTTTAAAATACATGGAAATATCATATAGGGTTGACCCACCCTAGAAGGAGGGCTGAGGGGTAGGGCCACAAGCATGTCCCTGCACCATGTCCGATGGTGGCTGCAGGGCCCCACTGGGTCGTGCTCTGCAGTCTCAGCTAAGCCCAGAAA
This sequence comes from Elanus axillaris, assembly GCA_026212715.1. NCBI lineage: Eukaryota > Metazoa > Chordata > Aves > Accipitriformes > Accipitridae > Elanus > Elanus axillaris. The sequence goes on along the minus strand of JANZLQ010000078.1, from coordinate 29,439,373 downwards.
AGACCTTTTTAAAGAAAGAGCATGAAGGTGAACCATCTTGGTATCAGCTCAGGGCAGGCAGGACAGTTTCTACCCTGTACTGGCAAGCCACCACTGTACATCCCCCCGAGTCTATGGTGAGAGCATGCAGTCATGGCTGTGGCCAGCATGGCAGACCCTTCCAGAGTATCCAGGCCCAAGACTGAGATCTGGAGAAAAGGATCAAAAATAGACTTTCTGTTAAGGACCATATCAAGCACATGCAATGAAAAAGCTTGTAACAAGTGGGTTGTTAAAGCCTGGTTTAGTGCATATGGTCTGGATTGGCTACAGCGAGGGGGCAGATTGCCGACTGTTTCCCCAGCACGGCACTGAGAAAGGGGGCTCCTACAGTCTCATTATATAGCAGGGGAAAATCCACTTTTCTTGCATGGATAATTTGAAAGTTATGAATCAGCCTGTTGTTTTTATTTCAGTGGAATACAGACAAGAGTTGTGTAAAATGAGGCTGCTGCCTGTCTGTCAGGCAGCTGTAGTTTTTTACCCTGCAGCCTCTTTTAATGTGCATTCTTGGCAAATTCTGAAGAGAAGCAGTCACAACTGTGTGCTCAGATGTTAGAGCAGATCTCATACCCTAGTCATTGAGCTGGGGACTTCACTCGTGCATCGCCCTGTGTTTGACACAGCCGTTAAGCATCCTGACCCAGTAACCAGAAAACTGAATTGGTGTCTGAGTTAAAAGGCCCTGTAAAAATATGGTCTTGAATCATCTGGGTTTGAACAGAGATTAATATTTTCTTGCAGTGTATCTACTTTTCCCAGGTGTTAAATAGACCATTTGCTGTCTGCTGGTTTTTAGTTTTTTTTAAAGTCAGTGTTAAAGGCTATTCCAGCCTAACTCTACAGGGTTTTAAGGCATGAGAGACAGTTATCTGCAGAAAAATGCCCATCTCTCTCAAATAATTAGCAATTACCTGTCAGAAAAGCTTCTGAACTGACTGCAGTAAGAAAAACACATTTTATCTTTGGCTTTTTTTGTCTCCCACTTTCCACCTCCTCTTCGCCTCCCTCCCACCTTTCCCCTAGCATTTTCTGAGCAGTCTTTGCCAAAGGAAACACTGATGAAAGTAACTTTCACTGGCTGAGCAGTTTCCCCTGTCACCTCCTCCCTGTCCACCCCCTAGATTGCAACAGACATCTGCCTTTGTACACACCACGTCAGAGTCCAGCAGAGACATTTTATGTTCATTGTTTCTCCAAAATAAATAAAAGCAGCACAGATGATGCGAACTGGCTGTAGACATCCAATTGCTAATAATGGAGGTATGTTGGTAATTGCTAATAATGATGCAGTGTTTCAGCATGGGAACACATTTTAGCTGTAATGTGGATCTGGCCTGAATAAAGTGACACAGATGGTAACATTATTGCATATTTCTTTTCAGTGGAAGTTGAAATTTTACTTTGGGAAAAAAGCCCATTCCTATATTTCCTTCCAGTTATTTCTTTAATATTAACAGCACTGGCATACTTGATTTGTGAACTGTGTCAGTGCCACCTGAGGAACTTGAAGAGTAGTCTGCGAAGTGAGGAGAAGCAATTGTTTCCACTTAGTAAAGGAAGCACTTAGATGCTGTTTGACAGAATTGCATTTACCTCCTTTGGCAGGGATGACCCATTTTCATCATACACAAGAGCCAAACAACAAACAGCCAATTTGCAGTAAATCAGACTTTAAACATCTCTGTAACTGCTATCTGAAAGAGTGGTTCTGGAGTCCTTGCTCATGAACCAGAGCTCCCACATCTGTACCTCAGTCATCCAGGAGTGCTTCGCTGCTTTCTTGCAGGCAACAAACAATGGGAACACATGCTTTGTGGGCCACCTCCTGGGTTTCAGCTTCCTTTGATGCGCACAAAGTACGTGCTCCTCTGGGAGTGCCCGGCATCCTCCGTGCTTACGTGCACAACCACTTCAGCACCCTGGTGAGCCAAAACCAGTGGAAGCACACACTGCTACTTTGGCCTGACTGCAACATGTTTCCTTTGAAAGGTGTTTGTAAAGCTGTGGCAGCATGTCAAAGATAAGAGGCAGGAATTGGTTGTATTTGCCAAGCGCCTGCCTTTGTTGGCTCTGTCCGCAAGCAGCTACCCTCATTTTTGAACTCTCCGAACTTGCTGCATGTTCATCCACAAAAATCACTAGCTCACCCAGACCTCGAGTGTCAGGGCCAGAGTTGTCCTTCCTGCAAGATTAGGTCACAGCATTAGATCAAAGTCCTACTATGCCATTTTATACCACGTGGATGCAACAACCAGCCAAGTTTCAAGTCCCAAGCACAGGTGTCTAGTGACTGCATGATGCACACATGAAAGTTAGAGCCAAAAGCCAAACTTACAAGCTAAATTTCATCTTTTTCCCCAACATTACACCGTTCTCATGCACATTTATAACTGCATTCCCCATTTAAATTTCAGATCACTGCTAATGTCTAAAACTTTCCTGCCTGTCTTTCTTTTGCAATTTTCTCTTTTCATCTGGCAATTCAAACCTGGGCTTAATAATGCACTTTTTAACAGTTGCGAAGTAATGATCCACCAAAGAGGCTTCTTCTGGCAAAAGAGGTGCTGCACAGTATTAATTACCACATGGAGGGAACATGTAGCAGAAAGCAGTGTTGGCATGTGTGTAGGAAATAAACACAGTGTATTTGCTGCAGAGTTGCCATGTAGCTGGAAGTGCAAGGCATGATCAGGAGTGATAAGCAAGTGTCATTTAGAAATTATTATGAGGAAAGTAGTGAGAAAGTGCAGAAAGAGCACCTCATTTCATCTAATTCATCCTTCCAAAAGCTGAATGTCTCCTCTAAACTGGATATCTGAGCTTCTTTTGTGGCTTACGGGGAGGGAGATACCTCCACCAAAAATACATCCCACGTTAAGACTGATCACCAGGACAAATCATTCTTTCAAGGTGCCTTTATCTCTCTCTCCAGACTAAGAAGGGATAACTAGCTCAGAGTATCTCCTGGGTTTTAGACAACTGCTGTAAGATCAAATAAATTGCACCCAAAGTCCTCAGAAATGGCTGCCCAAAGTGGACAGGAAAGCTGGCAGACTTAGATATCTGCAGAAGCTCATTTCTGTCATGGTGGACACATTGCTGATTGCTAGGGTTGGTACAGTATTGCTCATGTCAATGAGGTAAAAAAAATCTTGCAGCTCTTTGGAAATTTTCTGCCATGTCACAGGTTTAATGCACAGCAAGTGGTATAATTGGTTTACAAGTGAAAATGAAAGCAGAAAATGAGCACTAGACCTTTATGTTCTGTTCACATAAAAGTAAACATTTTCTTCAAGAACTGAAACTGCTGTCTTAAAATATGTCACATGTTGATGTACTTACAGTGTAAAATTGTGTTTGCTTGGGGAGTGTTACCTGCAGCTTCTGTGGCTTGGCTCAAAGCCTTTTTGAGTCTCAGTGGGGCAGGCTGACAGACCTGTGCTCACTGGTCTGTGGCATTCCAAGTCACTCCTGCAGAGCACATGCACTGCAGGAGCACGCTGGTCAGCAGTTAGAGGTCTTCTGTAGCAAAGATGATACCTGATAGGACATAAGGATAAGAGCAACATCCCTGAAGTGGAAGGGAATGGAAAGGAAAATACCAGAGTATAAGTGCACACACACAGACTGCCTAATTCAGCAAATGCAATTCATTCACTTGAGCTTCCTCATTCTTCCCTCAGCACACATTCAGCCCTGTTTAACATATGCTTGAACCCCGCTTAATTTAATGTAGCCAACAGGTGCTTGCAATTAGGCACATGCTTAGTAACATGACTGAATTGAGGCCCAAATATTCCTGCTTCAACACATGAACAAGACTGTTTCTATTAAGATGGAACGTTGCACGCTAGGATTTGTAATCACATGCTTTCATTTAGGTCTGAGCTCAAAACTTTTTCTTAATCAGGGTCAAAGCAATGACTGTGTCTTAGGCCAAGTTATGAAGCCCAAATCCTGAAGTTCCTGTTGCTGCAAAACTCTGACAGACATGAAACGTGCAAATTGTATGCAGTTCATAGACTCCTGGCAGATTGTCAGGACAGTGTCCTTAAGTTTCTGATGTTTTGCCAGATTGTAGTAAGTAGTTCTGTAGTTTAAAATTCTGGAAAAATAGAGGACACTGCATTTTCGCTTACAATCTGATTTGTTGTCTCTACCTTATGTAACTAAAATAGGGTGGACTTAAGCAGCAATAGGTTAAGCAGTAATGACACCAGCATTTTCTTTTGCTGAGGCTTTAGCCAAGCTAAGGATGCAATGCTAATCTAGAGTTGTTTCTCTTTTTCCATAAGTAATATTTTTATTGAGCAAGAAGCGGATGCCAGAATGGCCTTTTGATCAGCTAAAACGAACAGTGTCTCTAAGGGAATCTTTCCTGTTTATTGTATGCTGCTGCATTTAAAAATGCTAGCCTACAGTAGAGCTATACTCCTTAATATACAAGAAGCAGGGCAAAACAGGATGAGGCCAAAATGGGAACCGTATATCACAGGAACTCGGAAAGGCAGGAAGTAACAAAAGAAGTAGAAATTCTTGATTAAAAGTATAATTGTACCAGCTTGTGCAAGAGGATAATGACTTTCAAATGTCAGCCTTTGTGCCTGTTCATAATGATAAAGCTATTAAACCATATGTACTGTTCTTAATTCCATTTCTCATGGTAAGTCATTTAGGATCCACAGCTATTCTGTCCACTAAAATCTAAAATATTTCTTCAGCAGTATATTCAAACAGTAGATTAAAAGAAGTGCTAACCAGGACTGCTGCACAGTCATTTAAAACATGTCAGAGATTCTGTTATAAGCCTCTGCTTTCAAGGATTTAAATATCAGCCATAAAAATTTACTCCCAGGACAAAAGTCAGCCAAGGAGTGAATATTTAAAATAATTTGTTAAAATAAAAAGACATAATTTTTGTAGTTTAGAAGTTTTGTGTAAAAAGGAATAAGGTCTTAAAACATCTTTTGCTGATCTGTTACCGAAAAGTAAATTATCTTAAAAATTATTTCAGTAAGAAATTAACTCTTAACGCAGTCAATAGCTTTGCTATTGCAGAAAATTAGTTATAGCAGACATAGTCACAGACAAGTTACCAAGTTTTAAAACCACTGCTGCACATCTGAGCTTGGTCCAGCTCTGTGTTGCTAGTGGAAAAAAAAAATTTCTTCAGTAGTAATTAGATCAAATGCTAACTTCCTCTTCAGGAAGTTAGATTCTGGAAGAAATAGTAAGAGCTCAGTTTGGCAATCACAACACTTGGTAAAATGTTCACCTGCAAAGTTAGAAAATTTTCCTCCAAAGACAGGAAGACAAACATTGTGCTGGTGTCACCATGGGTGCTTTATCCTTCTCCAGCATTTTGGTCAGAGTGTCAGTGCTTCTGATCCCAGGCCATGGGATGGAGTTGCTTCCAGACTGAAGCTGGTAATACCATGTTTTATAATTACAGGCACATGCCAATGGAAAAGCTATAGAATAAATTGTCATTACCAGATGGTTCAATGTTTCAGGGCGGGAAGATGTTAGCAGAGAATTCTGCAGCAGCTTCCGCAAGTCCTACCCAGCAGGTGATATTTATGGACTGTTTACAAGATTTTCACATATGGCATTCTAAAGAGGTTTGTAACTTTTATACTCTGCCATCCAGTTTATTTATTCTACAAAAATCCTACTCCAAAGGTCAGCTATGTTCTGTCTGTCTCAGCAACTCCAGGCCTAGGGAAAAAATACTGAACATAATCTCAGCATGGAGTGGTTAAAATAATGTGCTTTTAAACATGGTAGAGATGGTTTTGTGTCTTGTTCTCATATATCTTAGACCCTGCGTCTCTTGGCTTTAGGCATCATTTAAATGAGAGCACTGTTTAGGACCTCTTTCACATTCAAATGATATGTTTGTGTTCTTTTGTGTGGAAATGCCTGTATATTTTCAACACTGCTCAGTTCATGTGAAAGCAGACAGGAACAAACCAAGACAAAGATTATGTCAAAGTGGGTGAATAATACCAAAGTGATCATGATGCATCTATTCTTCTTTTCAAAAGCTTCAGAAGAAACCCTCTTTTCCTTTTCCAGCTTCCAAGCAGTGCAAGGAAGCTCATTTCAAACCCTTCCAGCCTGACACTCTGCTCTTGGTTGGGTTGGGTTTCTGTCTCTGAGCCTCCTCCTCTGCTCCATCTGATTCAGGCAAGGAGGCCAAACCCAGTACTGACTTCCCTCCTTATGTGACAGCAAAACAGAATACCTTCTCTTTTTCTTGCCACATCTTATCCATATATTTGAATAGATCCCATGCTAAATAATGAATTGCACGTGAAACTCAAGCAGTGCAAATGCCACTACTCTCATCTGGTCAAATCATTTTGCGGGTGTAAAATGCGCTCGCACACAGGGAAGCCTCAGATCAGCTTTTTTATTTGTATCCTAAACATCACTAGATGGGAGATATTAGTACCTCAAAGTTATATTTACTGTAGAAGACCAGCGATGAAATTTCAACAACTGATCGAATAGTTGAATCTCTGATTCACAAAAGCAATATCATAACAGGGTAACTATTATTTTTACAATGTCTGATTTGTGATATATGTGCATAATCAATTGCAAATTATGTGCTTTTCAAACGTCTGCTGTAGTTTATTGTGAGTCTATTAGAGGATATCTAATATCAAGTAGGAAATGATGTGTAAGAAATCCATCACCTCTTTTCTGGCAGGAGGGCCTTGTAATTCAAACAGAGGCTGTCTATCTTTGTTATATCAACCCTCTGGATCTGAGGATCTGAGGTTTTCTGCTGAACCATCATGAAAATACCTTAATGATATTTTCACTTGTGCCATAGTAAGTCTTTTCTCTGACCAGGAGGACAAAGCAGCTATACAGTATGCAAAAATGGGCACAGCTATAAAAGAGGCATTAGTTCAAAGTCATGAAACAGTGCTGTTAGAAAAATAACAAAATCCATGTTTTCAACTAAAAATCCCCAAATTGTTATTTTCATCAGCTGGTAATAGTACAAGGACTATTTCTTTTAAGAATACTACCCAGGAGTATAGATTACCTTTGCTCTTAGGAGTCTGGCGTACAGACTTTGGAGGCAGGATGTGTGGTTGCTCATAGGATGCAAATGGAGGTTTGCGATTTCTGGTCTTATGCAAGTTTTGTCAAATCACCACAATTTACAAATTCCACATTCTTCACTGGAGGAAGAACACTTGAAACCGCATCTCAGCTGCAAGGTATAAAAGCACCTATTAAATATACCTACTGCTGCATGTTTATAGATGCACTAAGAAGGACTTGCCTTGGGCTAGGCCTCAGCAGGTTAAATTGCATCCACTTAAATTAATAGAGCTGTGTCAGTGGAGTTGGAACAGCAGGACAGGACACCATGCAAGTCCTGCAAGCAGGACCAGAAAAGCTCTGTGAGAAGGACTTGAACATATTTTCAAAGTGCAGATTTCAAGTTGCTCTTTAAGAGCTGGGATTTTTAAGTTGGTAATACCTTTTCTCCTTCTGAGAATATTTGGGTCTACCAGCAAAATCTGCATACTGCCATGCCCTCTGCTGCCAAAGTCAGCAGTGTTTCACAAAATGCCAGGGAGGAGAGTGTGATGGCAGAGCATAGGTTTTTCAGGTTCCCTGTTGGGCAAGGTGTTGGCCATGGTCCTGTGGCACGGTTGCTGCATGACTCCCTTTGGAACTCCTGGTCTCAGCCATGTGGCAGACTGTCATGGGTGCGTTTTTCCCTTTTCTTCTCAGCCTGGAAGAAGTTCTATTATCTCTGTGGGAATTTAACTTATGCAGGGACCATGGGATCAGGTCCATGGCTTACTCTGTTGCACCTAATTAACCCTGGGAATTCATTTCCACAAAACAGAATTAGGACAAGAACATAGGTAGCTTTACAAAAGAAAATGAAGGATTTGCAATGAAGACATGGAATATCCACAATTACATTTCATATGATACAAAATAATTAAGGGATATAAGCCATAATGGTTCATGGCACAATCCAAGTTCTAACAAATGGGGATACGATGAAATTTCCCCATGGGAAAGTGATTTTGTAATTGTAGAGATGGGTGTATTCCATTTACTTCTCTATTTATTTTAGCTGTGTATTTATATTTGTATAAACATTAAGGAAAAGCATCAATCTATAACCTCTGGGTATTTTTACCATTTCTTTAAAATACAGAGTAATTGCTGCATACTTGTTAAAGTATAAAAGGGGAAAAAAAAAATAAACCCCTCATTTTTCCCCACCCACACGTTTCTCTTTACTTCATATATCCCAACCCTCAGCTTGCCCCTCCCTCTGCAAAAGCCTGGGAAAAGATTCACAAACACATGTGAAAAATGATAGTTTCACATGGCTGTAGTAGGTTCACATCCTTATTATGTAAATGAGTGGTTTTGGTTTGGGCGTCTCTTTTGTGGTTTTTTGTGCAGATGGTTAAATACTTAAACACAGTGGGCCAAATTGTTCCTACTGGAATTTCACTGGCTTTGGCTAAACTACACCAGGAATTGAAATAGGCCGCGGAACCAAAATCTGCTTTTGCATATAATGAAATAACCAAATGGGTAATGGGATTGCTGCACAGTAGCAGAAAGGAAGAAGCAGCCATGAACAGATTTCCCTTTGTTCAGTAATTAATGAAGTACCTGGTGAACGATAGATCTGAGAAACCTCGCTTTGCTCCTGTGATCTGCACTTCCTCCAGACAGGTAAGCGCAGAGCTGTGTGTGCTGGAGACTGATTAATTAGCCCAAGCCAGTTGTAAAATCTTTAGGAAACAAGTGGTGTCTGTTTTCTTTTGCACAGGATGCCAAGAGATGTATTTAAAGTGTGAGAGTCAAAGGTCAGTTTGACATCACATACTCTAAGAAAGACCCCTCGCTTGGATCCCTGTTTCGTGTTAGAAATACTGTCTGTGAGCTGTGAAGCTATTGTACTTGATAAGAGAAGGAGTGGGATTAATCTGCAGCAAGGAAAATTTAGGTTAAATATTATGAAAAATGTTGTAACTGTGAGATCACTTAAGCAAAGTAGCAGGCTGTCAAGGGAGACAGTCAAGGCTAGAAGTGACACTTTTCTATCAGAGCTGGTTTGGAGAATAATTAATAAGCATTTCTCTTTGAACGGGGGGAGGGGCACCAGGCTCTGCTAGAAGTCTCTGCCAAACCAAATGAGCCTACGAATCTCACAGACACGCTGTGAGTTAATGCCTATGTACAGATAAAATGGAGCACTCTGAAAGGACTTTTCCAGCCTCTTCTCAGCTTGTGTTACATATTCTAAATGTAAATTGAATGCAAATACTTTGAGCTGTTCACCACAAAGCAGTTTACAATCTCCTACTCCAAATCTGACCCACTGGAAATTTAAGGTGCCATAGTAATGGTTAATAGAATTCTTTCAAAACTAATTGAGTTACAACAGCAAAAAAGTCTGCTCCAATCTCTATGATTTCTTATGCCTGTTTCATAGTTATTTTCAGAAATAGTTTAATATTTCTAAGTTTTTAACTGATCTCTTCTACTATCAAAGTTAATGAATGTGTTAACGTTGCATTCAGTGAGAAAATGCATAAGCTAGATGTGTGGCTCAACTTCTAAATATTCTGCTACGGTTTTTATCTTCAGATTGTTCAGGCTTATCCGCTTGCACTGAACCAGCGATAATAAGGTATCTTTCTTTCTGTCTTTGCTCTGGAAAGATAAAATTTGTCATTTCCTAGCATTATATCCAAGTGCAGCAAATTGCAAAACAAATGCATTACCTCTACATTATTTTGGGGGAGCAGTGTGTGTTAAATTCATTTTCAAAATCAGATTACAGAAGGTTAAATCTCAGTCCCTAATTTGCACCAACAAAATTGGCAAATCATCTTAACAAAGGACCAAAGAATTATTGCCTTGATAACGACAGAAAATTTGAACTTGGCAGTTTTATAGATTGGCCCATGTCTAAAAAGCTTTAGTAAAGGTTGTTCTCCACCATCTCCAGTGGAGTGCTGCTTCATAAAAGCAAACATTCATTTTGCTCACTAACAGGGGTTTTGGCAAAATAAAGGGGCGCATAGGCAACATGAAATTTAATCCATAGCTTTCCATCTACTGCACCCTACAGACCCACAACCCAGGGAACCAGAAGAAAGAGATCAAAAGCTTTAAAAATGTCAGGCAACAGGATCTTATTTAAATTATTAGGTGAGATGCCCTCTTGTTTTTAACAATAACAAAACATATCACATAGCCTGTTTTCTTCTCTCCCTTTATGTTGTTTTTGACAGGCTGGTGCAAATTGCATGTAGAAATTGTATTTCTGCTTTCCAGTTTCACTTTGGACAACATTTGAAAACATGTTTTTGTAAATCAGTGTAATATTGAAAGGTATTTGAATCATGTAGAAGCTGGAGGATTTGTAACAGGTTCTTAGCCAGTATTGACTGAAATAAAACTAATTTGATGAAACCAGAAACCTGCCTTAGATGAGGCTGATAAGCAGTTAGGGAATATAAGAAGGTTTATCTTAATTCTGTTAAGTGATTCAACTTTAAGGATTGCGCATTTATAATTCACATACATATGCTAAAAGAGTTTTTTGAGTTTCCAACAGCTGAAATTGTTAAAACCGTATAAGAAGAGATTTTTTTCTTGTTATTTATGTTGGCTTTATTGCAGAAAGATAGATACTGTCCCAACCTGATATCATACTTGCCGAACAGTAAAACCTTTCTCCCAAGCTCTGTGTGCAACCTCTATGCTGCTAAATCGTTGTGCACAAGTAGTCTCACTGACATCAGCAAAAACAGGGCTGTACAGTCTAATTCTTAAAATGTCATGTACATATAAATTTTGATGCTGTCATTTTTATCTCAGATTTTGTAAGGTGAAGCATATGGCCTGAATGTGAGACTGGATGAATACTAAACTTCTCTAGCTTACTGAGTACTTCATGTTTCTAAATCATGTAAGTAGTGGATAGTACTGATTTAATAAAGCACCAATCAGCCAAGACTTAGGTGCTTAAAATGAAAGAAATACAAATAGAAGGTCTTCAATATACACATGATTAATGATCATACTTAAAAGCAGTTTTCACCATGCCTCCTAATCATGAATTTGCACATCTGGGTGTCTGTGTGTATGAAGGGTGGGCTGAAATGAGGGAAAAGACGGCCTCAGCACCATTCTGTCTTCCTTATCTATGTTAATGCCTTTGGGATTCTTATGCAGAATAACACAGGTATTGCAGATTAAGGAAAACAGGATGAGCTGTTTTTAAGATTCAGTTCATATGAAACCATTTTCACTTACCTTATAGCAACTCCCTCATTTTCTTCTAACAGTGTGTTGACTTAATGTAGATGGGCAGGGGACTGCAAAATTGAAGTGAGCGGGACTTGCGTCCTTAAGGATTAAAAGCATCAGGAGACAAAACGTGTTGGGAGAGGAGCAAGTTTAAGTTCTGTGTGTAAAGGGCACTGGTCATACTGGATGAAAGGCATTTCACATTCAGAATGATTTGCCATAGTGAAGTTTTTGCTAATGTGCTCACTTCCTCTCATGTTGCCCCAGGTATCCAAGACAGTTCCTACACGGCAAACAGAGGAAGAGTCATTTATAAAGTGACAGACTCATGCTAAGGCTGGCAGGGAATATCATTAACCTTACAAGTCCTGATGTGACTGAAGAGGCTCGAGATCTGTATGGGAGACAATTCTGAAAATTAACAGCCTCATTAATCAAATCACAATGTTTTGACAACTTCATGGTGTGTATGTAATCTATCCTGTATACAATTTAGCTAAGGCATTTATGCAACGAGAGGTTTTTTGCAATAACTTTATGTGAAAAGACTCCACCCCACAGCACAATTCTATGCTGATTATCAAAAAAAAGCATAATCAGCTGAGGTTCAAATAGAAAATACTGCCAGGATTATGAAGGAGGTAGCACATCTCCTTGTTTCCTATTCTGTTTTACTGACTGAAGTATAATCACTATCATCTCTTATTTAGAAAGCCTGGGGGAGAGGTGGCCAACCTCTCACACCTGAGCTCAGGTACAGGAAATACTCCTCTTCAAAGCAGAAATCCTTTGAATCCATTTGCCCAATGTGTTTAGTCAAGAGTGAAACAAGTGTGGATAACCTGCTGGGGCCCCTCCTGAGACACACCAGAGCATGTCCCTCAGATAACCAGCTGTCCAGAGCAGCAGGACAGTCAGCACAGGGTGATTCAGAGTAATTCTGGGTTCCTCAGATGTCAGACATTCATTTTCTAGATAAAAACCAGACTCTTCCCCAAATCCTTAGTTCTTCAGGCTCCTTGTAAGTACCCATCTTAAGGAGCTTAGGGATACATGGCCTACACTTAGGGATTTATGCAGAAGGCTTATTAATACTTTTGAGTATTAATTGTGTAAATCCCTGCACATCTAGACAAGACTACATCCATGAGTATTTCTGGGTTATAAAGAAATGTTATTGCTTGTTATAATGTGCTCAGTAGAACAAGGTTTGATGTAGTGGCAAGAGTAGCAAAATGCCTTATTTCACTATGAACGTTTTGAAATGGAGGCTCACAAAAATGCATAGTATTTTAAGTCCCTTTGTCCTTCTTGTTTATTGCCCATCTGCAAAGGTAAAAATTTTAAATCAAAACTGAAAAGGGTTAGGAGCAAGAATGCAGAGCTGTCAACTAAATATATTTACAAAAGACGTATTAAATCACAAAATCGGTGACGGTGTCACTAGAATTGTAGCCATCTCAAATCATCCAATGCCTTCAAACTCTTTCAGGGAAATATTAATATGTTATTTTCCAGACTGGTAAACTGAGGCACAGGGAAGTTAGCTGACACTTGGCTTCACCGAATAGCGGTGGCACAGGAACAGAGCCTGTGCTTTCAGCCTTCCAGACCAGTGTCTGCCCACTTTCTCCCATCATTTCCCATCTCCATAAAAGATGTAACTAAGCCCCATCATACTGAGAGTCATCTTGGCTCACATTTGCGTGCATTTGAAGCATTGCATCTCAGCTTGCTCTCTCATCTCACAACTTTATGTCTCTGTTAGCTACTGTGTGAACAGTACGGAGCTGTAATGGCACAGAAAGTTTACAGGTGACTAAACAGGCAACCCCTGGGCAGCCCAGTTCCCTTCCAATGCTCCTGCCTTCCCAGCCAGTGGCTCTCATGAAAGCAGAATGACTCCCAGCTTCCAACCTGCTGTATGTTGGACATCTGCATCCACGCTTTAGGATGTGACTGTGGCATCCATAATGGTGCCAAATCCTTACCCAGTTTGTGGCAAAGCTGTGGTGGCATAAGTTTTATTGTCCCCGGTGGGAACACTCAGCACTGAGCAGAGTCTATGACATTATTAATACCTCATTCGGTTAAATAAAAATAGTTCAGGCAGTTATTCCTGTGTTGTAATCACATCTCTGAATGCAAGAATAGCAATTTTTGGTAGAGTTTATCACTGCTGTGAGCAGCACCATTAACGAGCAATACTGTGATTTTACCAGAGCATAATGCTGCATAGAAACCTTACTCAGGTTCTTTCTAGCTGCTATATCCTTTTTTTGCTGGCATGAGAGGCTTTTCCATGATCCTTGTCCCTATGGGAAAAAAAGAGAGACAGTACTTCGTCGGTTCCTCTCTTACTCCTCTGCTAGTTCTGATTTTTGTGAATTCCCACGCAGAATTTTCATGGGGGGAAGCGTCAAAGGTTTGAATTATTTCTTAAAGCTGTCTGGCTAGTGTGGTTCCCACGTGAGACATGTGGCAATTGTGCAAGGGCAGAGGACACTTCATGGTATCTGTTTGAGGAGAAATGTGCAGTAATTAAGGAAAAGCTGAAATCTTGGATTTTATATGTCAAACACATGAAAATTCAATTCACTGGAGCTGTTTCAGGAATCTGTTCATCTCAACATGTGTTGGTACTGTGAGTCAGGCAGCATTTTGCCTCTCCAATAGTCTGTTAGTCTCTTAACATCCCTTTGTTCAGAGAGAGAGAAAGAAGGACTGGCTTTACAGTGCCCGCGAGACCAAATTCAGGTTAAAGCTAATGAGGAATGCGTACGTTTAATTTGTTAAAGGGTTTTTCTGCATGTTTCAGGAAAGAGGGGGGATTATTACCACTTCACCCCTGTAATAAAAAACAGGATCCTGTATCTTGGAAATGTTTACAATGTAACAAAATGAGGTTGTGTTACGTTGTAAAATTTTAAAGGGGACTGTGCACTGACACCTAGGCTCAACAGCATGAAACATGTGAGCTGTTCAGACATAGAAATTATGGAAATAATGTTTCAGTTTGAGAAAAACAAGTGCTTTTGACAAAAAGTTTAAGATTCCCCCAACTACAGATCTTCCCCCTGCCAGGTACCAACTGTTTTACTCAAAGCAGGGGATGAACACGATGCACGTATCATCTGGCTGGGTGTGATGTTGGTTATTTCTGTATCTTAGCTCTGAGAGAGCAAAACTGCAGGTTTCCCTTTCATTAACATGCTACAAGGTGACAGTGTCTGGCTGCACCACTGGCAGAGGGAGGATGGCTCCAGACCTGCACCTTGCGACCTGCAGTGCACCCCAGGAGCTGCACCCCCTCAGACACAGCACGGGGAGGGCTTGCAACAGGAGGATGGAGGCTATGCTGCCAAAAGGAGTCCCTGATTCCTTCTGTGCAAGCCAGACATCTCTGTCAGCCAGCTCAGGGGGCTCGAAGTGAGGAAAGGGATGGGGCATTATCTCATTTCCTTCCCAGACTTCCTACTACTGTTTTGGGCAATTTATACCTTTAAGAATGTGTAAGGCAAACAAACCTTGTTCTCCCTAGTGTGTGAACCCTGTCTTTTGCATTATTAAACTCAAAGGAAAGCACAGCGTTATCTTGCTTAGATTCTCTGCACGTACAAGAGAATCCAGCCCAAATATATTTCACGGCTTGTCTGTCTGGGTTAGTGTGCTGCTTGCCATGAGTGAAGGAGAGGAAAGAATCAATGCTTAATACCACAGAGTCTTATACAGATTGTTCTTGTATGCTCATCACTACTAAGTAGACAAACAAAAGTAAAAGCATTAACAGAAACCTGACTAGAAGTGTAAACAAAACAAAAGCCATCGAATCAGGATTTTATCCATTTAATTGCAGGGTAGGTGTTTTCACAAGCCATGTAACGGTTTATTGCATTTCAAGGCTTATTTATTGTAATTGATTAATGAAGACTGAGAGCACCACTATCATATGGATAAAAAAAGGAAAGAAGTTGCAACATCATTTGTG
Organism: Elanus axillaris; assembly: GCA_026212715.1. Lineage (NCBI taxonomy): Eukaryota > Metazoa > Chordata > Aves > Accipitriformes > Accipitridae > Elanus > Elanus axillaris. Next base: position 29,424,018 of record JANZLQ010000078.1, on the reverse strand, counting down.
TTTGCAATTCATTTGAGTTTCTACAGGTCCCCTTGATATATCAGGTAATACATTAGTATAACCTCATGTCACACTGTCCATTTCCCTGAGTAGAAAGCAAGGACAGAAGCCTGACCCATGAAATGCAGAAGACAAATCAACATTGTTATCACTTGCTTTCTTGGACCCAGTAACAGCCTTTTCCTGAAGACTCTGTTTTTCTGGATCACAGCTGTCACAGCAGCCAGGACAAGGATGGGAAAGAGTACTTCTAGGAGAACATTGCTGCTGACCTCAAGAGCAGCAATTTCTGCCATGTGTTAGTCCTGACTTAGTTTTGCACTGCCCTGATTCCAAAGGCAGGGGCCATCTCACAGCCAGCAGCTCCAAACAAGATTTAGCCTTCACTGAGTACAGGTCCAAATGCTCAGCAGATTTAGGAGAGTATATCTCAAGAAGTTGCACGGATGAGGGAGGAAAAGGAAGTGGAAAGAAGGCAAACGCAGTCACATCTAATGAATGCTTGCTCAACATTTGTGCAGCACCCGCTGGGGATTTGAGCTGGCGTGCATGTATGCAGTATGGTCTCAATTACTGAAGCCCACGAGCTGTGTATGTGTTTGCGTTGTGTGTATGTTCATTACCCTGCTTGCTTTCACAAGTAAGTATTTAGTACCAGAAGAAAACTATGAAAAATTCTTTAGCAGACACTTGTGAATTCTGGCAGGTTTTCAACGTAGTTTTCCATTTTAAAAAAGTGGAGGCCAATGCACCTCTGATGCAACTCCACTAAACTCTCTAAATTTGCACCAGGGATGATGCTGATCTGCTGTGCACATTTTCCTTCCTGTAAGTCATTATCACATGCCTCTCTTTCTAAGAAAGACATTTTTATGAGAGGTGGATCACTGGGGTGGGTTTTTTGTATGGCTGGTTTGCCCCATGCTCCAGCTATAACAATGCAGTTTCACTAGGCGCTGGGTCATATGGCTGACCTCAGCTAACAAGCTGTTCCTGTTTTTAGGCTACTGGGAATGTTTATTGGCCACTGTTTTCCTCCATTCTAAACACATAGTTATTTCTCAAGATCCATATAAATCATAAGGTCACAAAACTCATAAAAACTGTGACATTCTCTGTGATACAGGATACAAATGAACTAACTTCAGGCTTAGCAGCTTTAAACATCCACGGTATATTTTATCATAATATAAATTCATTCACTGAAGTTATATATACTTTTTAGTTCAAGGATACACACAATAAAATGGTAATAAAATTGGTCAATGGGACAAACTTTTATATACTGATGTTTCAAATTGGTACAGTTTAACTGTGAGCTCTGTTACAAAAACAATGTACTGTAACTCTGTATGAAACTGAGTTTAAGAGAAATAGCGATCTGTTTGCAATAAACATTAAGTCTTCACGTACTTTATAAGAAAATGATGCTGAGGATGCTACTGAATTTCCTCATGTAGATTTCAAGAGCAGAAACTCATGAGGAGGTCTGTACTAACATGCTGGATTGACACACTGATGTGTGCAAAACCCAGCTACACTTACAAGGAAACACTAAATTATCAATAGGAGTTTTATTCATAATGTCTGTACTGAAATTGGACAAAAAATTAATAGAAAAGGATTGGTAACAATTACTATAGTTGTATTTGCAAAAAAGTTTCCACTCTGCTTCCCTGTTCTCATTTGCTTTAGTTGTTTTGAAATGCACATCTTCCAGGCTGGAAGTTTCCCAGTCTGCTCCTCTGCTTGAGAACGAACTTTGGAAAGAGACAACTAAAATGATTCAGGTCTTTTTTGGTACAAAGAATGTGAAAATATACACACAGAAACACACACACATAGGTGCATACACGTGTCCCCATTGCAAAACAGAAGAACTGTGGGACTTTTTCAGGCAGCTCTTCAACCACACTTACGAAGATCAGAAGGCTGAAATTTGAAAGCACCATCCATGAGTAAGTGTTCCTTGCACCGCTCTTGTGAAATCATCGTTCAGATTTCACAAAGCCAGGGCTGCTTTAAAATTGCCAGCTATGTGTATTACTCATGCTGCTTAAGGGTTGTTTGTTAAAGTGGCAATGTACACAACCAAATGATTTTGTGCTGAGATAACGGCCCACCAGGAAACATGCAGACATTGTATGTGGGTTGATCGCTGAACTACAAATGCTTCTTGTTCAGCTTAGTGTGCCTCCTGTGCCAGAGAGCACTTCTAGATGCTATGGCCAGGCATTTTGTCTTTCCAAGTTTGTATTATATGAAAGAAGTAAGGAGAGATGGTTTTCATCTTTAAGTGTTACAACAGACTGCCAGAAGTCTTCTCAGCATTATGAGAATGTTTAGCTAATAATGCCACACATTTCAGACACTTTAGACCTCTGTTTTCAATCCAGAAAACCTTGACAGTTTTGATCTTCTTTATGTAATTCAAACTCCTTTTTTCTTGGTGATAGCTTAAGAGAGTTTGCCCCCCTCCCTGCCCCAAAAAAACCCGCAGGAAAAGCTTTAATATGTGTACATGATTAAACACTGACGAGTCAAAAGTTTCAACCACAAAGCTGTATTTTTTCCAATAACTCCACTTGTTTGTATGTATGCCTAGCTGTGTAGCTATATACAGGTTTTAGATTCAGTCTCAGCAGAAATCAATCCACACATTTACATGTGTCACACTTTTAGGCAAGGAAGACCCCTAGCAATCATTTATATCAATACAGACTAGGTATATAAAGACACTAATTCCACAGTGGAATTTTCACTTGGCCAACAGTCTGCCCAAAGGGACTGTGGTGCAGAAATCAGAACAAAGGGAAAAAGATTGAGAAATACTGAGTTCCAAGTGCCTAACGCTCCATCCTTAATACTCTCTTAATATAGTTCCTAACTGGAAATAAATGAAAATACCCATCATTTTACTGCATTTATAGAGCTTCAGGACATGGTTGCCATGGAAGAAAATTGCCATAACTTGCGTTCTGAAGCTGATACGTATGTCTGCAATTTCCTTTCTCCTTTAGCCTCTTTTAGTTTTGTTAATTATGGGTGTTGCTCAGAGAGGTTGTAGACAGCCCACAAGGGATAAATATTTGAGTTTCAAAAGTATGGAACTTACTTAATGTTCTGAACTTTCACAGTTTCTGTGAAAAGCTAAAATCCGCTTAATACTTTTTAAAGTCAAGTTCCTAAGGTTATGATTAATATAGCACATAGATCCCAACAGGATAATTCCTAATTAATCAGCAGTTCAAAAATCCCAAAAGGAGTACCATAAGGTTGCCATCACTTTAAAGCATTCCTTTTCTATTTTTGTGGAAAGAAAGAAAAAGAAATCACAAATGATACTGATCTTCATTCGATACAACACTTTCTCTGTTCTTTAGGCATTTGAGGAAGCAAATCTGAAACTTCTATAATTTACCAGTTAGGCAGGCTTTTTAGAGAATTCAGCAGTACATGCTAACAGCACTAATCCAACCACAAATCATTAAACTAGTTAGGCACAGGAAAACAACGTTTAATGGATATAAAGGCATACAGATAGTGTTTGACTCCTTGCAGCAGTGTGAGTGTGTATATATGCATGAGTCTCTGTATGCAAGTAATTTAGTCTAGTTCTCCTACAGAAATCGCACAAATGTGTTTGTGAGACTGTGCGAGACTTTGCAGCCCCTTCTTCCAGTCATTCTGTGGCTTAAGAAAACTTCCAAGTTTTGAGCCTCTGTTAAGAAGCTTTATTTGAAACCCACCGAAGCTGTTAGGAATCTTTTCATTATTTCAGGAGGAGCTAGACTGAGCTCTTGTACTTAAAAGACAGTATCTGGCTATCTAGGCTTTGTTCCTTGATGTTTGCAAAATTTCTGGGAGACTTTTGGCACTCAGTCTCTCTCTTCTGTCTCCACATATGTAAAATGAGAATGACAACTTTACCTCAGAGGAATGTTGCAAAGCTTCACTTATAAACAGATTGGCATACTTGGATGAAGTTGCTCAACTAACGAGAAGTTTTCTGATTGATAGGCATCTCTTGGGAGGTCATAAAAACAAAAACAAAACTGTATAATTGAGTTTTTGGAAATAATTTTTTTTGGCCTACAAGAACCTACTCTTATGCAAGATGACTGCTTGTGCCATCTTTATTTCTCTCTCTTATCACCTAGAATATCTTTTGAAATCTAACCATGTCAAATTAGTGACTAAATACTAAATTAAGCCAAGGCATAACCTTCATACCTGAAATGTCCATATGAAAGAATATAAAGCTTGAGGTATAGTGAGTAATAAAATATTACTTTAAAATATTCTTTTTTCCAGTTTCTTAAGCCCTTAGCTGGCTCATGTAGATAAACTATGAAACAACCAGTAAAAATTAGACTGCATTTTATTTTGTGAAGAACACTGGAAAGTTGGCAAGAGGTAAGATTTTGCAGTGAAATAGGGAGGTGAACAAGTTGTAAATGACTCTAATATCTTCCAGATGGCATATTTTACTTGGGAACTGAGTTTAGAGTAATTAGAGGCATGTGAATTTCCTATAAATACTAAACTTCACCAGTTTGACACTAGAAAGCTCCTTCATCTCTGAAGTCTTTAAACTGCTAAGTGTTTCTTTTTCCCCCACTTAAAGGGGAAGTCATAGATTTGTAAATTTGTCTTATTTGACAGACAGAAACCTTTTTCCATGAAAAGGTAGCATTTTTCTATGCCAGAAAGTTATGAACTGAAGTTCTTCACTGAAGAGGTTTAAAATTGAATGTTTCTTCCCAGAAGAGAGTTTCATTTTTATATACTGGGATCATTATATTATAATTTATTACAGTATGTGGCAAGCAGTGAAATCAGTGGAATTTGCCCTAACTTCAAGATCAAATCTTTTCATTGATAAAATGCTTTTTGCAGATAGGTATGCTGAAGACCTTAGCAGACGAATTTAGCCTTTACTTCCCCTAGGACGTTGCAGTACTAAAAAGGCAAAACCTGGACCACAACCTCTGATTCTTCTTCATTTTCTGCATGACATTGTTACATTCATTCCCAGAGTGAATCCTGGTGTTCAGGTTTCTGTTGAAGAATTTTCCAGGTTTTATTTGGTGTAAATAGAATAGAACTAAGTAAATATAAGGTAAAATACTCTGTCACCACTTGCACCCTCTTTAGCCATATATCAGTGTAAACTGGCTTAGATCCATTGACATAAAGGAGCTAATCTCATTTGCAGCAGCTAAAGATCTGTCTACTGTTCTCTGTGGAGCTGTATAGATAAAAGTGCAGATATAATCTTTCTTACTTAGTTCAGATCTTCAGTTCTTCCAGTCCCAGGTATTCAAAAGGCATGAGCCAAACAACCAGAACCCTGTGATAAGATGAAGGATAATCAAATTTGAAAATAGTGGTGATTATTTTTATTTCTTCTGGGTTTTGAACTTTTATTGGTTAGGGTATGCTGTATTTCAGGTTCCTCTGTTCAGCAGAGAATTAGAAGCATAATTTTAAAATGAAAGGGCAAACTTCAAGGCATTAGATGACTCCAGAAACCAGTGTAATAATAAAACTATTGCTAACATTAGTCGAGATCAAACTGTTACAGTGGGTAACTGCAGATCTTCATCGATGTCTTTGTTACATCTTTTCTCTTTTTCACGACAGCATTGTCTTGTACAAAAATAGACCCTCAACTACTTCATTCTTAATGGAGACCCACTGTCAGTTAATGGCATTAGTAAATTACTGAACAGTGGCCAACTCCCAATGGCCTTGTTCCCAGAAATCTCTTAGGTTGACAGGATCTTTGTATGAGTAACTTCAGTGAATTTTGGCCCTGGGTGAAGACCATAAAAACACAAGCTCACAAAAGATCAATGGAAACAAAGGTCCCCCAAACTGACAGGGATTTCAGTAAATTACAAATCTTTAATAGATTGCAAATTGCATATTTAAATAGCCAATATTTTAGAGAACTGTGGGATACAGATGCTATGTTGTCTCCCTTAGAGGGCTTCATCCACATCATGAATCTAGTACAAGCAAGTCCAGTTTAAAAGCCTCTTGCCATGGGCACTTGTTCCCACCTCCTCCTTCCTCACAGAGTTTGCACTGCCTGGCTGGTGCTAGTTCAACTGTATATGTGTCCACACTCAGACAAATGATCTGTTGGGCTTTTTAATAGATTTCAGAAAGAGAGAGAGAGAAAGAAAGAGAGAGAAAAAAAGGAAGAAAGGAAGGCAGAAAGAATTTTAAAAAAGGTCACTTCGCTCATCCTGTCAAAGGCAGATCCACACCAGCAGTTGACTTGGCAGGATGGAGACAGACTTCTCCGCTGAGAAGACCGTAGTGTGTTATGGGAGCGAGCAGCCAGGCAGGAATACACCATGTAGGACTCCATGGCACCAAGTGCACTGGGAGGGGGCTAAAAAAGGCAAAAAACCCACCTGCAGTTCCCATGCCTCCCGGTGCTCAGGGAGTAGTACCCATGCCCTGCTTAGGCCTGGTGGCTTGCTGCAGACACAGCAGTCACCCAGGATCCTCCAAGGGCCAGATGCTGCTCTCACCTCTGTCAAGGTGTGCTTTGAGGCCCACGCATGAGGAGTTATATGACCTCCACGTGGATACCTGCATTGACAGTCCCAGCTGCCGGGGAAGGCTGGTGTGTCTCCACAGGAGAGAGCAGCCCCTCCAACGCCTGTTAGACAGGTCACCTTGCCAGGGTGGGACAGAGGAGGCCTGGAGAGCAGTCAGGCTGCATGGAGGCTCAGATGGAGAGCAACCTAACAGACACTGAGCTTACAGGCACAAAAACAGCATCTTTGGGGCCATGCTTAATTTTTTATTTTTAACAGCATGTACTTCTTTTTCTTGTTGCTAATAAACTGGGTTTAAGGTTGGTGTCCCTCGAGAGCCTGCAGTTCTTAAGCTTTTAGCTCCGGGATACAGATTGCCTTTTGCCACAAGCACCGCAGTAAATCCCACACCTCTAACCCTCAGTCACTAATGGGGCACAAATCCACAGTGCAGAACAACTTGAAACTCTTTATTTAGATTTCCTCTTGCAATGCCTTCTGTTCAGCTAAAATGGAGCCTTCTGAGGAATAAAGAAAAATACTTTATAAAATAGAGGCAAAAGAAATATACATACTAAGAAGCAAATTCTCAGAGATAATCTGACCAGGGTGGATAATTTGTGTCAGGGAGAGATTCAGCAGCTTGGTGGAAGTGGATCAGAGTGATAAAAGAAACAGAGAGGAGGGAAATCTTTTCATGCTAACAGGTGAATAACTGAAATACTCATAACCACCCTATAGATGCATATCATAGTAGGCTGCAGAAAAATATGGCATATTCAGATGTAAATTATAGATTTATATGCTTCACTGATTGTTTCATAAGGTTAAATGGCAGATATTTAGATTTCAGCTGAATACTGCATACGTCTTAGGAAGGAATTTTTTTAGGCAAAAGGCATAAGATCTCACTGCCCTAATAATAGGAAAAAGCGTAGAAGCAGAGTGTAGATTGGCAGAGTGGCTGGCTTCAGCAGCAGGCAGGGCTTTCCAGCACTTTCACTTCACTTTCTGCAGTACAATGTGCTATGGTGCATTTCAGGGGTCGCCAGCAGCTTCAGAACTGAAACCAGACATAAGCACTGTTATCACCTACTAGAAACTGGAAATAGAAAATTCACCAAAATCTGTATTCTGCAGCTGTTTATGTTTTTCATTGCCCAGTACTCATTTCATAGTATTGCTTGGCCTTTTCCTCAAACCCCTAACTTAGACTTTCCAAAAAAAAAAGCAAGTTTTTTGCAATTCCTTCAAGAGTTTGTAGAGGAATTCTAGAGTCCCTCATCTTTCCAATGGGAATCTGTCCCAGACATTGTTTTACTGAACCATAAAATTAGGACCATCTAGTAATGGCATGTTCAGACACCAGCTGGGAGGAGCTGGGGGTGTCTGCAAGCTCTGCAGTGCGTTTCAGCAGGCTCCCACCTGAGCGCCACACACGTTCCTTGCATGCCACAGAGGGTGCAAACAGAAAGCAAACAAAAACGGGATATCCAGAAAGACACAGACAAGCAAGAAGGGAATGCTTTTTGCATCATGGCATAGTGGCTCCATGAACATATCCACTGATTAACCCCTCTTCTGGGCAGGCATCTCCTATTTTCGCACATGAATTTGTGCTCTAGTCTTTCACCTGAAAGTACACTCAGTGGTTAGCACCATGTTTATATTTACATCTCTGTGCCATAAACCCTAAAGGACTATAACATTACAAGAAATATTTGCCACACCATTGACAGCAGTAACTGAGCGAAGAATTGCCAAGTGGGAAATCCAAATTTGCAAACTCAGTATTCTGGGCTGCACGCCAAGACTGTCTGGGCGCTGTGGAGGTGACACATTCAGTCTCCTCACAGGGATGCCAATGTGCCAACTGCATCCCTGGCACAGCATCTTCTCCTGACAAACTTATGGAGGAGAACTGCTACCAAGTCCAGAGGGAGATGCAAGCTGCTTTCTGAGCTTCCTTGGCAGCAACTCCATTTTCAAGTTGTGACTGTACTTTCTCCTATTTACAAGAACAGTTGTTTGTGATACACTATGGTCTCTGGTAGGATTTTGAAAAGTGCAAAAATGACAGCAGGACATTGGTTTGCAAGTATAAACTAGTAAAATCCAGAGTAATTTCATTTCCCTAAGAAAAAAAATAATATAGATACTCATTTACTGCAGCCCAGATATCAGGTGTTGCTGCCAGTGTGGGAGAATCCAAATCCATTTGTTAGCTGCCAAGTGAAAGACATGATCCTTAGAATATGAAGATTGTAGTGCTGATCTCTAAAGCTTCCCCTTTTCAAATTGTACTTCGTACCTATTGTCTCACAGCTAAACCTTTTTCCTGTCTGTCAGTAATTTTTCAAAGCAAAAGAAAAAACTGAAAAATCCTCCGATCTTCCACAGGGCTGCATGACCTATAACTTGCAAAATCCATTAGAAGACAGCCTTTTAGTAACCAAATTGTGTCATTTACAACCGCACAGCAGCCAGAAAGAGCACCATAAATTACAAATCTGTCACTATAGGGGACAATGGAAAGGTGTGGGCAGGCTACTGCTTAAAGGTAGAAACCTAGGAGAGTGATAGAATTTAATTTGAACATTTTTTTCTGAATTTACTTCATATAATAGCAAAACTGGTACTTACAGGTTAATTAATTGTTGGCTGTATATGAAAGACTTAGTAAGACTATAGAAGGTGGTCTATTTTTAAGGTGTAGCAGAATAAAAATACTGAATTCAAACCTTTGGGCATTTTTTTTCTTCTTTATACATGAGGTAAAAAAGCATGTAAAAATTTGCTTAGCATTTTTAGTTAAAATTTCTCATATCATTTAATAATTCAGAAATAGGGTTCTTCTTGGTATTAATTTGAAAATTTATCTATTGTTTGGGCTTGAGAGATGGATGAAGCCTAGGAAACTGGTGAAATAATGTCATCATAGGGAGAAGAGCAAAGACTTTCACTCCGATGCTGTATTTTGGAGAAAGGGTGTCCTGTTAAATATTCTCAATATTCGTTTTTTTCCTAAAGTCTAAAAACTAGCAGCCTGCATCCCTGAGTACTTCCAATAGGTTTTGCAGGGAACCTAGAGCCAATATTCTTAAGGATATTTCTAAATGAAACAAACAAACAAACAATAAAACCCAAAGGAAAGCAATTCTGAGGTCTTTTTGCAAGTCTCTTCCTAACTTTGAAATCCTGTTATACATATATCATAAAGAAATTATAGAAAGAACAGAAGTCTAATTTGAAAAAATGCAGGCTACTTAATTAAAGTATCGCTAAAACTATCGCATAAATAAACATTTCCACTTTGCATTTCCACCAGTCTGAAATGGGACAGTGAACCTAACTAGCTGAGCAATTGCTACTAGAAAAAACAAATATATAAGAGGACATGCATTTAACACAATATTTCACATATGTTAATGCTTACAGTTCCATCAGTGTCAGCTTTATTTTCTACTTGATATACACCAAAGCTGGCACACAATTTTAACTGATGAGGTAATGTCATTTTTAATTTAAGGAGCCTTAAGCCATCCACTTTAACTAGTGATATCATCTTTGCAGTTGTCTCACGGGGCTTCATGTAAACATAAGTAATGTGCCCTGGACGGTTTGGAGCAGAGTTGTTAAAAATGACATTGGTTATCATGAAGACATTTTTTTCCTTTGATCTCTTTAAAAATGTCAGGCACACTTTATTGTCCTGTCATTTTTACCTCTTCCTTGTATATTATTATGCTCGGAACATTTCAGTGAACATAACAGTAGAATAAAGGTCTAAACAAATTAATGGCAACATTTTAGTGTCAGTCGTAGTAGGATAATGAAAAGTAAATGAGATTGGCTAACAGCAACTTGTTAAATAAAACGGCATCATGGCTGAGACACAAAGACACGGGGGTGGAGAAAAGCCTTTCACCCAAGTCCAAAAGAGGCCCAGAGCACAGCCCAGGCTCCAAATGCCACCACCTTTCAAAGATTAAACTGATTCTACAGAGTGTATCTGCTCCTTCTTCCTGTCCAGGGTCGAGTAGATCATCTGCTAATAAAACATAAAACCAGACCTGTCTCCACACCTGCAGCTTCTGCCTCCCTGTGACTTTTATCCTCCTTCGTGTTCTCTTGGCAGGCTCCGTACACCAAGCTACTGGGCTCTCCTCAGCCCTCTGAAACCAAATGCATCAGACCAAGCCTTACCTGTTGGCATCTCTGGTGACAGGGCTGAGGAACCCTAACTTGACTGTTGCTCCCAGGCAGACTTTTGCTACCAATCATTATTGCATTATTATATGCTTTTCCTCATAAAGTCCCTAGGAATGAAGCAAGTAACCAGGGGAGGATTTAGCCCAGTCTGTTCAGTAATCACATGCTGTACAAGTATGAACATTATAATGTGCACTTCTTGATTCAAATACCTAAGCAAAGATGATTTGTAATGAAACACATTTTGTCTGAGAAAAAACAAGTGCTGCAACGGATGTGTGTGGATTTTGTGATTTGCTCCAAACTATTTGTCCAGCTAACAAGGAAAATAACAGATTTTTCTACTACTGATCTGAAACATGGTGGAGTTTTGAACAAAATATCATGTTTAGGGATTTATTTATTATTCTGTGGACATATGTTTGGAGGACAGCATATGGAAATCAAAGTATTGTTCATAAAGAGCTCCAGCCAAAAAGACATTTTTGAATTCATAACAGAACTTCACAGTTTGAAAAGAATGCTATGCATTATGTATTGATAACAACACTACACAGACAAAGGAACACAATTTAATAATACAGAATTGTGCTCATGAGATTTCCTTTTTTTTTTTGTTAATTGGTTACTTTAGCTGACATTGTCTGCAAGCATAATGGACACCATTCTTCCTAATAGTTCCATGTTGCCAGATGATGTCTACAGACATAATGTAGTCCATTTTAATTATTTCATTTTGCTTACATCTTTCAGCATAATGCATTTTCCAAGCAAGCTAGCATTTTTCTTGATTATCTATGTTGTGTTATGGTTTCTAAATTAATTAAGTCTCCTTCTTTCCCGGAAGTTAAAAGTTTCTTCCTTCCATTTATCTTCCAGGTATGATTACGTTGAAGTGATTGATGGAGATAATGCTGAAGGACGCTTATGGGGAAAGTACTGTGGAAAAATTGCTCCCCCTCCTTTAGTGTCTTCAGGGCCATATCTTTTTATTAAATTTGTTTCCGACTATGAGACACATGGAGCAGGATTTTCTATCCGTTATGAAGTTTTCAAAAGAGGTGAGAAACAATTCATTGTTATATAGCTCATAACTTGTGATTTTTGCTTGCATCAAAGAGTTCACCATAATTCTTTGTGATGGGGGGAATGCATGAAAATGCTTGGAAGAGAAAATTGTAATACCCTTGTCATTCCAAGGCAGAGCATGGATTCAGTGGGTGTAAATCATTATGAATCCAGTGGGTCAGCTGCATCTGAGGATTGACTTCTCTGGGTGTAATGTGATAGTCTTCATCAGCTGGTTTTTTGGACCGTCTTAAAACCATTAGCTTTCTTCCCCCCCCC
>JANZLQ010000078.1:29317705-29411802 GCA_026212715.1 Elanus axillaris | reverse complement strand
GGTTTTTTGGCCCGTATTAAAACCATTAGCTTTCTTCCCCCCCCCCCCCCCTTTTTTTTTGTGGTAATAATTACTGTATGACTTACAATGTTACTGCCTTAACAGCACTGTAACGTCCCTGACTTATTTTGGTTAGTGTTTTGCTCTGCATTCCCAAGAGAGAGCTCTGGGCTCAGAAAGGAGCAGAGTACACATGGGCAGCAGATGACGTTGCTTTCACAAGTCATGTTTAGGAGGTAAAGGAGAGGAGAAACTCACACCATTCACAGGCATGACCTGCTGGATGCTTGTGCCAGGATTTCAGTGCTGGTGAGCACAGCTAGCTGTATGGGGCACAAAGAAAGGCCAGAGAAACAGACAGTCCAGGATTACCCAGATCTATAGACAGTCCCTCTTTGATAACTCTCTTACTGAGTCAATAGCTAGAAGGGCAGTAAGATCTTTTTTTTTTTTTGACATACACTTTCCCTATAGCTGGATGGAGATAAATAATTTATATATTCCATGCTTGGAGAATACAGGACCAAAACTCATAATATATAAAAAGACAATAAGCTTAACTTTATAAAAAAAATTCCGACTTCAACAACAATGTTCAGGATCATATTCACAAAGCAGTCCAGAACTCCAAATTTCCAATGCACATCACTCCCAGACAGTGCCCCATTTTCAGAATCAGTTCAAGTCCCTTTTACACACCTAAACCAGAGTCAGATTTTCAGCTGCATTCAGCACACTTGCTTGGTGGCAGCTGTACTGTTAATGAGGAAAAGCACAGTAGCGAAGTCTCTTTTCTATTGCATGCTATTGCTGCTCTGCACAGTGCTAACTGGGGCCACAGACTTCTTGTTCACCATCTTCCCTCTCTGTAAATCCACTCTTGGCTTCCAGAAATTCTTTTGGTGACCTTCAGGGTCACATTTTTGGAAAGAACTCAGCATCCAAATGACACCAAGCTTTCCTGAAAAAATATCTGTATTTATTTTCATGTCTTTAGGTGGCTAAACTTTTGAAACTGTGTCCTGACATTTCTCAATGCTTATATATACAGTACCATCTTTTGTAAGGAACAAGGATGAAGCACAAGAAGTGAAAGAATGACCTGTGAAACAGTCTATATTAGCAACTGAGCGTTTTCAAGAAAAAAAGCTTTTATTTATTTCCTGATAGTGTAGTGGCAACTCAGAGCTCTGACAGGAATATTGTGTTTATTTCCTTGTGTGGTCATTTACATCTCTCAGTAATATACATTAACCATGTTAAGATGGCATTATGAATGTGATTTTACACACACAGAAGTCAAGAAACTCAAAATTATGGCTCCCAGAGCAACTTTAACTCTAGTTCATTCCACATAAACTGTATATTAAAGCAGGAAAGTTATCACCAAGTACAGCGTTAGAAAATGCTGTGTGTACACAAAGGATGCAAGTTACATTTGCTGTGGGAACACAGCCCTTTTTAACTTCTGAGTTAATGCATACATGCTATTCCAAATTTACATTTTAATATCTGTACCAAAAAAAGCTGACCAGCTCACCCTGTTACGCAGATGAAGCTCAATTGCTCACACCAGACTAATATGCTTTGGTTTAGCATATTCATAACTTAGCTCATCATTTCCCAGGTATGAGAATTATCAAAATGATCCCAAGCCCAAGGCCCTGTGGTGCTGAGCTGCATTCTAACACACAGTATATTTTTGCCCCTTGTTCCTGTGAGATCATCCTTTTGAAAAGAAAAACTGCATTACGCTACCTGTGCCCTAAGCTGAATTCTAAACCTGATGCTTAAAATGCTGCACACCATGGAAATTGTAAGGAGAAACCAGTACATGTAATGACTCTGACATAGGAAGTATGGGCTTTGAGAGTAGGAGCTGCCTTTACTTTTCATCCAGCTCCTTAGCCAGAAAGACACTGAAGAAGTTGAATTCCAGACTAAAACATGAAACTTACATTGCTCAACATTTAGCCCATCTGAAATGTTCATCATTTTGGCTTTGGCAGCCAGCCTATCTTAGGATGCATGAGTAGCCTATTCACTAGAAGAGGATCTACATGGTTCACATTCAACATTCCTAACTTTAGCCAACTAAATGGTGTAGACAGTGTCAACCAAGACAGCAAATGATTTTCTGGCTCAAGGACACCTACAGAGAGCAAATGGAATTATCCACAATGTCAAGTCTTTATCTTTCTTTGCTCTCTCTAATTGCCTTCTCTCTCTCTTTCCTTCAGCTCATATCTCTTCACATGTAGATAGGAGATGCATACATGTGGTTTCTCCACTTCAGAAGTATCTGTTCTGTCAGGTCTCTGCTAGAACCTTTTCTGCCAGTTTTCCATTAAGATCACCCCATGGAGCTCCTCATAACCTCAGTGTTGATTTAATTCCTGGAGCTTCTTCACAGTGTCAATAAAGGGTCAGAATCTGTGGAGGGTACTTTAGTGAGGCAGCTCTTCTGAAAACAGTTTTTGTTTTTTGCACCAGATTGACTTGAACGTGTTTAAAATAAAGCAAGCTGGTATTGAGATACCATGTGTGAGCGTAAGGAGCCTGACGATCGTGCACTCACAGAGCCAGGATCTGGCTGTATTTAATAAAGCAATAATGATCCTGGCTTACATTTTATATTGCATCTTTTATTGGATTCCAAGAGGAGCACAGAGCACTTTATGCTATGAATGGCATAGCAAAGCTATTTTATCCTGGAACAGCAGCTACTGGTGGGAGTGAGGAGCAACAACCAAAATATAACCCTCCCATACATGACAAGGAGACAAGGGAATGACAGGGAGAGAAGAGAAATATCCGGCTAATGTGTAAGGGGGAGATTTAATTATAGGCAAGATGTAATTTCCCAAATTGGAATGGGTCAGGTTTCGTGAGCATTAATATCTACATCTTCCAAAATACGCCATGAAGTGTTCTGAATATTGATGTGATAGCTCAAGCATTTCCTATCAGTGTCTGTTGAAGGACAAAAATACCTGAACTGATTAAATTCAGTCAGACCTCTCTCTTGGATGCTGAATTTAGCTGGGATGTGGCCAGATCTGTGGGGGGTAATATGTTTGGCACATTCACAAGGAAAACATTTTCTATGGTAAAATAAGAGTATTCATATATGCAATAAGCCAGACTGCTTTCCCTCAATGATCTGTGTTAAGCATTGGAAATCCTCTACAGTCTCTAAGGATGCTGGGCATCCTCATCCAAATTGAAACCTTGTACGCACTCATCCCCCAACACAGACCTGCTTGTTGCAACCAGTGTGTTGCCTGTGTCTTTCCTCTACTCCATGTCTAAAGACCTTCATCTGAGTCATACTACTCAAAATCCCCAGGTCAGCTGCTATCCACCAATGCCCCAAATCCTGTAAAACACTTTCCATTACACTCAGAATGTCAAAAGTCAGAGAGGGTTACCTATGCTGACCTTGTGGGAGGATGTGTGGGCAGTGCCTGCGGCTGACTTCTGAGCACACCTGCAGATGTGGGATCCACAGAGAGGATTCTTGAGGGACCTAAATAAAGGAGAAATGCGATCTGTCAACAAGAGAGGGACTCCAGATTTAGTCCCCTGTATTAACAAAGGCAAATCCAGTGATCTGGCCTTTTATATTCTTGCATTGTTACTGCCACTCTACTGCTCCACCAAGAGCCCTGTTTGGAGCATCCCATTATGCCATAGTGGGGACATTGGGGAAAGCTGGTGTGTCAACATTGACATTAGGTGACTTCTAGCAACACTGCCTGTAATCACACAGTTTATCATGCCTGCACCAACAGCAACATTTTACTGGTGCACCTGTGTCAACACCACTCAGAATGAGTCACTCACCCTTGGTACATGTACGAATTACCTTTCACATTTAGTTTGTCAAGGAGGCATAGGTCACATCTGGCAGAGTTACTGAGTCAGTGCTCCAGGAATCTGAAACCACTACTCCCTCTACTGAATTCACTCACTCGCTTTTGTAAGAAATTCTATGTCACCAATAAAAGCCTGTCAGCCATAAGATTTAAAGATTTGAGCTTGAAGGGGCTATAATTATTTCTCTAGGGCTCTGTTGAGATTTCTGCAGCTTACACTTTCATTGTTCCCACATGACTTTGTATTTGTCATAATTTTTTCTAGAGCTGGTACAAGTTTTCGTATTGTTCCATACAAATTGAAAATTGGAGATCAGACGGTGTATGTGAATTGCGTTTAAAACCTGACTATCAATAATAGGAACAAGCTGGCTGAATGATTAATGCAGCGATTAAAATGAGGTGTTTCATTGAAAAGCCACCTTTGCTGCTGGAGAGACAATACAACCTAATTTGTTTTCCAGCTAACTACTTTGCTTAGTAGGATAGTGTTAACCCAGGTGATTTTTCTCTTTCTCTTACAGGACCTGAATGTTCCAGAAACTTTACTGCATCAAGTGGAGTGATAAAGTCCCCCGGATTCCCTGAAAAATATCCCAATAGCCTTGAATGCACTTATATTATCTTTGCACCAAAGATGTCAGAGATTATACTGGAATTTGAAAGCTTTGAGCTAGAACCTGATTCAAATACTCCAGGGGGAGCATTCTGTCGATACGACCGCTTGGAAATCTGGGATGGATTCCCTGATGGTAAGAGAAAAATGGACTGTGATACACATAACCATTACTCCGTAGTGGGCTGCAGAAGGCATATTCTCATTTTTTTAAATGTCATAGTAGACAAGTCCTTGATTGATTCATATGAAATGAGTTGAATTAAAGAGAGATGGGGGAAATGCTCTGTAAATTCGTTCAGTAAAGCATATCACAGTGTGAATGATTTTTTAATGAAATATGTTTAATTTTGACCAGTTGGCTTGGGGAAAACCTCTGTTTTTAGAGGGAATATGTGATGGACCTCCTACACTAAAATAAATTATATATGAAGCCTCATAATTGATCCCCAAACTTTCACAGCTAACACTTTGTGCAAAAATTTCCAACAACTTGCACAAACTGGACTTCAGGTACTAACCCTCCAGCTCATGGAGGAACTGGGCTACAGACCAGCTGTCAAAGCAGAGAATTTCTTTGCCAGAGAAAACGTGGTGTCCATACAATTGAAATCATAGTGACTAAATGATTACCCAGGTCAGTAAACAGTCACTGAGTTACTCATTCCAGGTAGCTTTGGTGATAGGGCACTGCTCTCTCTTCCAGCAGTATAAGCAAATCAAAATGCTTTATCTTAATTTGTTCATTTATAATCTCTGATTAGCTGGGCACATATGTCAAGGTGGGTGTGTTGGGTACCCTTCTGGAGCTTACTTCTCTGCCATCTCAGTAATTTTCCACTTAGCTGTTGACCACACTTGACCTTGTGCAAATTCACTAAGTGCATAGCTAGATACTAGCTAAGCCTATAGAGCCAGTGAGCCCTCATTTCACCCTCTGCACAATCTCATATCCCTGTTTTACGCTGAGACTGATGAACAAAATAGCTGCAGGATTTCTCTATTTTTTTCATATATGGCAATGGATCTACAAGATCCAGGTCCCCTCTGGGTAGAGCAGCCATGTACCAGTTCTCCAAGGACCGCAGCTTGACAGGGTGCGGTTCTGCCCTAAAAGAGACTGTTCAAGCTGAATGCCTAACCTTATGGTGCCCAAACCCCTATATGAGTTGTGCGAACAGCTATGTAAAACTGATTGTTTGTGATGCTTTTTTCACTGCTTCTATGTATGGCATAAGCTGATAAAGAGAAGCATCTTGAAGCTGTCCTTTTTCTTCTTAATTTTGTAACTTGCAGCAAAATTCGATGACTGAAGATTTATGTTGCTTGCGTTGGGCACTAATTACAACTATTTCAGTTTTCCACTGGTGTGATAACCCCCATTAATAGATATTTTCTTTGCTCTTATGAACAGCAGTGGCAGTTTCTACAAACTGGTAATCCTACATTAATATTTCATTTAAATGAAAACATATAACTTAAGGAACATATTTTAATAACACATTTAAACTTGCCTTTTTTTCCTGGATAAATCCCCAATATAATTTTAATTAAAGCTTTTATTGATGTTGCGGTAAATAGGTATGTGCTTTTTAATGTATATTTGTTTTTCCTTTTTGTTTTATGCTTAATGGGTTTATCATGACTCTTTTCAGTACACTCCAATAAATTGTGAAGAAGAAGCCATAACAGTAGCTGAAAGACTATTTAGTATTTAATGCCTCAGTTAGGAAAACAGTATTGTAACACTACAATAATGATGTCTGGAACATTTAATAATAGGTTTATTTGTACATAGGCCAAATCTGTCCAAGCTGAATTCCTATAGAACTTGCATTCAAACTGACATGTGAAAAGATGATCCAATCCATCAATTTATGTGTAATATTACCAAAAAGAAATGCATTATTGTTAGTGTCAGAGGGTTTCAAAGCGGTAATTTCCTGGTTCAAGAAAGTGACTGAGCCATACTGAAGAGCAATTAACAACAGGCATTATCAGCCTTCCAATTCCCTCACAAACTGTCTAGACCCAAAATGATCCTGACATCCAATAAGGGTGTTTACATGTTTGTAAATATTCAACTGAATTTGTAGACTAGAAAAATATTTTCTTAGATACAAACTGTTGGAGGTTGCAGCAATTGGAGGGAAACGTTTGCTGCATCATTTCACTGTAGGATGATCCTTAGCCAGCAGTCAGTCTCTCGGTTAACTTAACACTACAAAGGCAGAGAGAATGTGATTGCTTCTCTATAAATACATCACAGGATGAATCCCTGGGAGGGAGAAGAATTATTTCAACCAAAGAGCAAAGCTGACACAGGAAATCACTGGTATGACATGGCCATAAACTGAAGATAGAAATTAAAAGTTTCTAGATATCAGAAAGAGAGTATCCAGATAATCTTGGGGGGAAAAAAAGAAAAGGGAAAAAAAAACCAAAAAAGAGAAAGGAAGGCAAAATAAATCTAACTTGCATCCACATGGAAGTAGTAAATTTTAAAAAAATATTAGACAGTATGGTTGTCTTTCATGAAGGGAGGCTGTCCCAGGGTGAGTCTTTCAGCCGTTTGTCCATTTCCCTTTAGTCTGTGAAAAAGTATTCTGAAGATACATCTACACTATTAACTAAAACAGGGCCAAGGAATGCTTGTGTGTACTTAATTGCTGGCATACTCCCTCGCACTATTTCAGCCCATGTCAGTTTGCCCTTTCCCAAGCAATTCCTAAGCATGGTTTGGAGGACAGTGAAATCCAGAGGTCATTCCCAACAGGGACATTGGACAACCATCCTGCTTCAGAGGGAAGAGCCCCACGGGAGCAAGCTGTGTCCCACTGTTAGTCTTGTCCCAGGAACAGTCCCTGGCCACTGGCTGCAGGTCCAGAGGCTGGTCCCTGGCCTGCTCTATTTAGTGATATAGACATAGCCATAAAAAAGAAAGCTATTTTGCTTTGTTATACTGCATTGCTGCTCACATGCCCAGTTGTGTTAGAGGTTAAAGCCATCATTGCACCACACTCATAAACATGAAGTAGAAGGATTTTTTAGATGTTTAGAAAACATGTATATCCTTCAGTTCAACCCCCTTGCTCCACAGCAACACAGCTGTGATTCACCAGCATGATGGCAGTACTTTAATAGGACGCAGAGAACAGTTTGATGGAAAATAGCTGTGGCCACAATCAGGGCAGAATTAGATGGACAGCCCCTGAACATGCTGTCCCCACCCAACTCGGGAAACCAGGCATCAACATTTGAGCCAGGCACTGTCAGTCCCTCTGTTCTCAGCAGGGATCAGCACCCCACTCTGATCTCTCACAGACACCTACTTTAGGGCGCAGTTAATGGACCTCTGGAGGTTCTTATCTCACTGAGTGTGCTGGGAGCTATGGATCACTAACTCAGATGGAAACTTTGGATACCTAAGTTAGAGCAGA
Organism: Elanus axillaris; assembly: GCA_026212715.1. Lineage (NCBI taxonomy): Eukaryota > Metazoa > Chordata > Aves > Accipitriformes > Accipitridae > Elanus > Elanus axillaris. Next base: position 29,403,868 of record JANZLQ010000078.1, on the reverse strand, counting down.
TGAAACCCAACATAAGTGGAAAATGTTTTCACTGTAGAATTTGATCAGCCACAGTTACTAGAGATCAGCAGGAAATGAATATGCTGTTTTCTACAGTTGTGATTTCTTTTTCCTTACTTCCTCAAAAAAGCAAAACAAAAAGAGAAATGTTCTCTTAAACAAATTTTCACAATGATGTTTAAAAGGATATGTCAAAATCAGTATGCTTCCATTTACATTTTGCTTCTATGTAATTGCTGTTTTTCTGATGGAAAACAATTTTCTGTTAGACAATTTGCCAGCAACTGTAACAGTCATTCACAAAGACGTTAATCGTGAAATGCTCTGTCACAATCATAGAGCCCTCAGCCTACCTGGTTGTCCTTTTAGTGGATTGAATCTGGCAAGTGCTGAGTACTTGTATCTTGATTCTGCAAAATATATGCTTATCTTTAAAGCATGTGAGCACTTAGATTGACTTTGAAAGGAATTCACCGAGGACACTTATGGATCTGAAGTTAAACACTGGTGTTTTGCTTGTTCAGGAAGGGAATGGTAGGCATTCAGGAATGCCTCAAACCTGGCATTTTGTTTCTGCATAACTGCATGCCAAGGGCACCTTTGGTCTCTTTAAAATAAAGCAATAAGTGAAACAAACCATGTTGGAGAGTAGTCGGGAACTACAGAGGTGCACGTTACAAATATTGTGCAGAAAAGGGACCATGTTTTGAAGGAAGTAACGGGTAGAGTCAGAGCAGGAGAGTGCGTAGATCATAGAATAGAAATATGTGATTTTGCATGAATAAACTAGAATCCAAAAATATCTTTGCCCAAGGCACAAATATACCTCAGCTAGCCTTGGCTGAGAACACTCCATTGATGATTTTGAAGAAAAATAGCCCACTCAAAAAGAGGACTAGCTTAAGTCATGAATTGCACATATTCATCATGCAGCTCTCTTTGAAGCTCTATAGACTGTCTACTAGGGACCCAAAAGTAATTTAAGGAAGTTTACGTGTGGCTTGAGAACCACAGGTTAAGCACTGCTGCTTTGGTCAATACCACAAGAGCTTCCACTGAATTACAGAGCAAAGCAGAATGCTTTACTTCAGTTGTTAACATCAGTGCAAATGAAGGTTGCTATTAATCTAAGTCTGTTTCTCCTCTGTTGTGGTTGCTTTCTACACTCTTGTGAGAAGCTATTAAGATGCAAGAGCATACACAAGCTCAGTGTAGGTTACTAGTGGACTGTGAGAATGGGATTCATTTTTCAGTTCTTTTCTCTTTAGCATCCTAAATTGTGTGCAAATGTTTTGTCAATAGCAATCATACTGCTGTGAAAATACTGTCCACAGCACACCAGCATATTTTTAAACACCAGCTTTAAAATTCAGTAAAATGGCTAGTTAACATGACATTTAATATTTTAGACGTCTGATATACCATTTTTCTTGCTTGTGTTTTATTGGGGTTTTTTTAACAGAATTCCAAAAGCTAAGATTTCAACTGGATGGGCAAATGCGTACTTCAGAAAGTCTCAAAATTTCCTGCTATGGATAATCTTTGTCCAGAAGGGCAAACAGTACAAAAGAAAATATTTAATAAGGATAAGGTTTCTATTTAGTCTTAAATCACCAGCCATATTCTGTATGTTCCACACTCAGATCTGCAAACCTTCAAACATACATATTAAGAATAATGAAGGATTTATTCAAGTTCTAAAATTAGATTCTGCATTTTGGGAAAAGCTTGCAGAACAGGTTTCTTAGTTGCCCCTCCATATTTTCACCTGAAAGTTACTCAGTTTTCCACTATATCATACTATGCTGGTGGAAAGAGGAGCCAAGGTCCCAGAAATAGCTACAACATGGGCAGTCAAATGAAGTAGCTGGCTCACTGAAATGTCTTTGTTCTGTGGGTAATGTAGAAGTGTCCTTCACTGAGGACGTTTCCAAGTGACTCATATTTAGAGTTGGCCTTCCTGGAGGATGCTGACAAAGCAACATGATGGTCTTCAGGTAAAGGTTGCAAAGAGCTTTCTGGGCCTAATGACTTTTCAGCACCTGCCACCCTAAAATTCCCATTTGGAACTGTATATGGTCTATTATGAAAGCCCATCTTGGTTCGTAAAGAAAGGTCAGGAAGATGGTTAAAAAAAAGCAGTAGCATTGTCTACCTAAGCAGAGAGCAGTATCATCTCCTGGATGATTGCTCAGATGGTGTTCCCCACTAAGCATTTATCTGATGTGGTGACACCTGAAACATTTAATAATTTATTGTTGTTCAACAGTTTTCAGGACTTGAATGGAAAAAAAGAACTTTATGTTAGCTATTTATGTAAGAACAAGAATCTCTATTTAATCCAGTTCTGCTCAGATCAATACCGTATTAGCTCATCAGGCTAAGGTTTACATGTTGTGCAAAAAAATTCAATACCTCTTTGTGTCATATTCTGCAAGTTTTTGGCTCTTGCATCTACATAGCTAGCAAAGGAAACAGTACTGTGATAGCAGGGCCGATCTCTAGAAGACTGAAATGCAGAATCACTAAATATGTCTTAAAAATTATAAACCAGTGAGTCATGGGGAATCTTAAAGCCTGTCTGCTTTAAACAAAGTTCTCTTCTGTTTGTCATTTCAAAGAGGCTTCCATACAGGAAATGGGAGGAGGGAGGCTCAGAGTGCCATAACATGGTGGCCTTATCCTCCTTGTTTTCTTGCAGTTCAGAGCAGCATCAACAGCTGTAATGTTGAAAGCCATCATGGGAAAGAGCAGGATCAGAGCTGTTTGCACATAGAAAATGCAAAAAAACCCCACCAACCACCAAACCTGCAGCAATTGTAGTGGGAGCATTATTTTGTGGTTTTAAAAAGCCACTAATAGTAATAGTCCAAAACAACTTTCTCACTCCAAATAATAAAACTGTAAAGCTTTAATGTTTTCTAGTATGAGGAAGAATTCAACTCATATCCTCTGTAGGGTGCTTCATTCTATCAATACTGAATTGAACAATTCTGCTGGAAAGAGGCTGAACTGGCAGGTATTTTAAATGCCACGGGATTGCCAAGGCAACTGAAGACTAACTATGGCCAGAATGTAGATAGAAAAGCACATACTGGAAGCAAGAGCTATAACATCTGAGCTCTGTCTTTCTGGCAACTCTAGGGCCTTACAGAAATGTGTAGCTTACATAATAAAGTTATTCCAAGCTGGAACTGTTTTACTTGCTGGAAAATGCCAATAAATGACTACAAAATTATGTTAGCTAAGGATTTTCTTTGAACTGTGAATAATTAGGATATATAAACATATTCTATTTTAAACTGAAAGTGAAATGGACTTCCTAGAGAAATTACAAGGTGTTAATTTAAGCCTGGAAAGCCAGTGGTGTATGCATTAGAATGACATCTTATGATTATTTTCATGATTGACTCCATGGATGGGTTTTAGCAGTTTCTTTTCTTATTGTTTGTAAGCACAGATGTACCACTATTCGACAACCTAGGGACCTATCTGTAGGGAATGCTCAAGTGCTAGAAGGCCACATATGTTGGTTGTGAATTGAGAAGCTTAATTAAGGAAAAAGATTATCTCACTGCACATGAAATCCAGATTATCAGGAACTGGTTTATACATTATTAACACTGAGAGAGATCATGTATGTGTGTATGTGTGTGTGTTCTGTGACATGGAGATATGCTTAAGAAATCCTTGCTCTTTTGAAAGGATTAAGATATTCCTCTTGAATTCTTTTACAGTATTCTTTAATATTGAGCATACAGGCAAAAGATCTGTGAGGCTGTGCTGAAAAGGTAAACAGGAGGGCATAAAGAGTCATTGGTCATAGTGTCAATATGAGGGCAAAAATGTTTTTCTAAATTCACTATAAAATTAATGGATTATCTGCAATATTGAGCTTAAAACCTGGAAGGTGTTGTTTGAACTTCTATTCCCAGAGCATCTTGTAGACTGGATGGGCAAATCAGGCCATTCAGATGTCCTTGTCATAAATTAGGTGCTTCAGTCACACTTTGGAAAATACTTCTGGTGTTTTGTACATGTAATTTTGTGCATCATTGCCTTCTCTGCACACTTTAAAGGACACTTTTAAAAATCCTGGTTCTTTACATTTTCAGAGGTTTATGGATTGCTATCTGGAACATTTTAGAAGCAGGATTACTAGAGTAGGATAAGCAATTTATTGTTCACTGCTAAGTTATTGATGAGATCGTGATTTTGAACTGTTGTAGAGATTCACTATTTCTAGCTGAGGGACTCTCTTCAGAAGGCTATTGTAGTGGCATCTATTGTTGTAGTAAAACTGGTAGTTTACTATTATATCCTGTCTCTTTGCAGTTGGTCCACACATAGGGCGTTATTGTGGGCAGAACAACCCGGGACGTGTCCGGTCTTCAACAGGTATCCTTTCAATGGTATTTTACACCGACAGTGCAATAGCAAAAGAGGGATTCTCAGCAAACTACAGCGTGTCGCAGAGCAGTGTATCAGAAGGTCAGTATTTATCTATCCTGCAGAGCTTCTTGGAAAATATGCTCTGTTATGTCTTCTTGCACACCAGGTGTTGCACAAAACTTTAAAGAAACCTTAAATAAATAAGATGGTGGGGAAGTGTTGGTTCTGTTTTTCTTTTTTCTTTTTTTTTTTTTTTTAAAGAACAGCTGCCCTTTGAAAAGCAGTGCAAGAAGCAGAATTCTCCTTACAGTTTTATTCCACATTATTGCCAGGAAGTTAGGGTAATTATTGTGAAAAACTGTGCTGACCAAGGAAATGCAGGAATACAGAGCAATTGAACACTTGCATTAAAACAATGAAACATGAACAATGAATGCACTATCCCAAGCCTTCTTTTATTACATCGAATAAGCTTTGATGATCGATTTGTTGAATAAAAAGAACCCATTTAATACATGTGCTCTTGTTAAACCATTTCATAAGCTATCTAAGCTTTGTTCTCTGTCTCGTATTTTTTTCCCAGTTGCCTCATTTTCATGCTTACCCTTTGCATGGAGAACGAAACGAAGTGAGGGAGATACAGGAAAATAACAGGCTGTGTTACACCATGTCCTTGTAGATTTCCTTGCTTTCCTCAATGATAAAACACACACTTAAAATCATACTCTCTCTCCTTTCTGCGGCTTACTGAGTTTTGAGCAGATTTATCCAGATTTGATGTACTTGTTTAGAAGGAACGAAAGAGAAATGAGTAAACTGAAATTATCTCTGTTACTCCCCAGCTCTCTTCCTACCCTCGCCTCTTTAATAGCTTTCTTGTACATGCATAACCAGTAAGAGGGAACAGCACATATCCAGCCTCTGTGGATGGGAAGCACCCTACTCTGTCAGGCTGTATCTCCAGCTAGTTTGGCTTCTCCTTATGTAGGTGCTGCTCCTACCCCATCATTAGCTAGCACAGGCAACTTGGGTTCCCGTGTTCATCTCCTCCACATTCATCTTACCTGGGCTGTAGAGGCATCAACACACTGGAGCCAGAATTAATAATATCTGCTATGCTGGGATGTCTTCAGCTCTTTTAAACAGGACAACAGAACAGGAGACATTAGTGTGTGTGAAAACCCATTTGGATGATAAGAGCACACATTTTCTATGATTCAGGCTTAGACAGAAGAGTGATTCTTCTTGCTTAATTTCCACCACCCTTGCTCTTTGTGTTTTCAATACAGAGAGTCCCCTCCAGAAGACAACTCAGCCTCCATATCTCAGCCATGTAAGATGTCCCCAGGAGGTACTTGTCCCTCTTAGTGGATAATGGGGAAAGCCCGCATGTCTAGATCAAACTAGACACCTACTTTTTCGATGTTTTAATATGACTCATGTTTTGCATTCTTTGTAGTGGCTTAGGGCTCTCCTTCTGATGCCAAGCAGAAGTTAATTTACTTTGAGTCTTAGCCTAATGTAGTTCAGCTTCAGTACTTCACCCAAGGCCCCTAATAATTTGAAGCAGCACAGAAATTGAGGAAAGGGTGGTACGCCACAGGAAATGCAGTTTAGCTGCAAGTTTGATAATTCAGTTATGGGGCACCCTAACTACAACTCCTGTAAGGTACTCTGAGAGCATTTCTGAATAGAAGTTTCTGGATCCCAGATAAAAGATTTAAACTTTTTTTTTTCAGAATATTTTAATTTTCATTGAAAAAATCAGAACTTTGCTTATTAAAAGCTCAGGACCCGCCCCTCTGTTAGAGATATGTCAGCTCCAGAGAAGGTGTGATAAAAAGGAGTGTGTACCCAAATGTCAGGGCCTCCACTTCACACACTGGTATTTTAGTTTAAACTGCTAATGAAGGAATGAATTAGATGTATATAATATAAAGTCCCTGAACAGAACCATAAGTACATGTTATTTTCTCCTGCCCTTGTGATGGGGTTGGTAAACTTCTGGCAGGGGGATGCATGAGCATCTGGGTGTGAGAATCCATCTAAAGCCACCAGCCTCTCTTGCTTTGATGGGGGTTGGAGCCTTTATTTTTGAAGAGTGAAGGAAGAATTTAGTCTCCATGCCCTATCATGCTTTGAACTCAATATAGTGACTAGGGCATCAATTGATTCTAAATTACCTAGGTAATTTTTGTGTCAACAAAAAGAGGTTGAATGGAGATGATCAACTAATTTAAAATACAGCACATTATGGAAGAGGTGGTAATTCCCTTAGGTCAATAATCTTCTGGCCTGGATTCAAATTTTGTCGATCTGTTTCTTTCTGGTGTCCAGGATGCAAAGACAATGCCTAGAATTTTAATAATATTTAAAAAACATTTTATACTTTTTGTACTGGAGTAAATAGTTTTAAAATAAAATTATTTTATACAGTCATCTGGTTTGTCTTTCCTGGCTTTGTGCATAATTATGAGTTGAACATACATTGTTTTATATTATGAATCCACAGAAGTGCCTGTGCTAGCCTAGAAAAGAGAATTCTATTGTCCTATATTGAAATGGCTACAATGCTGGCTAAAAATATTTGTACAGCATTATTATTGCAGAAATTGCCATGGCAACTCAAATGACAGTATTAAGAATGACACCATAAGCCCAGTACTGGCTCACTTAAAGTTGCTAAAGAATTCAAAGTCACATAAAAATAAATTCTTCAGATATTCATATTCAAAGCAGGAAAATGTTCTTATTATTCAAAGTCTAAATCAAAAAGCTGACCATAATAATGATGGTAATTTATTTTTCTTCAGATTTCCAGTGCATGGAACCACTGGGTATGGAGTCAGGAGAAATTCACTCTGATCAAATCACTGTCTCCTCCCAGTACAGCGCTATCTGGTCTTCAGAAAGGTCCCGGCTAAATTACCCTGAGAATGGATGGACCCCAGGGGAAGATTCTATCAGAGAATGGATACAGGTAAAAAGATAATGTTTTAAAGATATTATTCATAATAGTCTGTGGAGTTTATTGAAAGTGGAGAATGAAAAAAAAGAAAAAAAATAACACAGTAAAGTACTCCTACATAATCTACGAATCATTGCAAGTGAATAGCTCACATTCCCTATTAGACACACAAAAAAAGACTGACTCCCAAAGGTATAAAAAAGAAAAGGTCAGGAAGATTAATTCTTCTGCTTCCCACGTCTATTGTTTTTTCAGTCTTCTGGGCACAAATAACAGAGATTTTGGTTTAGTGGAAAAGTCAATATTAGTTTAACATGCACTTAAAGTGGAATGTCCCAGTAAACTGAGCATGTGCTATGTCTCTAGCTGATTACAGTTAAGCATTAATACAGCATGGTGTTTTCATTCACTCAGATTTCACCTGAGAAGACCCATGTCCATTCTAGAATATGTCACACATGAAATAAGTTCAGTGGTCTCTGTCTAGTGGCTATTCTTCCACATCCTTAAACACAACATTCATTGGTAAGATTGGCTGCCTCAGCTTTGCTCTGTTAATACAGGAGAAATCGTGCAAACATTTGTTGCCACAAAGAGACTCCCTGAGGTCAGTCCGTCTACTTGGGCTTGTTGCTTGCTATTTGTTATCAGGTCCACAGCTTAAAGGTGCATGATTCCTGATCCGGTTATAATTATTCATATGAATTCATGTATACAAATAACCTATACTAGCAGGCAAGTATTAATATCATTAGGTGAAAAAAACACTGATTTGTCTTAATTGTAGGTTGACTTACACTTCTTAGTTGTAACCTAGATTCCATTTCTGTTGGGAAAAGCTAAGAGAAAGGCTTGAGCATATTAGTTCAATATTACTTCAGCATATTAGATCAATATTACTAATATTAAAAACTTGTTCATATATATTTGAAAGATTCCTCCTACTTCTGTTGTTTTCTATAGGAAATTACTAACTGACATATAAAAACAATGCCTTATTAGCCGTCCATATGAATGTTCACATTAGTGTTTCCTGTGAGGTTTGCTGTCTGCAAGAAAGCTTAAAAATATGTTGAGTAGCAGTTAGTGAAGGGAAGAAAGAGGGGGAAATCTTTCATTTCTGATCCTTAGCACACAATGGGACTCTCAGGTGTCCTGCTTAGGGGCCCCTACACATCCTGAGCTCTTAGCAACTTGGTAATCGTGTATGATGGACCTAACCAGACTTCAGAGTGGAAAAAAAATCTGTTGATCCTTTTTTCCTTACTTAGGAATAAATGCTAAAATTTCCCCAGCCTTATCTAAGTGCAAGAGTTGTTATTAATCATTGCCACTTGCAATCCATGGAATGCACATGGAAAAAGGGTGGAATGCAGCAGAATCAAATTCCATGTGTTTCATCTGGTCAGAGGGCTGCCACTTTTTCTTTATTTCCTTCTTTTCTGCTGTCACTTACGCATTTATGACTGGATAATCAAAACAAGAGAGCTAGTCAAATCTCATTCATGTGTTGTGTGTGCTTATTAACTTTATTAAGTTATGATGACTACATACACATATAGAGAGAGCTTAATCCTTTCACTTAGAACTAGATCTTTCTGAGAAAAAGTTTCAAAGGACTTTTTTTAACCATTAACTTTTTTAATAATAAACACATAACAGAATCCAAGCTATTCCAGGGTTTATGCTTAAAGCAACTCAAAGTACTTCAGGCCTCCTGCCCATGAACTTCTCAGCCTCCTTTGCCTTCTGCCATAAACCACTGAGCGTAATGTTTAGCATCTTTACGCTGCCTCCAGCTACCACATCAGCCAAGAATTTGGTGGTTATTTGGATGCTGTACTGCTCATGCTTACACGACAGCTCTCACCTACTTTACCCAACCCCCGGTTCAGAAGCATTTCCCAGAGCAGTCTAGGCCTAGTGTATCTCCTCCACTGCCCAGGGCCCCTCTAGAGGTCCAGCACCCCCAAGGCAGACTTCACGACAGAACAACTAGGCTGTAGCAGCCTTCACTGCAGAGCTGGGTCTTGTTTGCAAGACTGAGCCTACAAAGTCTTGCTTGAAGATCCATTGCATTCAATAAGTGTGCTTAACACGTGTTTCGGAGGAGCTGTTAATCATTTCTACCAGTCAACCCCTGTAGCAGGAGCAACGAAGCTAGGTTGGAGATTGAGTATGCCATCCCCTGGCTTTTCACAAGGTACAATGGTTTAACTCATCTTTGGTTCCATTTGTGTCAGGAGATTATTAATTCTTATTTATTATGGTTTAATTCAATAGTAACATTGCTAATTCAGACCTCCAAATGTGTTCTAAATGCTTTCCTGTTAAACTTAGCTGACAATCTTGAGACCGGTGCTAAGCACTTCAGACCATCAGGCACTTCAATAGCAGGGTCCTTGCACATGTGAACTGCCATCTTCTACAAAGGCTCAATGCCACTGGCAGTAAGCACATGCTGCAAGTTTGTATCTGGATAAAATATTGAAATCCCATGTTTCCTCTGTACAAATACCCCCAGGAACAGATGTTCATCTATGTAAGAGTTTACAGACAAACAACCAAGGACATGCAACTAATAAAATACACTGAAATTACCCACTGAAAAAAAAATCATAATATTTTATAAAAGGAGGAAGACATGGCATATGAAGGACTGAGGTCACTTTGTTCTGTTTTGTGCTGTATGCTATTGTAAACTAGTCATGTGAAGTATTTGCTTTTGAGCAGTACAGTGTAAATGGATTTTTGTTGCACAGTGCAAGACCTCTAGAAAATATTCAACAGCAAAAAAACGGTCTGAAGGATACAGCAATGCTGAACTTGGAATTTTCAAAGTGAAAATTTCTGCCTGTGTGCCCTTGTCTGAGAGACAAAGATTTTGTGTATATCAGTATTCATTAACCTTTTCACAATTGCAGGTTTCCATACCTGCACACACACTGCAGCTGGTTAAGTAGTGATGTCTACCTTCAAACTGCTAATATGCATATGCAACTACATCATATATATGAGATATGTACAATTATACATGGGCAAAACAGCTTGAAAATTGAGTTCCAAATACTAATTTCCTTAGTGTATAATTTTTTTATATAGGGAAAATATTATAGTTCTCCTTTCCTTTCCTTTTACCCCTCCTTTCAAGGTTAATGTTTCTGCTAAAACAAAAGAAACAGAAAAACTCAGTTAAGTATCAGCAAAGGGAGATTGGTATCTACAGAGGACGTCTAGGGGGCATGTGATATGATTGTCTCCATTGAGGTGTTGACGTCTTTTGGACCATTTCACTGAAAAGAAGTTAGAAAATAGTGTTGGTTTGTTGTTAGTAATGGATTTGCATGAATTCCATCTGTGGAGATGGAACCCATTCTTTGGTGAAAACACTAGATTGCTCCTTTGTGGCTGACAAGGCACTAACTTCTGAGTTCATCTGAATGCCACCTGCTTGCCGGGCTCTGCTAAGTGAAAACTGCCTGTCCTTTCCTTTCCTTAATTGTTTGGAAATAAAAGTCGAAGCTTAGATTCAAAATAACCATAGCACAGTCACACCATAAGTCTGCACAGTACTTTCTCTATTTTATTTTTACCCTCAAACACACTTTTTAAAATTGCTCAACTAGCTTGAGATTTTGGAGTGACTCTATAATGAGAAACAGTCACTCCAGATTGAATTTCTTTTTTAAAAACACATTAATAAAGTCTGTGGATTTTCTAATACAAATGGAATAAAGATATGCATGAGGCAAGAGCTGCCAAAAAATAAGCATGAAGTTAGTTTATTGTCATATGGGATGTTATTAGCTCCACAACCTTAAGCTCAGCCTACTTGTTTATTACACTTGCATTTCACACACTCGATTGCCCTTCAGTGTGAAATAGCATAATTTAAAATAAAAAATAAAACCAGGCCTTTAATTTAATCAAGAGCAGGGAATTGCCATTGCAACGTAAGTCATTGTCCCTCATTAACGTATCCTTTCACAGGAAAAATAGTATAGTGTTTCCATTTCTGTAATCTGAACAACAAACATGTTAATAGGTATCAATTACCAGCCAGTTTCAGTACTTAGAACCAGTAAGAAGGCCAGCGCGAGCGTTTCACATCTGGTTTCAGTGAAACTGTTCCTGTCTGTGGTATTTAAAATTTAAAGAACTCCTGTTATTGTGCAATTGGGAATCCTAAGGGAGTACAATGTTAATGAAATCCATAACATGCAGGGATTTTATGATTGCATTTTCAAGGCATTCCTTCAAAAGGGACAACTGATTTCTGCCATGGCAGCAGTAATTGTGTTTTTACAGAGTAGATTTAATGTTTGCATTTAAGAACGGCAGTTAGGTTTACACTCATCTGAAAAAGTAACATGCAAAATCTTTATATTTAGGGAACGTTTTGCATCTTATTTCTGAAACCTTTGAGCGGGAGCCATGGGCCACTGCGCATAGCAAGCCCTTGCGCCTCAGGGGCGACCCAGTGGGTCACGGCCAGCACCCCCCCAGGGCAGCACAGGAGCGAGGGAGGCTCCAGGAGGAGCGCCCGGCCGGATAGGTGCCATCAGCTAAAGACACTTGAGACCCACGTGTGTGTGGTTTTGAAGGGAGACTGATTGCCTGTTACCAGGGTCACTGGGAACCTGTGCTATCATCAATCCTCATAATGGCGTGGGTTTTCAAACCCGCAAGGAGCAACAACTTCTGGGTACTTTTACTGCAGAATCTGTATGTTTTCTATCAAAATGTTTCTTCTAATGCATATAACACAAATCTGTACACTCCCACCAAGCTGGATGATTGTTTCTGGGTGGCATAATTTTTCTCTAGTCCTGTAACACTGAGCTAGACCTCCAGCTTGCCCAGAAAGCAAAGCATGTTTGTTAGTAGCACAAGATCTTCAGTTCATATTATGGCTGGGGTTGAACAAAACCATAAATCCAGCTTTAAGAATCCTAGTATCAGATCAAAACTTTGCAGCCATAAACCAAAAAGCACTACTCTGGTATAAAAACACTCTGCCAGTTCAAATTTGTTCAAAAAAGGTTAACAGGGGGTTAACATAAATAGACATTATACTCTGGATTGGGTATTATCTGTCATTCTGCAGCTGACATAAGACCATACACTAAGATGAACTCCCTATTGTGTGTTCTGGCTAATATGACATAAATGACTAATCCAGCCCAAATTTGTGCTGCTGGGTTTCTCAGCAGGGCACAGATCTGGTATGACATGGAAATGGATGGAGTCAGAGGTTGGCACAGGGAGCAGGTCTGATCGCTCCCTCTGGCCTCTGCCTGCCCCCACCTCATCCCCCACCCATCCGTTCGGCACTGATGACTCTTGCAGAGTAATTTTCTAGACCACTAGACTGGTCAGTGCTAGGACTATCAGCTGATCTGGTGCAAAATTCTTCCTCTGCATCTTGCAGCATTTAGGGATCTGGAGAAAGGCCAGAGAGAGGTAAGAATAGGCCTCCTCAAAAAGCAACCTGGGAGATCCCCCTTGCCTCCACTGATTGAAATATCAGTTGTTTATTTAACACTAACTCTCCCGTGCAAGGAAAATATACGTCCATTGATTTAAAACACTTCTATGTATACACTACTTCACCAGAATGAGAGGGACCTCTGAGATGGAAATTTCCTTCCACATTTGTCTTCATTCCTTTACATTTGCAGTAACCTACATTCTTCATTATTTGCTCCTTTGTAAGAGAAACCCAGGAGCATGCATCGCTGATGTGAACTGGTATATAGATTAGTACAGATTTATTCCTGTAGCACTTCTGAAAATAATTGCAGTTCATCATTTGGTGTCTTGACCTTTCATCTGTGTCATAGCTTATTTCCTTATCAGGTATTCACTTAAAAATATAGTCAGTACTTATATATGCTGCTGCACAGCACATTTGTTTCGTTAACAGGTTTATTCTTACATCAGGCAGCTGTTTGGGTTGACTTTACTGAGCAAGCTTATCTAAATATTTCACATGAAAGCTCAAGGAAGTGCAAGTCAACAATGCCTGTTATTTTTATTCTTATTATTTCTGATTCTTTTGGAGGTTGCAGTGAAGTGCATAATATTAATGCAAAGAATAACATGAAACCTGGGAAACCTCAGCCTCCAAGTTCTCCTAGCCTTTGAAGGACTGACTGAGAGCTGAAGTTCAGAGGCTTTGTGGCGGGGCTTGCCCATCATTAGGGAGCACACTGACATGAAAGCACAAAAACTGCCAGTCCTTTGTCTTCTCTACCATTTCAGAATATAAGTCATGTATTTGGTTCACGTCATTTTACAGTTCATAACTGCACTCCAGAAATTACAAAAAGCAGAGTTAGCTTTGTGTGGAAAAGTGCTACAGTTATCTTATGGTCTTAACATACTTTGCACATGGCAAAGAATGACAAAAGAATATTCCTTTCTGGAAATCACAGCCGGTACAGACTGTGACACAGCGCAGAACTGGGGTTAATTGACCCAGCAGGATACATTCGTACCTTTATTTACTGTGACATGGGAATAAATGGTAGAGTTTCACAAAGGCAAGTACTGAAGTTAGACAAGAGGGAGAGGGAGAAATAAAAGGGCCCTACAAAGTATGAAGGTTTTTTTGATTATTCAAAGTGCTTTAAGAGCTATTTTAGTACCAGAAAGTTCCCAGCCATAGATTTATCACTCTCGGGAGGCTGAAGGGATGCTCAGAGAACTGTGCAAAACCATTGGCAGCCTTATTGCTCCAGAAGTGCAGGTGCAAAATGCAGTTTAGAAGAAAATCCTCCCTACCTCCCTCTGACATGTTTCAGCATCAGCCCTAATACAGAGGGAAGTCCGGTGTGGCTTCAAGCAATCCTGCCCGCAACATATGGAGGAGCAGCAGAAGCAGAGCCCCTCCGAGCCTCCACTACCAGCCTAATCATTATAATAGTTGCAGTTCTTTCAGGGGATCCATTATGCAGAGATCTGAGTAGTTTGTGTATAACTCTGTAATTACTTATGCATCCACTTCCCAGCCCAGCCCTACATCCCCACAACGGCTGCAAGACAGATGGCCATTTAGAGCTGAGATAGCGAATTAAAAATGTGTCCAGCAAAAGCACTGATTCAGCATCTACTATAATAATTTTGTAAATTTATCTCACTTTCACTAGTTGGTTCCAGGAGGGAAAGAAATTAAAACCTTTAAATATGTTTTTAAACTAAACACCACAGGATTTTTAAATCATAACATCATTTTCTTCTACTTTCTTTCACAGAAATTAAAGCCACTTAAAAAACTCTGTACAAAATCATTCCTCTCTCTTTTTTTTTTTTTTCGGTTCCCGTGTTTGGCTTAACTCAAAATGTTTGTTAATTTTTGCTGGGTTTGAAACTGCCATCAAGCCAAAAAATCAGTTGTTTGCGCTATTCTGCTTGGTAGGAGAGCTCTCTCCCAGATGGCTTGCAGACCCCATGGGGGCTGAGGCAGCCTCGCCCACCCAGCTACCAGGCACTGCAACACATCTGCTCCATCGCAGACAGGACTTTCTGCAGATGTGAAGGAAGGTATCTCAGAAGGAAATTTTTCTGAGTCCAGCAGAAATAAATTAATCTACAAGACTAGGCAGGTGTCAAACGGCGGGTGAGGTAGAGCTCAAGGCTAGAAGTTAAGTGACTGAGGGTAGTGGCTAGAAATACAGCCTTGGGTAGGAACGCACAGCTGAGGCATGTTATAATAAGCAGAGTTGTTACTGAGCTAAAGGTCTCTGTTCTCACGGGGCCGACCCCTGGTTGGAGATGATAGGTGTACTGCTGAGTGCTTCGCAGAGACGATTGTGCATTTTTATTCACTCTTTCCACACCTGCACAGTAGTATGAAGCTGAAGAGTTCATGAGTCCTATGGGCCCTTCCCCATCCCAGCATCCGTGCTCCAGTTTTTCTGTTCCTGAGCTATTATTTGCCTCTTCTGTCCTTGTATTATCCTGCTTGTCTGTCCCAGTTTAATTCTGTTCTGCCCATTAAGTGACATTTTCACAGCAGTAGCAAAACAGGTAAAGTGGGAGGATAAATGAGATTTCCTCCAAGAGGTAAATACCTGCCCTTCAGAAAGCAATTTGTCTTCTTCCCACAAAAAAAATTTTAAAAAAAGAAAAAAGAAAAAAATGTTATATTTCAACAAGGAAATACTTTTATTTTTGCTTTACCTCTAATGTTTTCATTTGAGGTTTTAAAAAACTCTTTAAATAGGTATCAGAGTAAACTCCATAGCTGTCTGATAAATAAAACCTACTAGCAGAGAACACACAGTTGACCAAACATTAAGCTGAGGTTCAGTTCCTCTGTTTTCAGGAACAACTGGCTTCTCATCAGAGAAGCACTGTTTACCCATAACTTCCACCAACCAGCTGTACCTATGTAGTCTGGTCTTTCTCTTCATTGCAGCCTCCTGTGTTGAACACTTTGGGTAAAAATAATTTCTGGTGTTGATCCTCTGAGTCTGCTGAAAAGGTCATTTTGTCCTATTACATATAAAACCAGGGCATATTTTAACTGGTCATATTTAGGTTATAGATTATTGTAATATAGACCAAGGTGGCTTTCAGCCTTAACAGAGACAGGAGCAGGCTATTCCATTGCAAATCCTATTAAATTCAAGCTATGGGCTGAAGGGCTGACATAGCACAGAATAATTTTAAAATGCTCTTATCAGGCCATAAAATTAACTGTCCATAGGAGTGTTCCCTCCTTTCATGCTATGCTTAACTAAGAAAATACATCCTGTGTTTATTTTAAAAAGTCACAGCACTTAGAAATCAAGCTTTGCTTTTTACATAGCTGGAGTTAGAGCAACTTTTAGAGAGGCAGAGCGGAGTTATACACAAACCTGGCACCAGTATCTGGCCAAAGAAATCCTAGAAATGAAATCCCCATGGCTGGAGTTTGAGCAGGCTTTGTTAAGAGAAGGACAGAGCTGGGGGCAGCCAGTCTCCCTGGTTTGCTTTAGCACAGGGGGGAAGTTATCTCCGTAGTCACTGGCCTCCACCATCCCTTCTGCTTGTCCCCCTTCCTCTTCCAGCATGGGACAAGAGCACCGCTCTCAGCAGCTGGTCTTCCAAATCACAACCTCAGAGGTATTTCATCTAATCTGTGCATTTCCTCAGAACTGAGGGACATACCAAGGAAAAAGCAAAATTATCTTTGCATGTAGTCTTTATCTCTTGTTTTTCACCATACATTTACAGCACCCTCACCACACCACCTAACTGCAGCTACCTGACATTTTTCTAGAAAGTAGCAGAAACTCATATTTTAAAAAAGCAGTGACTTGCTTGGTGACCCAGTAGTAAATTAAAATCATCATACACAATGTGTATGAAATAGAAAATCGAATTTTGGTGCAACAAAACTGACAGTTCCATTTAACAGAGAATAAGTGAATGCAGACTCCTGTGGATGACTGACTGATTTAAAGAGACTGTGCCAATTTTCCAAGATGAGAAAGCTGATCACAAGAAAAAATATATATTTCTATGTGACACAGGTTATACACCTATTCCAATTGCCAGTGAAATTAGGCTTAAAAAATATTATATCTTAGACACTGGCACTTTTTCCTCATTTTGTTGCTATTTTTTATAGAAAGCCCAAAGCCTGAACTTTCAAAAGTATCTAAGTGTAGCGAATTCCAGTGATTTTAGGGGAACTCACTCTGAACACAGTGATTGCAAAGTCAGATCTATCTACACCATCAAGGAGTGCTGCCGGAGACAGCAGAGGTTTAATTCTGCATAGTATATCATCCCCTCACCTAACAGCTTCCTACCCAATTAGCATAGGTATGCTGCGAAACAGGAAGAAGCAGAGGTTATTTCAATATGTTTACGCATGTGTAATATTGTACTTACATTCAAAATACCAAAATGTGTTACAAATCAAGCCCTTCTGCCTGTACTTTCTGATTTTAACAGGACAGCAGCTGGCAAAAAAAATGCAACAGAAGAAGTTTATAGAAAAAATTCAGTGTTTTCCACCCAAAGCTCAGTTATTCGCATGTGAAGCAGTCTGATAGAGAAGCTTTGGATTACTTGTTTCGCATTTGTGCTTTAGTTGCTTGGTACACTTAGGGGAAAAAAAGTCCTACAATTATGTCCTTCTCTCAGAAAAGAGTGGTTCTGCAAGTATTGCTATAGAGTTTCCCTTTTCTATAGTTTCTAACACAAACTGGGGAAGGTTACATTCAAACTGCACTAAATACTTGTCTTCATTCCAGATCAGAGGATTAAGCTCAGGTTTAAAATTAAATGTAAATTACAAATAAGTATTCAGAAAACGTTAATTAAAAGTATTACGTTCCTGACTCATTTATTGCTCAGCAAGGGTTCCTAAGTATCTTAGCTGGAGAAAGGGGCCATTCACATTCCTCCTTTTTTGACCAAGTCATTGTACATGTCTTAGGTTATCCATTTGCAAGTTAATGTAGTGCTGAAGCAAAGGTTTTCATTTTAAAGAAGTAATATTTCGCTGCAAGATATGCTTCTGCAAGATGTAAAACAATCTTTTTCTAAAGCACTGGGAGTTAATCAGCCTTTCTCTTCATTGCTACAGAGAGGTTTCAAATGGCATAAGATGCTGATTACTTAGATCCTAGAGTCTATAGAATCCCAATACGATTACATTTTCCTCCCTTTGTTATCAGAGTTTATTGTATCTTGGTGTTCAGGTTTTAAGTAGTTTTCAAGTAAAAAAATAAATTAAGAAGAAGGTATTTTCTGAGTCTTCTGAATAATGATCATGTCACATCGGAGCACCATATGAATGCTTAAGGTGGAGCTTGCAAATGACTAGCAGAAGGATCGTTCCCTATCACCACATGTATACTGGATGCATTTCATACAATATAGTGAGCCCATTTCAGGGGAGCATTGCATGGCCCTTGCTTTTAAACCAAGCTCCTTCAAAGACTCACACTAAAAATATCACACAGACCTAATGTGTACCAGTGGCAGTGCTTCTCCTGGCCCACTCGCAGCATTTCTCTTTCACATTTGATCTTTATAGTTTCCATACTGGAGCGATTTGGTTTGCTGAATTCTGGAAATGTCTCAAGTTGAAATGCTAGTGTATTAACCTGCTGTACTGAGTCTCTTTTGTTTCTCTTTACCAGAGTGCTGCTTGCCAATTTTTACAACTACAGCAGATTTTACTATTCAAACAGAACCAGATGGAACACCAGTTCAAAGAACATGTCAGAATTAAATATTTCTTTTTTAATTAGTTGTTTCTGATTTATGCAAAAAAAATTAACATAAGAGTGGGAGAATGTGCCATGAATCCAGATGCAACACAGCCCACACAAGCATTATCTTTTCTCTGTCAGAGACACAGAGGCCTTTTCTTTCATTTTTTCTTGTCTTTTCTTTTTTCCTTTTTGTTTCTGGATTTCATTTTTCTTATACTTTCTGCATCTTTTCCTTCCTCATAATGATGACTGAAGTTCTCTTATGTTCATCAGTCATACTTTTTCATCATTATCTTAAATTTTCTCTTGTAGAAACTGGCTGATCTGCTTCTAAAAAAAATTACTGTACTCAATACTGCAACCCCAGTATCAGTATCTCAATGTGATAACATCCTTTGAGTCCATTCTTTGTTTTCAGTTGGGGGAATCTTTACACTTACATTTTCTTCTGCTGCAGAAAAGGATTTGGGAAGAAGGTGTAGGTTGTGAGGAATATTTCAACTGCTAGAGAAAGCTCATTTCCTTTTTGCTATCAAGCATTCCTATTTCTTTGACATGAATATTTGCTCGTCTTCTATTTCATGCCTCCTCATTTTTGCCAAGTCACATAAGTATCAGTTCAGTAAACTATACTGACTGAGGACAGTTGTTAGGCACAGACTAAAAGCAGAACATGTGATTAGCTGCTTTCTGTTCTGGGGCTTTTAGGATGTTGCTGTCAAGGTCAATGAGAAAGACTTCAGTGACTCAGGAGAGATCTTACTAACAGCAAAATTTTCTCCTCACTTTCTTCATGGAGTTGCCAGAAATATCACTGAGAATTTTGCACAAAGGTCTGAGGTGGTTTTCAGCCTTAACTATTTTTACTTAAACCCAGGATGAATATTTGCACCCTGTCATTAATCAAGGAGTTGTGGTTGTGTAATGACTACTTATTTCAAGGATGAAGACTTTTGGAAGTAATTTTCCAACCAAATTAATTAGAATATTTTCAGAAGTTCTACTAGAACCTGTGCTATTTTTACTTAGCATTATAATCTTCTTTACTTAAAGCTCAATAAATAAAGGAATTAAGTGATAGTTGTGTATACATCATGGGAGAGCATGATTGATCAAATCAACAGCAACACCTAATAAAAAAGATCAACTCTTGCTTAATTAAATATTTGACAGAAGAACAGTGAAGCATCACAACAGTTAATCTGACTCAGAGCACTGTATGCTATCTAGGGAAATGACACAGTTCTCTAAAAATATTTACTTTGGTATGGTGTGTCAAGTGATGGATTATACAGCTTTTCAAGCCACAAAAGATGCCCACAACAAAAAGCTTCCTGTTGTTAATCAAACTCCAGCACTTTGTCCTTTATTTTCTCAGGCTGTTGAACAGACCTACAGTAGGAGTGTTAAAAGCTGGTAAAACTGCTCCCTTGCTACAGCTCCCTCAATAACTGTATTTTACTTAGCAAGGCAGATTTTCATTCTGAAAATAAGGTCTTCCATACTATGACATGGTTATGTATGATGACAGGAAGCAGTAACATTAATTTCAAGTCCTGTGTGTTGTGTGTTATTCTTTATCCAGTAGTTTGCTAAGATTTGCTACATGATACATTGTGCAGAGCTAAATGTTACTCTTTTTCCTTCTCCTTAACTGATCTCTAATAAAATGCCACCCCTTGCATATCTATGCCTTAAAAACGTGTCACTCACCCACATTTTTTGGAGATGGTAAAACAGCAATAAAAATATTTTTCCTGGATACTAAAAGATATTGCAGAATAAATAGAGAGGAAGTAATTCATATGTAGAAACAGCTAGCATCTTGCAATATGCTCTCACAGGAAAGAAACTGGTTTTAGAAGTAGGAACAACTGGGGCTTTTTTTATATGAACATTTCTCTCCTGGAAAAAAATACACACTTGGGATGTTCCTCATTTCTTGTAAGTTAGGGGCCCATTCCTATAGGCAAGTCTGCTTCCAGTGTTGTACTTACGAATAAAGTCAGTTACATTGCAGCACAGGCAATTATCAAAGGCTGTGTTTTTGGATAAGGCCCTAAGGCATCATTTTCCAAGAGAGATATGCTTTTTAATGTGAATGAAAGTGAACAAAATTTGAAAAAAGAACTAGCAACATACTGCAGTTAGTCAAAGCTGAAACTCTGGTCACGGAAATGAAATGTCAAGTTTTCAGGTTTGGAGACAGCTGCCTATCTCAGATCACAGCCTTACAGCATGCAGTAACTTACAGAATCACTTGCATCCTCCAAAATAAATAGCAGATGTTTGTTTATCATACTTGCAGAAAGTTAAATGTCAAATAATTGCAGGGAAATGCATTTGATGTTCATATTCAAAAGTACTGTATTTCATCACCACCTCTCTCCACAGTTCATTTTAACATGAAACACAAGTTCTTGAAACAAAAAGGACAAGAAGGCCAAAACAAAAAGCTAGCTGTTAAAGATTTGTGTTACTATCTCAGCTGGAGGAGACTGGATCTGAGGAAAATGGGTTACCTCTGGTCATGCTAACACTTGGAGACCTCTGTGGAGAGGACATACTAAATTGACTGGAAATTACACAGGCAGTTGGATTCCATAAGCATAAGCCTCCAAAAAGCATAAGAGTTCCTATCTGGTGACACAGCTGTACTAGAGCTACTGCCCTCTGCAATGATTCCTCTGGATAACATGGTACACAAGAGCTGTCTTAGCACAGCCACATTTTGGTACCTTCAGGTTCCAGTTGTTAACAGCAGTTCATATGCTTGAACTTGAACTCTAAGCAGTCCCTGTGACATTTAAAATGTGTATTTTATGCACAATTTTGCATTTTACAGAAAGTAAAGTTTCAAAAGAGACTGGAAAGAAAACAAAATACGTCACAAAGTGATGAACAAAGGTGAGCTTAACAGCCCCTTAAGATCTGTCATGCAGTTGCCAAGGTAGTCTTCTACACAATTTATTTCTACCACCTTTCTTAGACAAGAAGATTGGTACATTAAGAGCCTGATTTACAAACATAGTTTAGCAACGCAGAGGAGTGCTCATTGTTGCAATTCTGTTTGTATGCACCTGGAGAGGAGCGGTTCCTCTCCAGAGGCCACTGCAGAGAACTGTCAAAGGGGGGAAAATGTCTTAGGTGCTACCTCTCTCCTGGACCTCCTCAATGACACAGAGTTATTACTGAAAACTCCAGTGCTTCTGCTTCTCTGCTGCTTAGCCCCACTTTTCTTGTTTGCACTGCTCCTTTCTCACAAAACACTGATGAAGAAAGATTATTCTTTTTTCCCCTATCAGCATGTGAGCAAACACCCCTCATATGTGGCAGGTCTGGGGTTGCAGCTTGCTTTTGCAAGGGGTTTAAAGCTGTGGCACGCAGCTGAACACTCGAGCCATCAGCCTCCAGACACTCCAGGAGACAACTGCTGTTGACATAGTTCTAGTTTTCAAGAAGCACATAAAGACTTTCTGATCCAGAAAGAGAACGTCTATGTGAAGAGATGTTCTCCTTAACAACAAGAGATGCCTCCCTCCTCCTGTACTGTATTACACAGTTACTGGAGCCAGGAGTGCTAATGAGGTTGCCTCTTCCCTACCTATAGGCAATAAATTAGAGGTTGTCTCAGAATCTCTCTCTCTCCCAGTGGGCTGTTTACTTCTGGCAGGAGAATTTCTGCCTGCCGTTTGAATTCTGCTGGATTTTAGGCATGAAGGTAGATGTCTAAATCGTTTGTGTGTTTAGGACTTAGTTCTGGGGAGTGAGATAGATGCTGTAGGATATTCAGTGACCCAGGAGTTAAGGCGGTGTACTGAATACCAGCATTTGGGACCAAGCAAAATCTGGGGGCCTGAAGTTCTTTGATGAGACAAGCCTGAGTCGCCTGAATGGTCAGTGACTGGTAGCTGTAATTGTCAGCTCAGGCATGAGCTAATCAAACCTTCCCCTAAAGCCCCAATGTTAAATTTTAACTTGGCTTCAAATACCTAGAACTCTTGTAATAGGCCATTGCTTGACTATATTCACAATGAAGTACTTACTGTATATTAAAAAGCCCCTACTAGAATAATTTCAAATCAGTTGGAATGATACAGGCTTGGGACCCTAATCATTTCAAAACTGAAGAGCTGTTTCAAATTGTAAGAGAAGCAGATCATTTAAATAACTTAGCTCTGCACTCCCTCAGACTTCCAGATTTTCAAGTGCACTTCAGCCTGGAAGTGAATGTGGTATTGGACATAACTCAGTGCAGCACACTTTACAATCAGCAGAGTACAGTTTGGAGAGCATTTGAAGTTAAGCTGAGATTGCTCAGCACCGTGATGCCCAGATTCCCCCATTAACTTTCAGATTGCAACAATCTAACATCTGAGACTCTCCAGTTACTTTAAATCACTTGATTGTTTTTGTAAGGTGGTGCAGGGATATTTTTTTTTTTTAAGACTGAATCTTTTTATCACACTAAACAAAATGTTGCAGTATTTCACCCCTAAAGACAAGGGCTAAAATGTTACATATAGACTTTAACAGCCTTAAAAACTGGGGCAGGGGCAGCGGCTTTGCCCTCAAAGCTAGTTCTATCTGTCACACACAAGGCTGCTATTCTTGTGTTGGAAGACTTAAAAATGCCTTGCATATGACATGGGCATTGAGACAGCAGCCAGTCTGTCCTCAATAGCACTTCCTTCAGCCTTTTGAGAGAATGCAGAGCATGTTGATTTAACCGCTCCAGCGCCTTTGGTTATATGACATACATCCAGGAAAAAGGATGCCTGTGGGACACAGGGGACATATATTCTGCATCCTGCGTACTTTGGAAATAATGAAAAAACCTGAGACATTCATGGGACATTCACTTGAGAAGGGTTAATTCAACCTATTATTATCCTACTAAAGTCTGGACAACTGAAGTTTAGGGGAATAAATTACTCTGATTGATAATTTGTCAGTAGTATCATTTTATATTGAAATTAAAAGCTTTGCTTTAGGAAACAAAGAGAAGTTTCTAGCTGCAGAGAAAGAGGGTGATGAATTTGATTTGAATTGGTTTGTTGTTATGGCTAAAGAAATGGCAGGTGTTTCAAAGCTGTGGTCACCAACCTGACTGTGAGAAAGTTTCCTGCCTAGTTTCAGCCATTTGGCAGCTGGACTTGTGCACTGGGACAAAGATTTCTTTTGCCAGCAAAACCAACATGAGTAGCCACACTCTTGCACCCACATCATCCTCCCAGCTATGCCGATACACCTTCTGTGATGCCACATGATGAACTAGATGAGGAAACAGATCTGGGTGACAAATAAATAACTTGGAGAGGGGAAGTTTAACCTAAATCACTTGTCCATTTGGTTGCAATGTACCTTCATGAGAGAAGGAGAGAGAGAAGATAGAAGACAGAAGGCCTCTAACACACATTCATGTGCACATCATAGCATCCATTTCTCCAGCAAGTTCAAAATGCCATTATTTTCTAATGATTAAAGTTCACTACATTTGACAGTTGGAACAGAATTATTACACTTGTGCTAATGCTTCTTTCTGTTTTCTTCAAATACATCATATGGTACAAGCAACTCATTTGCCTTTTTCCCAACACAGTCACACAGTGATTCATAATTATCCTGTGACTAATACACATGGGATTCTTTTCTCCTTTTCTGTTTGCAAGTGCTCCTGGGTTTTAGCAGAATTCTTGTTATCATTCCCTAAGTGCATTACTTTGATACTGTACTATTAAATTTCATGCCATTTCTAATACTGCAGTCCTCAGAGTCATTCAGTTCTCACTGCATGACTCTCCCCTGTATTGACAATGCCTTGCAGCTTTTTGGCCTTAGCGAATTTCATTAGCATCTATGGAAGGTAGATAATGAAAGTATTAAGATTGTTCACCAAACTGATCCTTGAGGAACTTCTCTAGTAACTTTTCTGCAGCCTGGTGGTCCCCACTCGCAGTGATGGTGTCTGATTCCTCTCCCACAGAGGAAAGGAAATTCTCTGGCATGAGAATAGCCCTCCTGGCTCATTAGGCAAATGTTCCCATGTCCTGTGATGACACTGTTTACAAAAGAGATTAGGGATATGTTATTATCAACAATATGTTGCAATTTCCTTTATATAATATCCTTATTATCGTTGTAAAACATGGGGGGGTCAGAGGGGGTGTCACTTCTGCAGTGCTGTTGTGCCCTGAACTGATTGTACTCATGTCCCAATTCATTCTTTACCACAGGTAGACCTAGGCCTTCTCCGCTTTGTTTCTGGAATTGGGACCCAAGGAGCCATCTCAAAAGAAACAAAGAAAGAATATTATCTGAAAACATACCGTGTAGATGTCAGCTCCAATGGAGAGGACTGGATTACACTGAAGGAGGGAAACAAGCCTGTTGTAAGTGTTTTCTCTTTTACATCTCTTCGGCCAAGAAATAGGCTGTTGAATTGTTTAGTTACTATCAGTTGTTAAAAAAACAGGAATAAGGTATCACAGGTTTAATCATGTTGATCAGGGGTAGCAATATCCCAAATCCAAAAGACAGCTATTGTCTCAGTAGTAATGGGCCAACAAGAAATTGTTTATCTAAAGCCAAGAACAGCTGAAAAGGGTGCAAGGACTTGCCCTGCCTGTTGTGCCCACCATAATTTGAGTGGTTTGGGTCTTTTCCCTGGAATGTGCTGCTGTTTCCCAGTTTGCCAGAGATTTTTCTATGTGACCTTGAGAAAAACATTATGGGGAACCTTTTGAAAAATATGTAGATCCCTTATCTGTAGTGAAGCTCTGGTTGTGCAGTGTGTCAGCACCTCAGCTCCCCGTGCATAGCCATGCTGTCTTGCAGGAGTGCTAGCAAGCCATTAGTAGTTTGATAGACTTCCAAGCATCTCAGTGATGGGGGTCATGCAGACAGATAATTAGGCACATCTTTCCATCCTTATAGATTTTTATCACCTTTCCATTTATCAGCAGATTTGCTCTCTGTGACCTCCCAATGAAACAGCTTTAGACACTCGTAAGAAAAATCTTCATTATCCCCTACCATGAGCATAAAGCTCGTTACTGAGAAGTCAGTTCTGTTCCAACTCCCACATGAATAGTCCCAGTGAGGCTGTGCCTCCCTCTCCACCTCGCTCAGGATGTGCCTGGGAGCAGCATCCCCAGAGGCTGCCAGGGGCTGATGCAACTGGAAAGGTTTTGTGGTACCTCCCTTACAAAATAGCTTTTGTGTGATCCGTCTGTGAAGACACAGAAGACACAGAAGAGCTGTGTAATATTAAACTCTATCTGTGTAACTATATCTAACTCTAAATATTTGGTTACTTGTTTGTCCCCAATTCATCCATAAGTGCTATGCCAAGTCCACTACATTTATCTAATCAAAATGGTAGCAGTGTTTAACACATACAACTTTCTATTGTAAAACAATAAAAAATGAATCCCAAAAGCTTCTCTTTGACAGGTATTATCCTGGTTTTACACAGAAGGAACCTTAGAAGGTCAAATGCCACAATGTGGGCACTGTATAATGATGTATAAAGGTACAATAACTGACTTGCCCAAAGTCACAAGAGGAGCCAATGCAGTAGCTGGTATGAGACACTGGCTCTGGTTCCAGTAATCTGAACAAATGCCTCTTTCAAAATCAGACCATGACTGATTTTGATTACCAGATTCAATTTGCAAACTCTCCATGAGTGTATTTTACATGAGTTTTTCTTGTACATGCTGTCCTTAATTAGTGAGAACACTTCCTAAACCTGTGTTATTTGTTCAAAGGGTTTATAAAACAATCAAGTTTCTAAAATGGCAACATTTTGCTGTTGATCAGGACAAGAAAAAACTACACAGCAGTCTCCCTCTGATACCTTTATTCAAATTAAAAGTTAAGGAGACTTGGCCACTGAAAGAACAACAAAAGCAGGCAGCTGCAGATCTCAAGGCAGCCTCACACAAGTGTTGCACTAACCATGTATAAGAAGCTGTGTACTTTCGAGAAAAGACTCATTTTCTCTGTCAGATGCAGACCTTCAGAAAAGTACAGCAGGTCCTCCCAGAGAAGAAAGTTGCTGAAAAGAAATGTAGCTCCATTTAAAATCTCTCGCTAGATATGAAACTCCTATATTAAATTACTTGAGACATAACTGAGCCTGATGAGTTGACAGCTGTGCACTGCTGGCCTCCTCTCCAAATTAGTACAGTTATTGCAAGTAACAAACAGGAAAGTAGACAGTATGTGTAAGAAATGGGAGAATCTCCCATAAAAGGGCAGGGGTTTGTATCCATGGAAAACAACAGGAAATTGGTTCCCTCTACGTGAGGAAGAAGCAGGAAGCTGAATCACCTTCTTCGGACTAGAACATTGCAAGGCTTCACCTCTGCTAGGAAGGAGCGCATCTGCAGGATCCTCAACATGAAAGCACAGCACAATCCTGTCCCTTCTTGTGGAAGTCTCATTGTTCATCTAATTTCACAGTTAGCCTCAAGGGATGCAGAGAAAATCTTAGAGCCTGCTATATAGATTTTAAATAGACTGCCAGTACACAAGGATAAAGAAAGTCTGAGTATTTGTTAAAAAGGATTTAAAAATGGAAGGTTAACAAAGCAAGCTTTGCACGACACACTTTGCAAAACTCTTAAGCACAAGGACAGAAAAATACATGTTTTTATCCTAACTGCACATGGGATTTTTATATGGCCTAACTGGAATCCAAACTTTTAATTTGGGCCTGAGGTTCTGTAGCTTTTTGCATCATTCTGCAAGTGCACAAGGAATAAAAATACCCTAATGGGGCACTGAGGGATTCTTCCAGGACACAGCAGTCCTTGGGTGACAAAGACCAGTGTATATCATTCCTATGTATAGATCTGGGCATTAGGAACACCTCAAAATAGGCAGGGAGCAGACAGACCCTTGTTGCAGTCCGGTGAGCTCCTGCTTTCACGAAGGCCCTGAGCTCTCCTGCAGCATTGTGGTGTGTTGTAGGACTCTGCAGGTGGCAAGTATTTTTTAGTAACACTGAACACCTTACATCTTATTTCTCCGTCCCCAAGAAAAGCTTATCTGTGTGCAAAAGTTGTGTTAGGAGTTTAATGAAATAGTTCCCCATGCAAGTCTTTTGTCTCATCCGCCCCAGCAAAATAACCCTGGTTAGACCTTGTATCATAACTATCTGTAAAACACAGAATTATAAACACCATTTAAGAGAAAGCCTAACAAATATATACTTTTTCTTTCCACACAAAGGTGTTTCAAGGGAATAGCAATCCCACTGAGGTTGTTTACAGACCTTTTGCCAAACCAGTTTTAACACGGTTTGTGCGAATTAGACCTGTGTCTTGGGAAAATGGAGTATCACTGAGATTTGAAGTTTATGGCTGCAAGATAACAGGTAGGTCTTGGGAAGGATCTTAAAACCAAGAGAATTTATTGTGCCTATGTTTTAGGTTTTATTTTTATAAGTGAAATGCATCTTCACTATTTCCACTGTAAAAAAAAAAAAAAAAAAAAAAAACACAGGAAGCCAAACTTCCAGTGTTATCTGACTGTTGTTCTAGTATTATCTTTCAGCTTTAAGTGAAAAGAAATTAAGGTTTAATCACTTTTCTTGCAATTATTTTGCAGCTCCATGCAAAATACCTGACATACACAGCTATTTCGCAAATTCCCATCTTGTTTTACCTTCCAGTCCCTCCTTCTCACACCTGCCATTTGTAGGTTGTTCTCAGCAGGTTTCCCAAGGAACAAACATACATAACTAAGTTTAAAAGCATTGCAAGGTACAAACGCTTAGATCTGAACCCTATTCAAGCAACTAGGCATAGATAGTCAGGTTCCTGCTAGTGATCAGCGTTGGAATGGAACTCCTTTATATCGCACAGTTAACTACCAAAGTAACTGTGCAAAGTGCTTTCTGAAGTAACAGCAAAAGGCATTCATTATCATCAAAATACTATCTTGGGGNNNNGGGGGGAACCAAAACCACCAACCAGGTGCAAGCAGGAATTTTTTTAGAAGTCTTTTTTTTCTAATTTTAGGATTTCTATAACTCCTGCAAAATGGAGGCATTTTTATATGTAAAAATACAGCAAGTTACAGATTAAAGAAAATATTAATGATTTAATGTTTTTTACAAAGCTGATTTTTCTAAAAAATATCTAGCATCATTTTATAGCACTTAATACATTGGCACTAATTTTTAATTGTTCTAGGGATATTTTTTCCCCCTTAAGGTGTTTCTTCACTCTTGAAAATGTTTCTTGGAACTGGTTTCTATACAGAAGAAAAATAAGATTACTGACTACTATGCTATAGAATTCCAGGTCATTCTATGAAATCTTTTCAAATTAGATGAAGGTAATATCAGCAGAACTGCTGTTACATTCTATATTGGAAATCTTCATTCCTTGTTAGCAGCTTTTCCTACTTCTAAAATATTTATCTGGGACCATAAAAGAAGCAACTATTTAGCCTCTGTGTCATCTGAAAAAGCCTGAGAGACCAAAGAAATACAATAGGAAAATCTCACGTATGGCAATAAATTAAATTTTACAGACTGTATAAGAGATTTCCATTTCCAGTGTCACCAAAATTAGGTAATCTGCAACCAGGTTCTGGCTGATTTTGGAATTTTTCTCTAGGGAAATATTCACAAATTCAGATGTGACCCTGCACTCTTTTGCTTTAGCAAGAAGAATAGAGAACAAGAATAGAATAGGATTTTCTGATCCTTTTGGTTCCCATCAAGCCAGAAATACTTGTGGTATTTTGGTACTTCCTGCCAAAACTAGGATGTGCAAGTTTGAACAAATGAAAATTATATACAAATCCAAATGTATTATTTTGGATATAAGAAAGAAATAAGTAATTGCTCATGATAGTTGAATTGACTGATGTGTCCTGTTTCTGGTTTGGTGCTTGTGAAGATTAACTATTTAATCTATTTGTTGTTTTCTCTGTAGATTATCCTTGCTCTGGGATGCTGGGTATGGTGTCTGGGCTCATTCCTGACTCTCAGATTACTGCATCTACTCAAGTTGATCGAAACTGGATTCCAGAAAATGCTCGCCTCATAACAAGCCGTTCAGGTTGGGCACTGCCACCAACTACTCATCCATATACAAACGAATGGCTTCAAATAGACCTTGGTGAAGAAAAAAAAGTAAGGGGCATAATTGTCCAAGGAGGCAAGCACCGAGAAAACAAAGTATTCATGAAAAAATTCAAAATTGGCTACAGCAACAATGGATCAGATTGGAAAATGATCATGGATTCCAGCAAGAAAAAGATAAAGGTAAGGAGGAAAGCTCTGCACTAAAAAAAGTTGCATTTAAAAAAAGTTTGCATTATATTTCTACACATCTATCTCTGACCTTAGAAAAGGCACCCAATTGGGATGAAGCCAAGCAGGACTCCTAGGGCAGCAGCCTTTAAGGGATGCTGTGGGAACCATCCCATGCCTAAGGGCAGAAGCTGGCCTTAGGACATTTACCTCTCCCTGTGGCAAAGGTTTTGTTCATTCAACAGCTAGTTCAGACTTGGTTTCTGACAAGGGTCGTGTGCCTCTGTGGCCCCTAGGTTACTGCAAAATCCCATGTAACGGTAATATGCAACACTGCCAGAAAAGTAGAGTTTCCTCTGCAGTTTTTCCACTGACAGTGCACGAACCTATTTGAGACACTGAATTTTTTTTCTTTTGCATCTTTTTTGTCTGAGCTGTAGAATGAGAATGGTGTTATTTAACTCAAAGGGGTACCTGTTGGATTTCTGAACTGTGTGTAGAGTGCTCTGAGAGCTTCACAGGCTCTCTGTAATGGTCTCATCCAAGTCCCTCTGAAAGAAAGTGATGGAGGTTTTGATGTGTTATCCCATCCCAAGTGAAAAATACTATTTACTGTCACAAGTGAAGCACCTTGGAGGTTGCTTGGGAATAAAGGGCAGCTGGTTCATAGGTTCAAGCAGAAATAGCAAGACATTTACAGAGGAGGGCCAAATGAATTGCTGGGTTAGATGCCAAGGAAAAGAAGATGAGTGTGGCCCAGAAAAGTTTCTGGGAATGTACCTATGTTGGTTTATCTTTGAATGTATGCTTTTCAGGACAGAAATTGCACTCAGTGTTTAGCTTGTTTATGCCAAATCCCATTTGTTACGTCTTCTATCTCATTTTGCTATCATTGCTCACAAAGTACATTTTTGCCTCAAAAGGTACAACCCTTTTTTAGTCTTCCTACCCTGTTCCTTGAGGAAACTAGTGGGCATGCAGTCCTGTTCACAAACTGGTGCTGCAGTACTGGGATGATCAGGGAATCATATACCAAAATGTGCTCTCAAAAGGCAAATCAACATGGTGCTTGGCAGATGGGAATCCTGAGGACTGCTCCGTATCTCATCTGCGTTAGTCTGAAAATTAGATGTAAAAGCTGTTTTGCTATATAGACTCATCCATTGGACAAACCTGTGTTTCCTTAAAGGAAAAGCTGAGTGGGCCTATGGATGTAGCTTTTCCAGGCACATTTGGTAAATATTGGACTTCATTCTCTCCTGTTTTAATCTCACTGAATATGTCTGCATTTTCTCACTTCTCATCACTTTTCATCATTTGTTTGGGGGATTAAAACTAAATGAATTCAGCCTTTGCAGTCAGCTCCTTTCTCTTGTTACCATGAGTTTTGACTTCATCATAAAGTGTGAAGAGAGTGTAAATCAACAATGGGATCTAACCATTTTCTTTCTAAAATAGATGTTGTTTTGACATGTACTTCTACACTGTGGCTCAACGAGGGAAAAAAATAATGCCATATGCTTTCAAAGCAGTGCGCCGTCTGCTGCATGGCTTTCTGTTTTCTAATACAAGCACTTGCCATCATTGTCAGAAGTTAGCAGTTTGACAAGAAAACTCGTGTGCTAACTAATGCATTGAGCCCATCCTCAGTTTTCATCACTACCAGAAATGAACTTTCAAGATTAATGGAATGGAGAGGGCTGGAATCCAAATCTCTTGTGGCATAATTATAATTCTTCCCAAAAATTCAAGACATTTAATAAACTTTCTTCTGCAGCACAAGTTTTCTTTAAAGAGAATCAGATAAATCCCATGATTTGGGAGTCTTAGGGATTTGAAATGTTAATACTGGAATGTAGTATTTTTAAATTTAAGTGGAGCTGGATGGGACAGCATGCTATAATGAGTCACAGCAGGAATGTGGATTAGAAACAGCCCTGTTATATGAAATGAAACACATCGTTTCACTTGGTTAAAGTCTTGACTTCCAATAAACAAACAACTGCATTTTAGGAAAAGAAAGAGCAGTGACAAGCTAAACATAACAGAGTATGTCCAAAAGATGAAACATCACCTTGTTTCTCAACATGTCATCCATGCCTGCAGCTCCTTTCACTAGAACTATCATAACTCCTTCCTCTTCGGCTGACCCAATTTCTGCTATTTTTTGAATGTGCAGAATATTTCCCCCTTTAGCCTAGCTCAAGCACTCAAAGGAGTGAACATCACAAATCCTCAAATGACTACACAGAACCCCATTTTAATTTCAAGATCCAATTTGTATTTCTTGTCCATAGTCTTACTCAAGCTTATTCCATAAAGTCATCTTTCTCTTTCATACTTCTTTCCTCCTTCCACTTTTTCAGTATTTTTACTCCTCCTTTCATCATTTCTGGTACAAGAAACATCTGAATATCCTGCCATTTGGAACAACCTTTTTAAATTTTTCTGCAACCTTTATTTTGATTTTAAAAGATATTAGGAAGAATTTTTTTCTTCTCACCAGTTTAGCTTTTCTTTTGTTTAGATCTTATTTATTATACTTATCTTTGTAATGAAGTAAAGCAATTTGTGGCATAGCCTGTATAAAAGACACTTAGAAAGTGAAGTTTTACTTTACTACATACTCTTCTCTCTTACACCACAAAGAATATCAGTACGTGTTTTAAATGAACAGTCAAAATTTGAATCACAGGCAGCTCTGCACTACAAAGGACAATGATTCAATATAATTCTAGATGCCTATTGAATTCTAATGTCTATGTGTCAGTACTCCAGTACTGATGTCTTTTATAAAACTGTTTTCATTATTGTGTGTTGCTATTAAGACTACTATTAAAAAGGAGGCAAGGATTCCTCAGATACATGTGTCTGTCTACATTTTACACGTAAAATGGCATTCATTCTTTCTCATGGTAGGTAGCTTTTTCTGATCATTTGTACTATATTGCCATTCAAATATAATAATATGTAAATCCATGTTCATTAGATATGACAGACCATCTACATGTGAATTTTTGACAACTGTTTTCCATGCACTGGCACAACACCAAGTCAACCAGTGCCCCCTGAAGCCACCTTGGAGGTTCAATCTCCTCTACAAAGCAGGAGCAGAAGCATTAATGTCAAAATTATTTTCAATTTAATTTTTTTTATTTAGTTGGTCATAGTCTCCCACCACAACTGGCACTCTAACCAATGGCCAGAAGGGGTTGTGGACCATTGGTTCATAATACAAAGGTGTAGAGTAAAAACTAGCAAGGCTTTTAGGACTGCACTGAAAAAATAAGCAGCAATCAGCTTTACCTATGGTGGTTTTGTCCTTGGGAAATACAGCCAGCTATGGCCTGTGTTTCCTCTGCCCCAGATCAATAGGAGCAGTTCATTGCAGGCTGGGTTTTGTTCTCATCCAAAATGAAGGGCCTCTGGTGGTTTCTTCCTGAAGAAGGCTTCAGGCTTCACATAGATGAATTGGAAGTATCTTATAATAGCGCTTCTAATCTCAGATTTGAACTCTAGTTCAAAGAGATGTTTTTTAATGTTCAACCATTTAACTAATCCATAGAAAAGTTGAAAATACTTTACTTTTACTTCCTTGCTATATACATTTTTTACCATAAAATAGGGTAAAAATAACTCCTTTTGCCTATCTTGGGTTATAAGCTCTTCATGGCAAGGACTGTTTCTTTGTACAGCTAATTCATTCTAGGGACCAATCATTTCCATGGAGGCACCTGAGGTGTTGCTGTAAGTACAAATTATAACTTGTTCTATCTGCAAAAGATCACTGACAAGAGAAGCCAAAGCTATCAAACAAATGCCATTGAGAGCTGCATTATGGCTGAAGAACACAGTGCAACTCAGAGAAGACATTTTTGTCTGAAATGTACATTTGCTGACCTGCCTTGCCTGTTGGATTATATTGCAGTTTTGTCAGGAAGCAGCTTTCTTCTTTCTTTCTTTCTTTTTTTTATTCTCATTCAATAGCAGGCTCACTGGAAGAACTCTTGCAGCTACTGTTCCCAGACTTTAATTTATGCCTTTTGAAATAACTACAACTTGTGAAACTCTGTCACTGGGGGAAATCAGATTGAAATTTTCTCTTGAATAGTTGGATTATTATTGTAACCACTTAAAAGGTGACAGGATCTTCACCTCAGCCATTTTTTTTTCCCTGAGAAGTGTTGAAAATGTCACCCAGTTAAACCCCAGATCAGACCGTCATTTAAAAATGTCTCATTAAACACTCAGCTCTTGTTATGACCCTGATGGATTGGTTGCTACTGAGTTTATGAAAAATGAAATGCATTACTTTTCCAAGAAGCTTTAACTATGTATTTTCCATTCTTATTTAGGACAGGAATGCCTGACATTTATTAAGCAGTTAGAATCTGGCTTACTGCTCACCTAATTCAAAGACTAGAGAATGAAGGAAAAAAAAGATGATTATTGAAAATACTGAAATACTGATAATTTTTTTTTCATTTAACAAGTAGCATTTGTCATGCTTTGCAGACTTTTGAAGGCAACACCAACTATGACACGCCTGAACTGCGGACTTTTGAACCTGTATCGACAAGATTCATCCGCATCTACCCTGAGAGAGCCACACACGGAGGACTGGGGCTGCGAATGGAGCTGCTGGGCTGTGAACTCGAAGGTAATTGCTCTGCTAGAGATGAATGCACTTTATTATTTTCATAAATACATTCTCTACTTGGACTACTGCTGAACACACTGTGTCTGTACAGGCAGCACATTGGACTCTTGCTTCTGTGACTGCCATTAGTGCTCTTTCTTGGCCTAATCAGTTCCTTCTCTGCAGACATTTGAATATGCCCAAGGCACAAATGTTATTCTTTCTCCCATTCTTTTGTTGAATCACAGTGATATTCTCCACATGGTTTTCTGTTCCCTTAAGCAGCCTTATGATTATACTTTCGAGAAGCACAGAGGTATTAGGAGAGAATAAAGACAGGAACTTAAATTTTATGTTACCATGATACAACCCTGGAATAGATGTTTTCTGAGAATGCAGAGGGAATTTTGCTCTAAATATAGCAATTATGTCCCTTGCTCTTTCAAAGGACGTGAAAGTCACACCAGACACTATGGTGGGCAATGATAACTTGGCTGGACAGTGTCTGTGCTGTTCCTTTTGAGGGGTAAAGGGGGCCTCTTTGTTCCTTACCAAGCTTTAATTTTGCAAGAGTATGTAGGAGATGAAAGACCCAGAAAAGCAAAGTTTAGACATTTACCCTTGGACTGTGACATGAAGTCAAGCTTTGATTCTTGTTATATAAACAATAATTATTTAACTTCATAGATAACTACAGATAACACTACGTGAATTTCACAATCTTGTCTGGTGGATGATGGTGTAGTGGCATGGCTTATAAACTACACAGCTTAACAATACACAGAATAACAAACCGTGTTATTCAGGGTTTCATATGATACCTCATACAGAAGTAGCTGAACAGGCTCCTAGATGAATGGAGCTGACTGCTCTGCCTCCATTTCTTTCTCATCATTTCCCCCCCAAGGCGGAAGAGTGGGAGGCATTTGCTGTGAGAACTGATGAGTTCTGTGTTGTTTCTTTAAGTGAAGGCCAGACTGAATAAGTATGCTTTTTACTTGGCCCGGAAAGTGGGGAGGTTGGAAATACTTCTTAGTTCCTGCAGGAAGTCCTAATTTCCTGTGGGAATACTTAGTTCCTGCAGACTATTGTGCTACTTGCTCAGAAAAAAGAAAACCCAGCACCTGCCTTATGTAAACTTACAACCTGTGGGCCAAGTCCTTTGGCCATAGGGCTCCTGTAACCACCTAGATATCAAGGAGTCTGTGGACCACCTTGCAAGAACACATTGCTCAGTGAGATGTAGAAGCCAAAGAGGAGACTGACCAGGCAAAACAACTTTACTTTTAGGCAAACTGCAACGGCAAGTGCATTTTTTCCCTGGGACACATCTTGCATTTTCTTTCTGCCATGGTGTACTTTTGAAGGGTGCTCACCCGTAGGTCACCCACAGACAGGTGAGGCCATTTCTCGTTTACTGGCAGGAGAAGCATAATAAGAAAACTTTGTTGTATAATTGCATCTTAAGGAGGGAGGTGAATGAAGAGAAGTCACTTGAGATTTACTGAGCAAGAAAGCAGTTGAGATGAGAAAAGAAGCATGGAGGTAGGCACAGACAGGAGTAGAAAACAGCTCTCCAACAGTAATGAGCAAGGGGAAGTTTTGTGTGCTTGAAGCATCCCGGGGGGCTTATATGAAATGATGGCAGAGACGTAGGGAAGCTTGAGGCTATACAGGGGCATGAAGATCAAGACAAGAAACTTAACTGGATGTAGAAAGCTAGAGGGAGCTCCCAGAGGGTTTTTTTAAGCAATGTGGGGAACAGACACTCTGCATAATTCATAATAGGCACAGAACTGTTTCTTGAACTAGGGATAGATTGTACCTGTAAAGCATAGGTCAGGGTCCTAAAGAGCCATGTTTCATCCCAGAATATAGCTACTTGAGAAACCACCACTCCCCCTGACATTTTCAGGCCAAGAAGTCCATGCATGTGGTCTTATGTGGCCAGCAGGCTCTGGGGGCAGTAGAAGGGCAAAAAGGAATCTGAGAAAGGGATGAATAATTGCATAGCTTATAATGAGAATAAAAGATTGTTAATGAAAATAACAGTAGGTGAGAACAGACAAAAGCCTGGATCACATTCCCAGAGTGGTTATCTTAAGCCAGGGAACTATACTTGCAGCATAAAACAGAAACCTCAACATAACACCAAGTATCTGTATTCTGATTTTCCAGATGTGGTGTG
Source organism: Elanus axillaris (assembly GCA_026212715.1). Classification (NCBI taxonomy): domain Eukaryota; kingdom Metazoa; phylum Chordata; class Aves; order Accipitriformes; family Accipitridae; genus Elanus; species Elanus axillaris. The sequence continues at coordinate 29,367,187 of JANZLQ010000078.1, read as the reverse complement.
TTTTGCAGATACTGGGGTATAGATATATTTTCTGGCATCTTGCACAAATCTCGGGCTTTTAACTGTAATTACAAAGGTCAGAGTTTTACTGGTTATGCAGCAGCTACCAGAAAGTCATCACCAGTGAGAAGCAGGCAGGTGGCTGGGAGGGATGACTGACATCACTGATGTCTTATTTATTTATAACTTCAACAGAAACAAAAGAAACTCCTTCCAGATCTCCTTATTGAGCACAAAGTGATTCTACATCACCGTGCCTTCCTGCCACTGTTACCAGGACTCAACTCAGACATTTCCTCTCTCCCATGTGCTCTGCAGAGATGTTTATTCAGCAAGGTAGTGGGTGCTGGAGAATTACCACCATGAGCATGCACCCCTCCTGCTCCTTTGTACAAGCCCACTCACAGGCACTTTGACCTGCAATAGAATGACGGGTTTTCTATCCCGCACCTCCCCTGCCCAAGACTCCCATTCTGCCTTGCCAGGCTTTCACTCGTTGGTAGGAACAACAAACACTCATCAGCCAGTGAATAGACAGTCCAGGGCTTTGCTGCCCAACTCTGTTCAGCCCTTGGGCTCAGATACAGCAGAGTGCCTTCATGCAAGGAGGCAGAACAGATACATCCCATCACAAAGAAATACTAACTAACCTGCAAAGTAGAGTCACTTCATTCCTCAGATACAACACATGAAGACAGCATATGGTGCTCATCAAAATGTTACTGCCAATTGCATGCTGATTCTCCAGCACATGTTTTAACTGAACGCCTGGATTTTGTTTCAGCTCCTACCGCTGTCCCTACTGTTTCTGAAGGCAAACCCGTGGATGAATGTGATGATGACCAGGCAAACTGTCACAGTGGCACAGGTGATGACTACCAACTGACAGGTGCAGAAACCATCCTCATTCCATTGCAGCTTCATTGTAGCTCATATCCATCACCAGTTACCAGCTAAACATTTGCAATGATTTAATCACTCAACATAAATGGACATTGGTATGCAGTTTGTATTGTCAGTGCTGTCAAAACATAGGCATCTGCCTTTTACATGTGACAATACTTTTGATTGTTTTTTCAGCTATGTAATTTTTGAAGCAAATAATAGTGACTAGCTGGGAGAGAGGGCAATTTTTTTGAGCGGGAATTGTGTCTAATCAAATGTCCTAATCAAACTTTCTCTTATTGAGAAAAAAGCTGGACAAACCTTTTGAGGTTTATTGTCTGAGACTGAAGAACTCAAAATGAAATATTATTTAGGTTCAAGATATGTATACACTTCTATACCTAAAATTTAGTATAGGACTCAAATCTCAGCCCCAAACCTTTCCCAGACAGAAACAAAGCAGATTAATTTCATCAAAGCATACTCACACTTACACTGTCAGAAATATTTCCATGAGCTTCCCCACCAACACTGCATTACAGCCACAGAGGGGCTGATGTTCTCCAAGCTCCCATCACTAACAGAAAAGTAGGAGGGAGAGACATAACATAGTCTGCATCTGGAATGGAGGAAGCTTGCTGGTTTTCATATTCTCCCACTTTTGCACAGAACCACTGTCCTTCTGAGAGAGCTGACTGTGCGCCACTATGTTTTTGATCTCTTCCTCGAGGTCACTTGCTCCATGAAGCTCTGGGCCTAATTGATGAGATCTTCCTGTAGCAGGTCTATACATCTACAGTAATTGGGCTTATTTTTGGACACAGCGACACAAATTATTTCATCACTGCTCCCTGGTGTGCTTATCTAATAAATGTTTATTGCTTCTTATATCCATGATATAAAATAACATTAAAATCTGGCAATAGGTGTCCAAGAGGACATCGGGAAACCTTAGGTGAGAGACTGGCTTTTTGGAAGCAGCCAAGTAGAACATCCGACAGCAGATACGAATGAAAGTGCGGTTTCAGCATCAGACCCTTTCTGAGCTTTGCCAATGTCTCCTGTAAATGCATGTTGCAAATCATAAATTGAAAAACAGTTCTTGAGTGGAAAAGACACTGCACGGTCACTGTCACTGCTTTTCAAATCAGTGTCCCAGATGAATCTTATTCTTTTTGAAAACAGCCATGCAGGGAGTCTGATAAAATAGTTGTATTGTGTTAAGGTACCTCAGAAAGCTTTCAGTGTTACTAAACATTGTAATTGATTTATTTTTCTGAAAGGAAAGAGTCAGGTCAGGAAATGCTGGGGCTTCCTGCAAAGCTGTACACTGAGGGCTGGCTTGCAAAGCCCAATAGGTAGAGACGTATGTCACATAGATGAAGGCTGAGTGAGGGGAAGGAGACAGATCTATGCAAGCACCTTCCCTGTTCACTCATAGTCCCTGCACTTCAGGGAACTCAGGAATGTATCCCACATGTCCCTTAGAGAAAGCTTATTGAGCAGAAGAAACTCCTTCTGGCAATTTTTGCAGGTTGTGCTTAGGGAGCAGTTTATAATCTTTAAGACAAGGGAACAGCTACCAGCCTTCCTAAGCACCATCTCTTTTGGGGAACTGAACCTATTTCACTACTAAATTGAAAAGCACTACATTGCCCTTCTACAAAAGTGCAGACACTTTTGTATAATTTATTACTATACCAGCTAGAAACCCTGAGCAGTGCATGCCTAGTTGTTCTGGACACTGTAGAAACACTGCATTGTTATGTATAATGTTACTTATAACACTAAAATGCACAGAAGTGATTTTACTAATAATTTCATTGTAAACATTCTTTTCTGCCTCCAAAATCCATAGAAGGAAAGTATGTAAATCTTGTGCCCCTTTAAGGATAGCAGGGCAGTGCACAGGGCATTTTATCGGTGCCTTACCCTCTTTTATCCACTCCCAATGCAAGTGTAGTACCCGCGTTCTCATGGGTACGACTGTTAGAGTCACTTCCCTGATAGCACTTGCACATATGTGAGTATCACAATGAAGCCTCCCTTGTAATTAACTGTAATTGTGCTGTAGGCCAGATTCCTTCCTGCTCTGTTTGGACCCCATACAGAGATACTCTATTTGCGTGGCTTATAGCATTTCCCATCAGATCATTCTCACAAACATAAAGCAGATATAGCTTGGGCATTCATTCTCATTGAAAGTCATCATAGTCATCCTTTCTATAATGCTTTAAGCACTTGCTTGCTGGGGAAAAGAAAAGTCATTGACTGGTAATCAGCACCCCACTGCGCATTTATAATTGTGCTAATTTACTTTTTGTTTCCTTTATCAATATGAGACTTGCTTGAAAAAGTCAAGTATTTTAAAAATATCAATTAGTAAGCTTAGGAGAGGGCACGACCCCACTCACCTCTTGTTCATGTTCTTGAAGAAGAACCAGAGAATCATAAAATATTTTGGGCATGAGGGGACCTTAAAGATCATCTAGTTCTAATCCCCCTGCCATGGGCAGGAACACCTTCCACTAGACCAACTCGCTCAAAACCCCATCCCAACTGGCCTTGAACACTTCCAGGGATGGGGCACCCACAGCCTCTCTGGGCAACCTGTTCCAGTACCTCACCAACCTCACGGTGAAGATCTTCTTCCTTACATCTAATCTAAGCCTACCCTCTTTCAGTTTAAAACCATTACCCCTTGTCCTATCACTACATGACCTTGTAAAAAGTCCTTCCCCACCTCTCCTGTAGCCCCCTTTAGGTACTGGAAGGCTGCTATAAGGTCATCCTGGAGCCTTCTCTTCTCCAGGCCAAACAACCCCAGCTCTCAGCCTGTCCTCATAGGAGAGGTGCTCCAGCCCTCTGATTATCTTCATGGCCCTCCTCTGGACCCGATCCAACAGGTCCATGTCCTTCTTATGTTGGGGGCCCCAGAGCTGAACACAGAAGACAAAGGGGAAGTCCTTAATTTCTCCTCTCTTACAGACAGAAGTGAAACCTGCCTTAGACTATAGCCTAAAGTCAGGCAATTCCCATGCACCTCTCTTGTGAGCTGGTCTCACAACACAGCTATGAAACAATACACAGGGAGGACCCAGCATGGCAGGGGCTGGAGGACCCACGTCCCTGATGTGAGAAACAACAGGTCTTGGGTGAATGCACAAATTGGTGACTGTCAGGAGGTGCGACGGAGATCAGTCACTGCCTTCCCGTGTGATTTGGAGCAAATCATTGTCTATAAAGCAAAGACAGCCACAGGGACATTGTGAGGCTTGATTAGTTGGTGTTTGCAAGGACTCCAAAGATATACAGCTTTATTTAATGATGAGTTCTTGTTTTCTTTTTTGATAAGGGAAACCAGATCTTTAATGTCATGTTTTCATGCTTAAACTCACATACTCATTTACCTGCCTGTCTAATAAAGAGGGTAATATTTCAGATTTATATATAGGATATTCCTAATGACTGCTGTGTCCTTTATTTTGTCCCATGTATCATGATATGCATAATTTCTTTTCCAGGTGGTACTACAGTGCTGAATACAGAAAAGCCGACAGTAATAGACAATACATTACAACCAGGTAAAAAAAAAAAAAAAAAGATTTTTTTCTTATTAAAACCATAATAAATTCCATACCCAAATTTCATGCCAGAGACAAAATAATGAATTGCAGCACTTCCTGACTTCCCTTCCCTAAAAGTCTCTGAAGTAAAGAAGCATCTGGTCTCTCAGCTCTGTACAGTAAATATTTTATTCCTTTCATCCACATGTAGACACAGCAGAGAACAAGACTTCCTTCTGCATCAGCAAATGCCAAATGCTGACAAAATTAAACTAACTTAATCACACAGTGCACTCTGTTTAAATGTGGCATGTCAGTGACACAAAGTGTGTTTGCAAACTCTGGGAAAACAAAAACAGACCCACACAGGCCCACTCACTATTTATATCCATGGTTTTGCAAAACTAAGACAAGTAAAGTTTGCCAGTTTCCTCCACCAGGGAGCTGGCAGTTTTACAATATTGTTTTCTAGCAAGTTTTCTCAAAATGGGGTTACATAAACTGCTACCATGAACTTGAAAAGGGAAAAACAAGTTGTCACTGGCAGCAGGTCCTTTTTACTTAATCAATACAATAACTAGCAGCTTTTAAAATCCTTAGTTTGCAGCTTCCACAGCTTTCATACCATTTTTTAATATCCTGTACAATTTACTGGGATTGGGGGAGAGGGTAGATTTGGGCAGAAAACCCAAACTCCAAAAACTATGAGCACCAGTTTAAAATCCTTTGCATCAATAATCATGGAGAAGTAAAGAGGTCGGTTTTCAGTTACTCCCATTTCCTCCATTAAAGCGCAGTCAGGCCCAGTCTTGCAAGTGATTTATTAACAGGGTGGGTAAGTGTTTATCATTGTTTCCTCAACCATGTGACACAATCCGCTCTTGCTTCAAGTAAAAGAAAGGGACTAATAATGCAAATGTTTCATAAAGGGCACTGATGGTGTTGACCTGATTAAGAGATAGAGCTGACTTATTTCAGACGTTGTTGCCACTCTCAGCCTCTGTGTTCTGATATTGCAGGGGCGAATGCTTTTACTCCTCTCAGAATTTGTCTCCAGGGTCATCCAGCCGGCTTAGTCAGCATAGACTATTTCTAGCTCTGCCCTGCTTTATGAGCAGAGGGAGATTGAGGAGTACTGGTGCAATGAGAAACATGGCGGCAGGCTGGCCCGCCTTCGTGGGACATCTCTCCACACTGCTCTTCCACAGTTAGTGTTGCTGAAGGGCTGGGGGGCTGCTGGTGATCCCATGGTTTGGAAAGGGGTGGGGGGTGCAAAGGAAGAAAGGATGCCTTGCAGTGGGTTCAGAGTAAAACTTTTTTATTTTTATGGCTGAAATTATCTTTTAGACTTCTATTTTGCTGAAATGAAGGATTTTTTACAGGTTTTCTAAATCATCTTCTTGCATTTAAACAAATTGCAAATTCCTAAATTGCCTCTGTGCAACGCAGTTTTCCTCCCTCCTCCTCAGTGCCAGTTGCATTTGCAGGTTGTGTTTAATCCCCTTGGCTTGGGTGGGACTCTCCGGTAACAGATTGACTGTTTCTGCCAGAGATTAAGATATTCTCATTTTCTCTCCTTACTTCTGTCCTGCACCACCTTCGCTTACTTCATGATTAGCCAAGTTCTTTTCTCTAAAGGAGTTTCCGAGGTTCCCTTCAGAGCATGCCAGTGTTACTTCCCTGCATTGTGCTGGTAGGAACCGTTTCCTTCCGGGGAATAAGGGACAAGTTCACATCCCAAACTCCAGGCTCCCACATGGTAGCACATTACAAAGATCATAGATAGAGATCAGGCAGATGCTAATAAATAAGAATAAGGTTTCCAGAATCTCCAGTTTAAGACGTAAAGGTTTCCAGCTGCTTCATAATCCCTCACTGAAAACCAGCCAGAAAACTCCTCAAAAGGGGCAGACAGAAATTCTCCTCAACATGGGGAAACCCCTCCTGGCATGAAGGTGGTGTCAGCATTTCCTTCTGCTGAAGGGGCACAGCTGGACCTGGCTGGCATGATGAAGCACATCAGAGCAAGGGGCCATGCAGCTAGGAGCGAGAGTCTGCTATGGCAGCCACGAATAACATAGTTTAACTGGCCTTGAAGTTACAGAGCTGCTCAGGGGCCCCCCTGACCCTCAGCTGACTGAGGATAAGCACACTCCAGCTCTTTCAACTATTCTCAAGCTGAACAAGGTATGAATTTAACACACCAAGGACTGAGCCTTCAGCTTCAGCCTTAATTCCCTCTAAGGGCTGGTGTACCTTAAGATGCTAATACACCTTGAAGTAAATGAACTCCAAGCCAAAGAGCTATTCCAGATCAGCTGCAGGTTGCAGGCTCCAGCAGGTAACCCTGCACGAGCTACACCGTGCCAGTGCTGGCCACAGCAGCTTGTGCCATGGTGACTGGGGACAGAGATTTACCAGCCCTCTCCATAGCAGCACCTGCGGTGGCACAGGTACTACTGCAATAGGTGCTAACACCATGTATTGCTGCCCTCCTGCCTGCATTCAAGCCTGCAAACACTCCTAATCTTGTTATCCCAGACTAACATGCTTGTGTGTGTCAAAGCCTGAGATTATCCTATTCCAAGTAGCTTTCATACGCTATGGAAACAGTTAAGAGCAAATAGCTGGAAAGCCTCCATGTATAAACAAGCTTTCCATCAAGGAGACTTTTACAGTTCAATTCAAGGGGACTGAATTGTAAGAAAATAAAAAAGAATCATGATTTCAAACTGGTAAAGATGTTTAAAGGTTTGGATTTTTTTTTAACCAAGGATCTACTTTCTTCCTCAGACTTTAAAAGATGCCTTTAACAAATCTGTCTGTCAGGGTAAATACCTTTCAGGCCTCTGTCCTAAGACTCACCAACATCTAGTCTTTTTGAATGCATCTTTTTCAATTCCAAAGGACTATTTGAAATGCTTGACTCTTAGCTATTTACACACAGAGCAAACTGTTCATTTACATTATGTGGTCTCAGCATGTAAGCTCAGTCCTATGTAAAGCAGACTGTTCAAGAAGTATCTTGGTTTTCACACATGTAATAGCTATTTCAGAAAAATATAACTAAGAAATCCTGAGGTTAAAATCTATGCTAAGAAATCATTTAAAGGTAGAATAGGTCTGATTCTCATTTATGGTAGGACAACTTTGCATCAATAAAGGGATATTAAAGCAGTTAATTTATCATTTACTGTCATTTAAGGTAATTCTGTGCTGCCAGCATAAGTGGTATAAAAACGTGAAATGCAAATACAAATCAGACTCAATATACTACTCTGAAGTGGTCCAAATTATGTTTGTAATTTCCCATTTTAATGTTGATTTACCCTGTGGCAAGAGCATCCTATAGAGAATTTTTGATAGCATTTTTAATGCCATTATGCTCCTTCTTGCCTTTTGTGGAGGAGTTATAAAAATATGTCAAAGTCTGTGGGCCACAAAAGATTAATGGACTTGCAAGAAACTCACTCCACTAGATTTTCAAATGACTTTCTTGTTCATATGCTGTAATGGTTCCAGCTGTGAGCAAGATGTGGTCAAGAAGTACAGCTGTTGGTTATTCTTTGAGAGAATAAATCTGTTTTAATTCAGTATCACGTAGCCTACATTTTGAAAAAGGCATATGGGATTTTGTCACACGTCCCTCAAATTCTCATCTGAACTGCTGCTGTTTGGTTACATAATAGCTGGTTTTCTTCATCCTTTCAATACACACAAATCTGGAGGTCAATCACCTATTGGCAGGAGCATTATCCTAGCAGGGGAATGGGCCAGCACTGCAGAGGGAGCCCACCAAATGCTACTTGTCCCTACTTTCCTTCCTTTTGCCAGAGCTGCCAAGCTATAGTTCAAGGACAAAGAAGAGGACAGATTGCCTGTAGCTTACTGTGAGCTACTGTGTCAGCCCCCTGGGACCTTTAATAGAAGTGTTGAACTGTTCTGTCTTTTCTGGGGCAGATCCATTGCCCATACAGCTAATGAACCTATCCTGATGCTACAAGTGTCTCTTATTAATTGTCTAGGAGGTCTATTTTTTCTTTTTATGGGTCCCTGGGAGAAGCATTGGAAGAAACATAAGAAAAGACAATAAGAGATGGCATCTTTAAGAAGCCCATAAAATAAGAGCACTCTGAAATACCTTGCCTTTGACCTTCAGTCCCATTGCTGTGATTGTCTAAGGAATGTATTAACACAATCACTTTTAAGAAAGCAATAGGAAGCTAGCAAGAAATAGCTAACAAGAGAGCAGGTTACTGTTCAAATTCTGCTCAATTTCAGGGGATTCTCATTAACTTCTGCATGGAAAAGAAGACCATTTTTATGCTACACCATGCTGTCTGTGAGTCCAAAGCCAAGGAACACAGGCATGGCCAAAGCATATCAGACTTAGGCTCTTTGCCAATTTCCTGGACTATATATTTCAAATGAAAATGTAAGAAATTCTTTATTAGATGGTGCTGTGAAATTTAGCTCTGTTTTGAAACTCTCCTTCTAATCCCAATGGTCAGAGCTGGCTTCAGACCATAAAGAAAAAGGCTTTTGTCACTCCCTGCACTTTAGAACTAACAATTAAATTCTGGATATTTTCCTTATCCATTTCAGCATCCAGTTCTCTTTGAATTGTGTTCAGCCTTAGTAATATTCAAGGGAAGCAAGTATCACTCACGTTATATGAGAAATTTTTTCCTTTGATCTACATTGAACTTCACTGGATATCTCACAGTTCTTAGGCTGTGAAATGGAGAAAACTGAATATTGTAATCTTCCTTCTCTGGATTCTTCACCCATTTATATACTTCTCCTGTGTCTTCTGCTATTTATTTTTATACAGAGTTGAACAATACCAGTCCTTTCAGTCTCTTTGTGCTATGTGCTCATTTATGCTGTGTGAGATCTTCGTATTGATGTGATCTATCTACCACTGTCTCCTTTCCTGTGGTTTGAATACCACACAGGCTATCACTAGCTTTGCATGATATAATCCTTTGGGATTAATAAGATTAATTTTGTTCTGTTTCATGGCTCTGATGTCAAAGCCACGCAATATAGCTCTTCCTAGGCCTCCTTGACAATGAAAGGCTGTTTTTCACAAACTTAAAACCCTTTAATTAATTTCAATGTTACTGTTTCCTTAAAAATTCCCCTTGATTTTCAGATGTCCCCTTTTGGGCAAGATGTCTTTGATCATGGCCCCATGGTCCAGAAAAACAAACAAAAAAAAAAAACAAACCAAAAACCATATCCTGAAGAAAGAAACATAATGGATTGCCTCTCTGCACTCCTGTGCATGCAGGCTGAGTTCTGCTTCTTCAATGTTTTGAGCCCAAAGAAAGATTATTCACCACGATCTGCCCCTTTCCTAGAAAGGGCTATGGTCCTCTAGGAAACATGTTTTCTCCACATTGAATTCCTGTGCCAGACGTTATCTGTTTAATTCATTTTTTCCCAGCTAGCACACCGTATTCGTGACAATGTTGAACAGACCCCTCTGGAGGCCGGCGGGAGGGAGTGGGGGGCAGGCAGGAGGGGACAGATGAAAGGAAGGAGCAAAGAATGAGGGCTCAGTGCAGAGAGATGCTGCAGCACAGCCGAGGTACTGACAGGCAGAGGAGAGGGGCAGGAGCTGCCATACGCTCAGACCCCTCTGCTGACAGAGAGAAATTTTCTACAGGCCAGAGGGGAGAGTGGCTGCAGTGCAGGAATAGAGTGAGTTAAGTTAAAACTCTGTCTGGGAGAAAGGATCCACCAAATGAGGACATAGCAGGCAAGGAGAGAATGACAGATGAACATTTTTTATATCCATTCCATCTCAAGCTACTCACCTAAGGTTTTCTATGTGTTGATAAAATGATTATTCTAGTTTACTTTCCATGGAAACCTGGGTTGTGAGTTCAAAACCCTTTCCAGTCTTCCCTGGGCAGCTAACTACGTGGAGGAGGTCTTTGCCTCTTCAGGCTGGAAGAACTCCACCTCAAAGGTCTGACCAGCCACAGGTCCCAACACACTTCCCATATTTCTCCATATTTTCCCACAATAAACAAAACACATTCTAGGGGTTGCATTATCTGTCCTGTTTTTTTTTTTTTTTAATAATGGGCAAGAAGCACAATTCTTCCCCCAGAGCTGATATTGATGAAAGCAGAGTCCTTTGTTCTTAGTTCATACTTGCACAAAGCACCACATTAAAGTAAACCTAAGTTATTCCTTTAATAAGACGTGAGTCATGCTTGAGAAAAGACTTCAGGATTTGGTCTCATAGCTGTGGGAAAGGTACTGCTCTACTGGGAGTTATCATTGCTCAAGGTGAGGTAGAAGTTCATACCAATGGGGTAGGAACCAAAAGCCCAAAAGACTTCAAACTGCTTCTGAAATTAAGAAATGCAAGGGATTTATGTGCTATCTTTGTATAATCTTTCCATTCAAATTCCAAATTCTATTGAAGAAAATAAGCTCCTATGTATTAAACCTTTGGGCAGAACTGAAGAGAAGCTGAAAACAAGATATGATCTCATCCTGACCATAATACCAGACTTCCCTTGTTTTACATGGAGTTTGTTTTGAAGCTTATTTTGAGTTCATTTGGCAATCAGCCACATTTGTCCCTTTTCTGTCTCAGTTTGTCCATTTCAATGCTGCCATCTTGTGGGCCTACTTAACTGTCTGGAAGATGCTGAAATAAGTTCCTTATTGAAGCCAAGTACTATACGTTTCACCAGAAATCCTTTCCTGCCAAGGACATTCCATTAGTGTTTCTGCCCTTTCTTATTTCTGTCCAAATCTTACTGTGACTTGTTGCAAAATGTTGCACCATTATGGTACAAATAGATATTAACGACCAGAAAATATATCTGATAAATAAGCCATAGCTTTCTTTTTGAGTCATATATGTTACAACATAGTTATCAGCTAATGTGGGCAAATCAAAAGAATTAAGCTAACCACAAAAAAATCCTAAAATATGGGTCATAAAGAGACAAGAAACAACCACATGATTTACTAGAAATAGCCATTCTTCATCTGTTTCCCAGTAGAGCTGCTCTTGCTATGGCTTCTCAGTTTCAAGTGGAATGGTTCTGTTAATGGTCAAATGCACGCATTTGATTTTGAAGTACAAAATCTCAATTATGCAATTAATAATCACATTTCATCCGTCCTTTTCCCTCTGTCCCTGCAGAGCTGCCGCTATACAACTTCAACTGTGCCTTTGGCTGGGGATCCCAAAAGACTTTGTGCCACTGGGAGCATGACAACCAGGTGGATTTAAAGTGGGCAATCCTGACCAGCAAAACTGGGCCAATTCAAGACCACACAGGTAATCATGAGTTCATGATTTAGCCATTTTATGTGGGAAGAGGTTGTTCTGTTTAATACCAATATGTCTTCCAAAACCATAGGAGAGTGAATTATACCTAAAATATGTAGAGTCACAAAGATGATTGTCTAGGCAACTTAATCCATTATATGTACTCACAGCTGACCATAATTGTCCTTTGAGTCAGGGAATAAAGATCATTTATTGCCAGAAATTTAAGATATTGCCTTCCCTTGACTTGCCTTTGGATAACCATCATCTGGGGTAGAAAAAGATCTGAATGACCAAGTATTCTGCATATATCACTTACCAAGTGATACAGTCATGAACAAATCTCACATTATTCCTGTTTGTAGTTACAGGGACTGCCCACCATAGAAAGGTACTGTAAGCGAAGCTTCCCAGATGGATATATTTCCACGCCTTCCTCCTCTCTGGCAGGAGTTGGAGATTATAGCCATCCCTTTGTTCACACAGTTTTTCCAGAAATATCACCCTGGGAAATTGATTGGTTGGTTTTGTAGTAACTAACTCATGGCTCTGCATAATTAGGCAATAAATATGCTGCTGGCTACTGGAGAAGGGAGGGCATTGCGTGACCTGCACAGCCTCTCACTTTAGTGTTCTCTCTTGTATACGTGCAGATTAATCAAATGTGTTGAGATGAATTCCCCTTCCCACTTCTGCAATCCCTTTGCCTAATGAGAATGACAAGGAAATTAGACAAAATTGGACTTTTTAAATTCTGAGACACTTTCAATTGAATCTTAAGACAAGTACAGTAGTTTCAGGGAAAAAAAAACTTATAATACTTTGACTATAAATGGCATTGTACAAATAAATGGCATCAAATTAACTAAATGCAGTTAGCTGAAGTGAAAGCTGTAATGGTGGAAAAATTGATGTAAAGTGAAATGGCTCAGTAGGATCTGACATTGAAAGGAGGTTAAAAGCTATGTTAGCCAGAGACTGACAAAATCTAAAAGGCATGCATAAGTAAAGCTCTAATTAAGACAATGAAGACAGAGTTCCTGACCTGGCACTGCAATAATATTCTGGAAATGAGAGCTATCTGCACTTTGCCACCAAGGATTATAGAGAGACTGAACCTGTCTTCAATCAAGAGATGAAGAAATGATATTCTTCAAATGAGATTTTGTTGTTTCCGCTAGACCCTGCTAGTGCAGAAGACTTACTAGTTCCATTAGCTGTAGCTTCAGTAACTCTCACATGCAGCCCTTTTTATTCCTTACTGCACTAACTTTCAATATTTTCCAAAATTTTCCTTCAACACCAAGGACACCTTCACCTGCCAGGTTTGCCATTCACCTGCCAGCAAGTACAGAATGAGTACAGTGGGTGTGAACACAGACCATGAGCAATCTGAATGGCACTGACATCCCAAACAAGCTCCTCAGTGTTACTGCTATACAGCAAGGCCACCCTATATATTGGGAGAACAACAAGTAACTCACAGGTGTATCTTGCTCTCAGCTGCATGTGTATAAACCTGAAGAAACTCCACAGAAATCATCTTCAACAGCAATTGCTTTAAGACAGCAGGATATGCTGTATGTCACTTCAAATTATACACAATATGATTAAATCTGGCCAGTGTTAGATCTTCCAACTGAGACAGTCATCCTAATGCTGTGATTATTTTCCTTTTTTATTCCCTTTGGATTTCCCTATGACCATTCCCCCCACAAGACGTCCTTGTCTTTAAATTGGAAAGACATGGATTTGACGGATGGACCACTCAGTGGATAAGGAATTGGCTGGATGGTCGCACTCAAAGAGTCGCGGTCAACAGCTCGATGTCCGAGTGGAAAGGACTGATGAGTGGCGTTCCTCAGGGGCTGGTATTGGGACTAGTGCTGTTTAACATCTTTGTTGGTGACATGGACACTGGGATTGAGTGCACCCTCAGCAAGCTTACCAACGACACCAAGCTATGTGGTGCAGTCAACACTCTGGAGGGAAGGGATGCCATCCAGAGGAACCTTGACAGGTTTGAAAGGTGCGCCCATGCAAACCTCCTGAAGTTCAACAAGGCGAAGTGGAAGGTCCTGCACATGGGTCGGGGAAATCCCAAGCACAAATACAGGCTGGGTGATGAGTGGATTGAGACCAGCCCTGAGGAGAAGGACTTGGGGGTACTGGTGGATGAAAAACAGGGTGTGAGCCAGCAATGTGCACTGGCAGCCCAGAAAGCCAGTCACATCCTGGGCTGCATCAAAAGAATTATGGCCAGCAGGTTTGGGGGAGGTGATTCTCCCCTCTACTCTGCTCTCATGAGACCCCATCTGCAGTACTGTGTTCAGCTCTGAGGCCCGCAAAATAAGAAAGACATGGGCCCATTGGAGTGAGTCCAGAGGAGGGCCACAAAGATGATCAGAGGGCTGGAGCACCTCTCCTATGAAGACAGGCTGAGATAGTTGGGGTTGTTCAGCCTGGAGAAAAGAAGGCATCAGGGAGACCTTATAGCAGCCTTCCAGTACCTGAAGGGGGGCTACAGGAAAGACAGGGAGGGACTCTTTAACAGGAAGTGTAGTGATAAGACAAGGGGCAATGGCTTTAAACTGAAAGAGAGTAAATTTGGATACAATATTAGGAAAGAATTCTTTACTGTGAGAGTGGTGAGGCACTGGCACAGGTTGCCCAGAGAGGCTGTGGGTGCCCCATCCCTGGAAGTGTTCAAGGCCAGGTTGGATGGGGCTTTGAGCAATGTGACCCAGTGGAAGGGGTCCCTGCCCATGGCAGGAGAGTTGGAACTAGATGATCTTTAAGGTCCCTTCCTGGCCAAACCACTCTATGATTCTATGATTCTTTGATGAGATTTGCACATGTTGTGCTGCCCTCTGCACAGAAAAAAAGTTGGAAAGAACATATAGGCACAAGCACTCCCATTGAAGCTGGACAAGATATTACTGATATAATTTTTTTGGCAATTTAACATCATCTTCCCCTATAAACTTCTTTCAAAGACAAGATACTTCCACATGCACATTGGCCAGGATACCTCTGACTGCCCACAGAAAAAGTCCACACAAAAGAAAAAGTCCTTGTGTCATGTTAGAAGAAATATTTCTCCTTCTCATTTATTAGGCCTGCTCCTTCCAGCCACTGGGTTTAACCCAATCCTCTTTGTTCCTGGTTCACCTTTTAATGCCCTGTCCTTCTTATGCTTCCCAGAGTAGCAGTGCTCATTTTCCCTTCTCCATTGGTGCAGGACTATACCATTACAATACAGCAAGTCTCAAATATACATTATTTCAGATTAAATTCAAGAATATCATGTATAAGCAAAACCCAATGTTTATAAAACACCACCCTTCCAAAACTCTTCTTTTGCCTCTTTTTACTTTTCTTTTGTTTAAGAACTGGTATAAAGAGAGATATGTATACTTATTTCAGCATTTGAGCAATACTATTTCTTATTAGTTTTCTCCTTCTTACTTTCAAAATAACTTTGTACCAATGCCTGTAAGTGCTGTCTCCATCCTTTTGTGTGAGTGCATTACACGTGAACTATTCTTACACACACCAGGATGAACTTCATATTTTTCCACCATAATTCTCTGCAAAGAAGCTGTTCAAAAGCTGACTGGAATGGATGCCTGGCTGGTGTAAATCAGAAGCACTTCTCTGTAGTCAGTACCTTACGTAGCAATTTTCTATTACCAAACTAATCACACTCCCACGTGCTTCTCTCCCAGTGTGATTAAGCAAGTAATTTTCCTAGTTAAGGGCATTAGGTGTTCAGATTTCAACATGTATAAATCCATTATGCTCTTCAGAAAATACCAACCATGATCTTACTCTTTTGGGAAATGGCTCACAAATATACAGAGCCCAATATATTATTACAAAAATCAAGGGAATAACTCTGGCACCATTTGGGACAATGCTCAGAATTGATTTAGGAGCCCTCTTTAGATCTCAGTTCTTGATCTCTGACCATGGCTGTTCAAAGTTATTTTATCCACCAGAGTTCTTCCCATTCTAATCTTGCCTTCTTGAGCACAGATTACTTTAAACAAAGATTAAAAATAGCTCTTGGCAGAATTAGTGTAGAGTAGGCCCCAGGGATTTCTGTCTAGCCTGCTGAACTAGGGCTGGATCTCTTCGGGAGGTGCACGCTGACTAATGGAGCATATGCTGTTGCACCAAACATGCTTTTACCTCCTTCTCTGAGCAAAAGCAAGTGTGTGCCACGTAGTGAACATGTTGTTATGCTTCAGTCTCAGCACAAAGTATCCCAATGAACAGCAAAGGAGACTGCCAGGAAAAATAAACTCTCCATAGAGTACATCAGCTTTCCTCAAGCTCCTAAACCAACACCCTCTGACTCTCTCAGTTGTGAGGTTTGACCCATTCATGTGGAAAGAAAACAAAATGATCAGGGGTGGTTGGGGCTTTTTAGGTACACAAAGAAAATAAAAGCTGGTGGCTATTCCTAATGCAGTCCTTCTGTCACAGTAGGAGATGGCAATTTCATTTACTCACAAGCTGATGAAAGCCAGAAAGGGAAAGTTGCCCGACTGCTGAGCCCCGTGATTTACTCGCAGAACTCTGCCCACTGCATGACTTTCTGGTACCACATGTCCGGTGCACACGTTGGCACCCTGAAGATCAAACTGCGGTACCAAAAGCCGGACGAATATGACCAGGTGCTGTGGACCTTGAGTGGGCACCAGGCAAACTGCTGGAAGGAAGGACGTGTTCTTCTTCACAAGTCTGTGAAACACTATCAGGTGAGCTTGACTGCTCCTTGCTGAACTAATAGAGCCAAGGCCAGTAAGACCTTGCTGGTCATGTTTTACACACCATAGCAGAAAATGTCACTGAAGGATTTATGTAGACAGTATTATACCTACAGATGAGGTGCTGTTGCTGTGACAGTAATAATAGTGGCATATTTCATGGTATCTCAGAAGACAGTGATATAAGCAATTTGTTATCAAAGGCCAAATAAATAGTTTCAAAATCATTTTTCATCTGTCACAAAACTACATCCTTGACACAGTTTTGCTGCTAATGTAGAAGTCTAATGAAGTTATGACATTATATAAATTCACATTTGCATGTATACATTTATAAAGGCATGCAGTGCAGATTGGCAGGCCACAGTCAAAGTACATGTAGAGTGGCATCATGACAAGTGAAGATGTGTGTTAACAACTAATTAAGATACCCTGAATGCTGCAATTGTGTATTAACAGGAAAACAATGTGAACACTATCTTATTTTACCAGGTGGTTATTGAGGGAGAAATTGGAAAAGGAACTGGAGGAATTGCCGTGGATGATATTAAAATTGACAATCACGTAGCACAAGAGGATTGCCGAAGTAAGTACAAATAGCAAGGACATACAGACATGTCATCCAAAACTTTATTTATTTTGTTTTGACAGCTGTTTTTATCTGTGAGAAAGAGATAGATAATTATTGACTATATAGGAATTCCCGCACTGAAAACACCCTGATCTGGCCCATAGCTTTATTCATACTAAGTGCCACCTCAGTACCGCAGCAACTGCAGTCTGTTGAATCAGCACTGGCATCCTACTGACATGGGTCACAGCATGTTCACATTCTCACACCTCTCCCTATGTTTTAGATTGCTGCCCTCTTTAAATTTGTGGTTTTCCTAATGCTCTTCCCTGTTTTAACTAATGCTTAAAATTCAGTTTTATTTCTTCATGCTTTTAAGATCACTTACTACCAAGTCTACTTGAATTCTATTTTAAAGGACTTTATCAAACCCTTACAGGATACACAGATAGGGTGAAATGGCCCCTGCTCTGTCCTCTGCTGTCCTGAAATTCTGAGTTTGCTGTGACTTGTTTGCTGTAATCACCAGATCCCAGATATGTGGGACATGAAGTAATGTTAGAACATGGCCTTTTCCACATCTGAGCCAGGCTATTCCTGAGATGCTGTTTGAGTCCTTCTATTTCTGGCCAGTCTTGAGTTATTCCAGTCACTGATGATCATATGTGCATTGCATACTGCACGTAATTTGGCAGCAGCAACCCCAGACAAACACAAGCAACTGAACCTTGTCCTTCATGATGGAGATGAAGCAATGACTTTTATGTAAGAGGGAATAGAACTGAGAACCCTCAGCTTTAGAAATATAAACGTATGCCATGTGAGTTGGCAAGACAACTGGGAGCAATAATAAAGGGTGTTCCTCACCTTTTGTAGCTAATAGCCTTTTGAGGGTAACATGACAGACTCCAACTACATGGTAATTTCACTGCAGGATGAGAAAACTGGACAATCTCTTTTTATCACATAGTTCCTCTCCTGGGGTTCATCATATGCCACCAGAGTGACAGTTACCAGAAAAGAGAGGCAGGACGCACTGCTTAGTCCTCCTGCAGTGTGACCTCAGTGCCAAGAAGGGTGCTGGGACCACAGTGATTACATTTATCTGACTCCAAAATGAGAGAGGAAAGTAACTTCTTTCCTACCTCCACATGTTTTGGTTGTTCAAACCAAATGCTGAGCAAAGATTTTGGCCTGTGGGAACTAAAGCCAAAAGCTCAGTCTGAAGCCCAAATACAAGTGGTCTCGCTGCAGTCAGTGAAACTGTTCTTGTGATTAACAATGCCTACACTGATGAAGTGTTATGGAATTGGGCTCCAAAATTGTAAATACAATGAATGAGACGCTAATTCATCACACTGATTTCTCTTTCCCAGGCATGGAAAACCCCTGCTGATAACTAAAACTGTGCCAAGACTGGGCGGAGAGGAGTTTTTAAATCTTTCTTTTTTCTCCATTAATTTTCAGAGCCCTTCATAATGAACAGTTCTGTCAAGCTGACATAATGATGCTCTGACACAGGAAAATCTGCTATACCATTATTGCCAGCATGATAGTCAATCAGTGTTTGTAACCCTAATAATCAATGTCAATTCTCTTTGCTTCATTAGAATCAACTGATGTGGAGAATGAAATAGATGAAGAAGAAGACCCAGAAAGTAATCAAACAGGTAAAAATTGTGTTATTGTTAAAAGGGAATTAATTTTAAAGTGCATTTTCATGGGAATTTGTGTATTCTATTTATTTATAGATTAGTTCTCTAACTGCCTATTGTATTAAGGTGTTTTGATTTAGCTAGATCAGATGCTAAGAAGGCTTACATTCATTTGAAGAATTTAATAGTTTTATTCTTCTATATCATATAATCTTATGGACTTTGTATTATTTATACCTATCTAAAACCTTTCAAATTTTTTATACATAATTTGTCACATTGTATACATACATATACATGCACACTATAGATCCTTAATAATTTGCTATATAGAAGGCTTGTCCACAGCTGAAGAAACAGCTATCATTATATCTTACAATTTATGATTCACGCAGTGACTAGGTAATTAGGCTCAAAACTCTTCAGGCTAATTGTTTCTCAGACCTGGCTGAAAATACCATTTTATGACCAGTCTACCAAAACATTAGCATTTTCAATGATGATAGCTGTAAATGGATCATTAAACAGATCGTAATTGTCATATTGTCCCAATAATAAAATATCCTTGCATTTTTCAGGCAGAGCTTAATTTTCTTCTGTTACTCAATGGGATTGCTATCATTGATTTCAGTGAAAGCAGAGTTTATCCAAAAAGACTTTTTGGCTTTTTCTGCAAAATTTAGCAGGATTTGCAAGCTTATTGGATCCCTTTCATAAGCTGAAAGGGTTGAGGGAAAGCATTATGACAAACAGCAAATATTTTACACAATGGGGCAGAGTGCTCTTCTGTGTCAGTTCTGTCACCATTTCCATTTGAAGGTCCAATCCTGAAGTCAGTGAAGTGGAGATGGATGCAAAATGGCTGGAGATTCCCAACCAATGCCTAAGGCTATAAACATTCACACAGAGCTGAACAAGATTTAATTAACATTTTTGAGCTAAATACTGAAAGCTGGCAAAATATAATCAAAAGATCTGGTTATTCCTTCCCAAGACTCCCACTTAATCCAAGGCAGAATCAGACCCCTGCTAACATGCACCAGATTCAAGGATTGGAGAACAGTATGAAAAAAATCAATAATTATTAGGGCCACATTATAGTTTTCAGCTATTTATGACTACCTCCTAGAAGCTAGGTTTTCAAATTATGTAGCAATTTATGTCAAAAACTTTATGTCCTTTCTCCAAATCTCCAACTCATCAAACAATGTTCTAACTGGAATCAGTTCTGAAAATTTTGCAATTCTTTACTCCATTCCAGGGTTTACACCTCCATACCATACAGGTGAGGACTACGATGATAACATCTCCAGGAAACCAGGCAATGTCCTGAAGACCCTAGATCCAATCCTTATTACCATCATAGCCATGAGTGCACTCGGGGTGCTTTTAGGAGCCATCTGTGGAGTTGTCCTGTACTGTGCCTGTTGGCACAATGGAATGTCAGAGAGGAACTTGTCTGCACTGGAGAATTACAATTTTGAGCTGGTCGATGGTGTGAAACTGAAAAAAGATAAACTAAACACACAGAATTCATACTCGGAAGCATGAAGGTATAAAGTGACTAGAGAAGTTTCAGAGAATCGGGATGGAAGGACATAGCTCGGTCATGCTGGGGAACTGTTGATCTTCTTTTACTGTACAGGCTGAAAAGTGCATTGATGACACTGAGCCAAGCTTTTCTCAGGAGCTTCAATGAGTGTGTAATCAATAAACATGGACAACAATCTGTGTTAACAATCTGAATCATGTACAGTTGGCTTTTTCTGTTGGTTTTATTTGAAATAATCAAATGCTGGTGTTGAGACCAAGTATGATTGACTTATAGTTCATTTTGTCTTTCTTTCTCTCCCTCTCTTTTGTTTTCTGTTAATGGATAATTTTGGGTTTACTGTGCAAAATCCAAGATGCTGTCACAAAATGTATTCAGTGGGGTCCTTTGGATGGACATGCTGTCTGTAGCTCAGTGCCCAGAAAATATTGGAGTAACAGCAATTTAGTGGACTCCTGCACCTGTATTTGTGTATAATTGCTCGTGTTGTGCATAGGCAAAGAAGGGTTAGGATGTTTTTGAAAGTACTGCTGCATCAGTACTGATATAGTGTGTCAGCTCTGTTTACGAAGCAATACAGTCAAATTTTATTGATGTTTTTCAGTGTTGTACTAAATTTTGTGCTTGTGAACGCCATAAAAGAGTATGTGCCATCATCAGACACAACTGGTAACCAAGTGTACTGCCTAAAAACTAAACAAAAAAGTCCTTGGCACTGGCTAGTGTATGTCCTCTCAAGTGCCTTTTTGTTTGTACTGCTTCTCATTGTGTTAACATTAACTACAGCTCTGCTTCTCTGCAGTTATGCCCTTGTCTTTAATCACATTCTAATGGCTCACTGACTAAAAGAAAAGTATATTTTAGTGTAAGAAAGTAGCCTCAGCAAGGCAAGGGCTAATCAGATTTGACAACCTGGCTCAATTGTTCTGCTTTCTGTATTTCAACTTCATGTCTCTTGACCCTTTTGTATAAAGCTGCAATATCCCCTTTTATTGTTCTTTCATATAGAATGTATTTTCAAATGTAAAATCTCTCTCCCTTTCTCTTCTCTTTCTCTCTCTCTTTCTCTTTCTAAGTAGATTGCATAAGCATTTGCCATTGCCAAGGAAAGAAAACTGCAGCTTTAACTTGCTGGTAATGGCAAAGGATTTTGTTAGAGTTTGTGTTAAAAAATAAGGGAAAATTCTTAACTTTACCCTCCAAAGTCGAACTTTGGGTTTCTTCTTAACAGCATAAAGTGACAGTATCTTTTTTCCTGAAGTCATGAAATATGTCTTTTATCCTGAACAGCTTGCCTGCTAATTACACTAGGGAAAATGATTCTCTTGCTGAAAAGATTGCCTGTAAAAAGAGAAACTTTCCTCCTCCTGCCCCTACCTGAACCCAGAGTTCTGTTCTCTCAGTAAACGTGTATTTTCATGCTAATCAATGCTAATTGGTCTTACCCGTGGGTACTGAGGGCAGAATAAAATCCCACAGTGTATGTAGGGTATGTTCTTATCATCCTATTATATCCAATTGGCATTTCATACCAGGAGGTTTCTGTTTGACCAGAAGTGCAGATAATGACAGATTCAGTGAGCTGAGTAATGTAAGCTGTTGGGGAAATGTGCTTAACAATTATGTGGCAATTTTTTAATATTTTAGGACAAATGCTATTGGACAAATATATTCAACAGCCTATGCATCTGGTCCAACAGGGTAAAAAGAAACAAGATGTTGTTTCCCGCAGGGGTCCATAGGAAGAGGCGAGGGACAAGAGGGATTGCTCCCCTCCTGCAGGTACAAGGGGAGCCCTGGGGTTTTCTGCAGTGCCCCGCACACAGCACAGCCATAACTGGGGAGGCAGTGGAAGAAGGCAGCTTTAACCTTCCCCTGCTTATCTACCAACCAGCAGATAAAACCAGTGCAAACATCGGGAAAGGAACGTCCTGCAAAGTGCTGAACTTATGTGTTTCCTCAATGAATTCCCTGAGTAGAGTCAGGGAAGTGATTATGACTTTCTGAGTTAGTCTTTTCAAAAAACTGCTTTTGTAGTAGAGCAATGAAGTATCCTGTCCAGGATAAGGACTAAAGAAGGGCTAATTCAGCCTTGAATTACATAGAGCAACAGAATCTACCCCTATTTATCTATTAAATGTTTTGAAGCATATCATTTCACCAATATGAACCATAAAACAGAAAAACCTGTACAAAATCCACCAGTGACCTAGAAACTGAAGAACAGAGAGGGAGACTGGAGGTAAAATTACAAGTTTTGAAGTGGAAATATTTTAAAGGACAACCCAAAAGAAAAAACAGTGGACAGTTGCTACTTCAAAGGAGTCCTAAAGGCAAAGACTATAGTGAAAATTCAGACACCCACTTCAGGTCATCAGACCTCAGATGCCTAAATTGGAAGAGTTACCTCCCCAGGATCTAGACCTTGACTCTTCCAGAAGGTGAGACAGAGCACCTAAGACCTGAAAGTTTTGCCTAAAAGTTAGTCCATTAAATGTCCCAACTGACAAACTCACTTTGGCAGAGGTAGAATTTTCATTTGTATCTAGGACTCTAATTTGGCCATAATGGTATCACAGCAGCTAGTTAATTAACCCAAAGAGATAAAGGATTTTTTTCAAAACTATTTTAAGTACACCATCACCATGTGTTTCAGGTGTTAGGGTCTGTTCTGAAAACACTTCTAGTCCACTAACTTGATTGAGAGTTACATTAATATATAGCCTTGAAAAGAAAATCCACCTGGAGAGCCCAAGCCCAAAACCTTTTGAAATATTCCCATGGATCCACAGATTTCAACAGATTCTGGACCAGCTCTTGGTCTTGATCTATTTGAACAGTAAAGCTGGTGGTTGCTGCGGCTTTGTCTTCTTTTAACATACTGAGAATAGGGAACATAAAATGAAATATATCTCCTTTGTGGTCTTCAGACCTTACTATGATAATGAGGATCTAGCACTGAAGATTTGATTTCTCTGAAGGTAATAGAATGAAAGTTGCTCTTCAATAAAGGAAAAATGATACTGCAACTTTACATTGAAAAGTATCTTGCACTGATAAATATATTTAAAAAAATTATATGTTTATAAAGTTATTAATTTGTAAAGGCAGTGTTACAAAATGTTCAGTTTATATTGTTTTAGATTGTTTCATAATTTTTAAAGTGTAAAATAACATATTTTTTTCTTTATTGAAAAACTATAAAAATCTTCTGTAGTAAAATGATTTCATTTTACTGGTATATTATTGCTTCATGTTTTGTACCATCATAAAACTTTGGGCAAATTTTTTTTACAGAAATTTTTATTTTCTATGACAATATGACACTTGTAAATTGTTGTTTCAAAATGAACAGCGAAGCCTTAACTTTAAATGACATTTGTATTCTCAGACACTGAGTAGCATTAAAAAAATCACATAGAACTGAACTGTAACTTAAATTTCCAAACTATGACTACTACATTCCAAAGAAACAGTTGAATTAAACATTTTCATAAAATATCCCATACCTGATGTATTTTATTATACTAAAATGAATTGGTTTTATTAAATGGCTGGTTTTATTTAGCATCTGGCAACAAGCACGATGTTTTAATCATTGTTACATCTGTTGGTGGGTAACTCCAACAAACAGACAACTTGGTGGGACCATTCATGCTTTAGGATGGAGGAATTCAACCTCTGCCTGCCCAATTCTCTCTCCCTGCTGGAAGACACTCCCACTACATGCCTAACTTTTAGCCAAACAGCAGGGGTTTAAGACAACAAACATGTCACCACTGTTCTTATGGTGCAATTCACCTCACCACCGTGGGAAGCCCAAGCTGCACACCCTGTGTAGGTTATACACACCCCTTGTGGCTTGCTCTTAGCAGGGTGAGATTTACTGTGGAGCAATGCCCATTTTTGACAAGTTGCTCCACTGCTCCAGTAGTAAGGTTTGTACAGATGCTCTCCCTGCAAATTTCCACTGAAGTCATCAGGACTTACCCAACCATGGCCAGATCTCCCAATGCAGAGCACAAGTTGCTGACAGGAGCAAATACTGCAAGGGTGGCCCCTTGGGCCTAATTTGGTGTTCAGCTGGGTGCTGAACTCATCTATGATCGTGGGTAGAGAGACCTTCAAGAAGTTTGCAACCAGATCAGAAGCTTTAGATAGCATATTTCCTGCTTTATGCAATACTTACCTATTTGTTGCTTTTTAATACTGAGCACTCCACACATGAAAGTTTGTTAAATCCTTTCTTTACATTGCACACATGAACAATCCACATACTGTCAGTGTGTCATTAGGTCAAGTACTCATGGACATTTTACTTCAACTATGTTACTACTCCTGGGAAAAATTTTGTACTTGTTACCACATATTTGATGATTATTACACTTGAAGAGAAAGTATCAAATTTTGTCTCCTGAAGAGAGTGGTGTTGTGGGTTCCTGTTTAAAATAAGAATTGGAACTACAGCAAGGCACCTGAGCAGTACTTTGCTTTGTGGTCAGAGGAAGGAGTGCTCTCAAAAGACAGTTCTGAAGTTTGTTGTCCATATAATCACTAAATCTAAATTCCTTAGAAATCTACTTCATTGCACTCTGTTTGCTTCTGTGATAACCAGCCATGGGGCTATTTGAGGAAAAATAAATGGCAATGGAATTAATTAGTTAAAAAAAAAGAAATCTATAAAGTGAATCCATTGAGGATGAAGTTCAGAAAATAGAGACAAGTGTTTTAAGAAAATTCTCTTTCTTTCTTTTAGGGGAAATTAATTAGCCTAGAAGCTAACGCTAGCTACTTAGCACTAAACCTTCAGTTTTCCACACTAAACAGGCTGCATAAAGGAAAGACAAAAATAGTGCAATGGGAGCTGAATTACATTTCAGAACATAACTTGTAAACTTGAAAGAAAAAGAAGAGCAGATGGAAATAACAGATGGGTCAGCTACAGACAACCAGTGCCAGGAGTGCATAACTCTGAGGCACAGATATTAGCATCACAGTCTGCAAAAAAGGTCTTTGGCAGGTAGTGACAAGCAAACCCTATTATTATTTCACCAATCAAACATACCAGCCCTGAGCCAGCAGCCACATAGCCACAGTGCTGAGCCCAGTCCCATTTCCTTGCCTTTTGGCAGGACTTAAAATACGATTACACAGCACAAGGCAGATGTACAGGAGAGGCAGGGGCAGCACAGCTGGTGTATGGTTGGGTAAGGCCCATTGGCACCATGGAAATGACAGCAGTGCCTACCTGTGCAAACCTGCCCACTAGACCGAAGCTGCCAGTCCCACTGGAGATGAATGCTCCTCAGTCTTCATAAAATACCTCTTATGAGGCATATAAAGACTTAACAGGTGCATACTAACATAGCTCTAAATTTGACCCTTGTAAGTCTTTTCTTATGCATAATTAGATAATTTCTAAGTCATTTGTCCCAACCCAAAGTCGAACATCGAAGTTGGTTTTGATTTTCAGATCATGGCATCTGGATGTTAGATCCCAGAATTCATTCCTTTCCTGTTCCTTAATTGTCCTGTCCTTTGCAATGCATTATGCCTAACACCATATTGGTTCAAACAACATTAATTTATTAGAGCTTTAATTTCTTTTATACCATTTTATGCCTCAAGTCACCCATAACCACAATTTTATCTACAAGTGTTTGTTAAATTATAACAGAGTGTATCTAATTTTTTTTTTTTTTTCCATGGGATACATTGGATACCTGTTTTATTTGCTGATTAGTCCCCCTGTAGACCTAATTGCTTTTCTACAGTAGGTCAGTTGTCTATATACACTTCTATTGTCATAGCTACACACAATCAAACTCTAATCTTATCACCTCAGGACTGATGGTGTCTCAATGTTTATAACTGAAAATCTCATTAAAAAGTCTTCTGGCATTTTTCACAGACAGATGAAGTCTTATCATGTGTCCAAACCTAATTCCACCTTCAATAATCATATTCTCCTATTTAAATTTATGTTGTTTTTATTCATCTCAGACATTTGATTCATATCCCTGTCATTGTACAGAATCATTGTGCATCGTGTGCTGTGTTTTATTACAGACAGTTGTGTTTCCGTAATGGGCGAGGTGGATCTGATTGAAAAAGGAATTGCAGTCTTACTGGAGCACTGCTGGTACCAGAGAAAGAGGTCAGGTGGTGCTCTCAAGGGGACAAGGAAAGGAGAAGTTTTGGCAGGTGTTGCCATGACAAAAACTGGGGGATTTAATGATGAGAGGCTGGAGTATGAAGAGCTTGCCTGAGGAAACAAGTATTTCAGGTGAAATGAGCTGCAAAGGGAATAATCAGAAAACTCCCTTGTTCAGTTACTTCATTTTTCCCTCGCAAAAAAATCCCAACTTCACAATTCTCAAAAAATGTCTCTGGCAGCTGCCTTGCACTTTTAAATCCTCAGGCATGGAAGAAGGGAGTGGGTAGCTGAACCTGGATGGTGGATTTCTACACTGAGAGGCAACAGGTGTGGATGTGTCTTTGAAGACCCAGGCAGCGTCTCAGGACCATAAGATTGGCATTCTTCATGCATCATTTTCATCTTGAGCACCTTTATTCCCATTCCTCTGTAACAAGTTGGTTTATGCCATTTGTTTCAGAAGTAAATTGCCTGGGCTAAACTACCGGGTTTTTGTGATTTCCTACTGTTAATATATTTTTCCTTAGTGCAATTTATGCTTCCCTCACTGCTCAAATACTTTTATAAACATCTTCCTATGCATTACTAAGGCACGCATAGCATGAAGTAGCCCCACCTGGTGCCACAAAGAACCCACCTTGTCCCACTCCTCCTCTTCCAGAGCCCTGCCAGCGCTATGTTCTCCATGTCAGGGACCCCCACACTATGCTTTTAATAAATAATCTACCTTTTGGGGACCCTCAATATTTCCTTCATCAGGCCTGATAACTGCATTAATTCATTATCTAAATATTGATACCAATCTTCCTACTAAATATTTACTTACCAGCTTCATAGCTCTTAGCATAACAGAGTGGGTCACTCCCACTTTGCCTTTTGAGACTACTAACTGAACCACAGTGTTTTATCTTTCTCTCCTTTTAACCTTCTAACCTGACTCTGTTTCCCATAGCTGTATCAGCAAGGAAAAAAAATGAGAAAACCTAAAATGAAGGCATAGCTGTGTCCACTTTCTATATATGTGACTGAAAAAAACCCATTGAATATGTAAAAAAAAAAAAAATCTTTCTATTTTGAAATGTGGTTTTATGGAGTGAAGAGGAAAGCCACCAGACTGGTTGGAGGTGGTATTTGAGATGTCTGGGAAGCTGTAAGGAGACAGCCACTGGAGCCTTCTGAAAACTATCCTGGAACATCTGGAAAGGCTTAACAAACAACTCTGCAAATTGATGCAAGCACAGGATTATCAAAGTAAGCAGGCTGTGAAGGTAATGGTTTACCCCAAGCATTGTTGACAAAATGGAAGAAAAGCAGGAAAACACAGTGTTAAGAGTAGGTCAGAAAGGACTTCCTTATTCTAAGTTCTACTTGTTTCTCTTTCAATTAGTCCTCAGAAGATGGAAGGCAAAGCAAGGAACGAACTCAACTACAATGCAGTCCCACCTACAGCTCATGTTGACTAATTCACGTCCTACAGTTATCACGCAGCTCTGAGACTGATGCAAGGAGCAGTTGGTTGCCACCATCCTTTGTGTGAAGGACCTCTGACCCTCACACCAACTCCCTCGCGTGTCCTCCAAACAGCTGCATGGAGGAAGCAATACCACTTTGTACACACTGCCCACATATTCAAATGTATTTTTTCTTGCTGTAGGCCGTATTATCTTTGTTTTGCATTTCTTTGGCCTTTCTTCTTCTTAAGACAAGGCCTGCCAAGTAAGCCACGTTATCCCAGACTCTGTCTTGCATGGTGCGGGGCACCCCAGTTCCCATTTACCAGCTTAGGAAGCACAGTGTGGGACCAGACCTCCCATTCGCTCAGCTGATGCGGTTTGATTTGCATCACTATCTTGTTTGCAATAGGAGGTCACTGAAAGTTCACTTGAAATCTAGACTCTTACTTCAATGCCATAATCTGTAGGTGACTAAGGATCATCTTTGCTACTTTTAACAAGCCTTTTCACAATCTATTCCCTTTTCTCCTTGCATACCAAGGTCTTAAAGTGGTCAACTTCAATCCATATATCTTGATAAAGTGGCTGAATTACTGCTGCTGAATGGTAGGCCATTATCTGCAATTAGTTTATGGCTCTTAATAGCTATTATTGCAAAAGATGGATTTCTCCATAGCATAAGTATCTTACCAAAGATCCTGTTAGTACTCTTGCTTATGAAAAGTTAAGTGGTAGCTGCTTTCTGGAAAAGATCAGGTTACTTTCCAAGCTGAAATAAACCAGTACCAGCTTATTACTATGGGTAATACGGGTAATTCCTAGGGGCAATAAATAGGTTATATGCATTATGAGGACTATTTGGCTCTTCTTTGCAATGTACTGTATGTAATAATGTAAATGTGCACAGCAGTATATAGACAAACAGACTGAAAAAATGCTGTAAGGATGTCACCATCTGGTTTAAGAGAAAAATACCAAACATCTGTCAGTCACAATCAGAGGACATGGTAACTTGCCTCAGAGTAGCAGCTCTTCTTTTCCTGTTTATAGAAGTATGGTGGTTAAAACAGTTAGAATAAGTGTGTGCCAATTCATTGGAGGAAACCATGGATTTATGAATCTCCTTGAGGAAGTGCCTTCTGGAGAAGGACATGAAGGAGCAGAGAGTAGAGGCAGAGTAGATGGGGTCATGAACTTCATTTTACTTCTCATCATGAGTAATAGTGCTAAACTGATAGTCAGTCAGATCTCTCATTTTCTTTAATTTAATGCTATTCTTCTTGCTCCTTGCATTACTGACCCCACATTATAACTGAACCATGTGTTTTATTACAATGCTAAGCACTGCTTTAAATGCACATGAGAAGATTTCAGTGCTTTTTATACTGCACAGTTATGTGTGGTGAGTTTTGTTCATTTCACATAAAGAACCACCTCAGAGCTAACAACTTGTGTTATTTTAATCAAGTCTCATTTCACACAGGTTGTGAACTTTAATACAGATTGCCATTTCTTCTGGGCTTCAAATATAATGCACAGCTCAGCACAAGTCTGACCTTTGTGGTTTCGTATAGGCACATACTTGCTGAAGGCACTTCATTAGACACCAACAGTGATAGAGTTTTCAGCCTTTTTACCAGCTTTCTTTGGAGCTGATAATGATTATCAATATATACATTTTACCCAATAATACATTCTCTGTGTATTAAATATAGTAAGCATACTTGTATACATATCTCCTGAGATGCAACCTTGATTCTACAACTAAAGATGAAGAAGCACTAGAAGTACTACAATAGAAGGTTTGCCTAAAGGTAAAGGTCTGTGTGATTATTACACCTCTGGGGGTTTTAGTCAGGTTTGGGGATTCCTTCTGACAGTGTAATGCACTTAGAAATGCAAAGAGCATCTCTACAGGCAGACATATTTTTAGGCTGCTCTCATGTTGCTCTTCTAGCTCACTTCCTAGCTTAGATTTTGCAGGCTAAAGAGAGAGTCTTTAATATTTGGCAAATATTTTTCCCTACTACTTTATGCATATAATATTTTTGAGCTAAAGGAATTTGTATTTAATGTTTATATTGTGATAGTGCCTACAGGACAACAAACTGTGGTCCCATAGTGCAAAACAACATGAAAAGATACAGAAAATATATATTCCTACCTCACAGACAGGAGCTGTAATGTGGCTGCTTGAGTGTAGATGGTTCTAAACCCAGTGTCTTCTTCAAGTGCCTTTATTGACAGCTGTCTCTTGTATTTTCTAGAGCTGTTGCTGGGTTTTATGATCAATACATCAAAAGTCTGGGATGCTACTACAAATGTGGTCAATTAGCCTTCAAGGCTAGCATTCAGCTCATCTACCACTGGCT
The DNA here is from genome assembly GCA_026212715.1 of Elanus axillaris. Classification (NCBI taxonomy): domain Eukaryota; kingdom Metazoa; phylum Chordata; class Aves; order Accipitriformes; family Accipitridae; genus Elanus; species Elanus axillaris. The sequence goes on along the minus strand of JANZLQ010000078.1, from coordinate 29,336,894 downwards.
AGGGTGGACATCAACTCCGAATTGTGACTTATATCCACTGTTTCAAACACCTCCCTGAGGATGGGGTGAATTTTCCTCTTACAGTATCAGTTTCTCTTGTCTATAGAATAGTTTAAATAAATAGTTCGGATTTAAAGGCCTATATTTTAGATGGGTAAGATGAAATAAATAAAAATTCCTAACTATTTCTAATTATGAACAAACTAGTGGTGGTTTTGTTTGGTTTTCCCAAGGACAAAGATCTGACCTGCTTTGACTGATTTTTATCATGGCTGGTTTTGACATCTGAAAGCATTGGTCCACCTGCTAACCAGCTAGCAGAAGCAAAACTTAACCATTTAGTTTATAGTAGGACTCTCAAAACCCACTGGTTAATTTCAGTAATGGAGGCAAATATGTAGTCTGAAGGTAGGTAGGACAACAGCTCCTTTATCACTGTGTCATCCACTGCTACATACAGAATTATGATATGCCTTGAAGAAGCCTTATTCTGCCCTCATACTTAGGCGGGCTTGGGTCTGGTCATGTCTTTATTCAGTGTCTAGAACTAAGAATTAAACCTGGATTTTTATAGGCTTGTTAAATTTGCTTCTTAAATTGGTTTTGCTCTGCCTGCTAATTATACTGCAGGCAGTGCTGCAGTTTAGACTGATTGTTGCCTACCTTACAGTCATCTATTCATTTTCTCACTTCCTCTTCTTGTGTTTTGGATTCATTCTGATCTACATGTATAACTTCCCACAAAGCTGTTTTTTTCTTCTTAGAGATTTGATCTACCTACAATTTTATTCTCTGGTACTCCTTCTGACTCCACGAATAAAAAGCATATATTTCAGAAGTGCAGCTCTTCATTCTGTCTAGGAAGCCTCAAACTTCTCAAACTTATAGCTATATTGCATAACTTCCCAGGCATTTCAAACCATTATTTTAGATGGTTTGCTAAGTATTTTTCTCAGCAAGAAACACACTTGATGTCCATGACAGGTAGCATGAAGGATGACCCAAAATCACTGTCTGCTTTTGATACAGAAGGAGTCCTAGGGAACATATTAATGAAACCTGACAGAACCTTGAAATAGCCTGGAAGAAACTATCAGAAGTGTTAGTAAGCATTATTATAGATATTATTATTGACACCACTGTGCTTGCAGTGAACCTCAAGATCTTTTCTGATTACCTTTTATTAGGAAAACTCATATTTCTTATCTGAATATGCATTTTAACAAAAAGGTCATGACATGTCTTCCTTCTTTCTGCATTTATGTGGGCAAACAGGACAGGCCCCAGTATATGTCATGTAAATCAACATCTTGGTGAAGTTTGTGCTGATTTTTTAGTGCTTTCTACACCAAAGAGACAGAGGCATCCATATTGTCTTCATGTTACTCTTCAATATATTTGAGAATCTCCATGTTTCAGGTGCTTTGATTTTTATCTCTTCCAAGCCCATTTTCTGCTTCTCCATCTTCACTGTGCAGAATGAAGATAAAGATTTTCTGAGTCTCTCTTCAATCATTCTAAAAAAATACCTTTTTTCTTTTATGATTATTGCCTCAGGTCAGTGCATGTTCTAAAACAAATATAAATGCATACAAGAGACAGCTGTGATCCCTTAGATGTATGTGTTATCAAATGGCTGGAAGATATTGTACAAACAAAATGTGCAAATGATAGAGAAATGGGAAATAGCTCATCACTTCCAAGCCCTTTAAATAGGAGTAATCAGACATCCCAAAAACTGCTAAGCTATGCTGAAGCTAGAGAAAGCAGTGAGCAATCAAAATGTCCCTGCTCCTCCTGCTAATGATTCTGCTAGACCCAAATCTATGGGCCTTACTCAAGTAAGACAGCCCAGAAAGTCAGACGGAGCTTTGTATGAAGGAGGAATGTTCCGGGCCACTGTCCACTGTTGCCAGAAGAAAAACAATGCCAGTGTCTTAGAGGACTATTAGCAGACAAGGAATAAGTGCCATAGCAAAAGAAGACCACTGAAAAACTTGAAAAATGCAAAGTAAATGTTAACTAATTGCAGAAGCACAGAAAACTGGTCATTAGTAATTCACACAGACTTTCAAATATGAAATAATCACTATCATCTTTTGCAAAGAACACAATTTTAGCTTTTATACAGCTTAGATATAGCTCCCAGCACTGAAACTATTTTTTACATTAAATGTATAGTAAGTAGCTGATGTTACCGTACAAAAACAAGAGCCTGTAAGTTCATAATGTACATTCAGAATGTAAGAAACCCCCAGATGGCAAGTTTCAAACAACTACTGTTGCTAGCAAATATATAAAGCCACCTTTTGCATAATTTCCTATATTTAGTAGCTCCTCATTCCTCAAGCAGTTGAAATACCTTCTGATCCCTAGACATGTTGTTTGATGCATAACTGCATGCAGATACTGGTTCACTTGAGGCACCTAACTCACAGAAATCATTAAACATCCAATTTAGCTGTTCTGAATTATTGTCTGTGAGAGTTTTCTTCTCTCAATATTAAAGAAACATTAGAAGACAAGTCTCCTCTTCTCCCCCAAATCAGTACCAATGCTCAACTCCTGCTGTAAATTATTATTCAGTGTAAGCCAAAATCTCAAAAACTTGCCAGCCTGTTTGCTATTGGCAAACATGTCGTGATCATTCAGCAGTTTTTCAGGTTTTTTGAAACTCTCCCGCTCTTAATTTCACTGGAAAGAATGAAAACAGGATTGATTAACATGCACATAGGTAGGATGCCTCCAAGATTTTTGACCCAAGAACCTGGTGGCCATCCTGTGCAGCAGCATGAATAAGTAATACTTTAAAATACATCTGTAAGATTTGGCATTAACTCAATATTCCACACACAACAAAACCATATGACTGCAAAATACATTTGATGGCCATTGGTAGTGACAGGATTTGTCTTTTTAAGTTACAGCTCATCTCTAGAGTAATTGAACTGTGGTGCAGCTGCTAGAAGCTCGAGTTCCACCTTCCAATACGTCATTATCATTTGATTGTAAAGACTTCAGGCTTTTCCAAACACTGAAGAGCAATGCAGATCCATCTCTGAGAATTAATATTCCAAAGATCGTGGGTATTTTTAGACCTTTAAAACAAGCTGCCTCTGCTGACTGAATAAAAACATATCTTGTCAGCCAATCAAGATAAAATGATCCCCTCAAGCGGGGGGTTGGCATTGTAAGAACATTTTTAAAGCTTGGTTTGAAACATTCTTGAACACAAATTCAAGTATATTGAAAGAGTTACTGAAGAGCATTTAAAATACTATATATTTTATATATGACCCTAGATTCTACATGGACAGAGTGATTAAATAAAAGTGAAGTAGTTCATTAAGCAAAGAGTGTGACTGCAGTTTCCTAACATATGTCTTCATCTCTGTGGGGATGATGGTTTCTATTGTTTTCTTTAGCCTGTGAAATAGAACCAGTTGTTGCCAATGCTGTTGTCTTTTCAGAGAAAGAGAGCATTTGGCTGTGGCAAATTGTCCAGTTTTTCTAACTATTCAATGTACAGGATCATCTGTCTCTTTTCTGAAGACTTTGGACTGAAGGCCTAACAAGAAGATACACAGCTCAGTCGTATTACTGCCTTCAGCACTTAATTAAAGAGGGTGCTACTAGAAAAGTGGATTTAATCCCAGTGTTTTAATTAAATTCTAGCTTGGCACAAGTCCATCTGTCTGGATTCAGTTGGATATAGTTCTCTTTCCTTCTTGATCCAGACATTACCATTGCCTGCTCCCATTGAACTGCTGCAGTGATTCTCCCATTGCATTGGAGCACAAATAAATGCAGTCCTCAAATACAGAAAGCCTCTTACATAAAGGGGATGTAACATCAAAGCTACTATTTAAGACTGAAGTGTCACACCATTTACATGTTCAAATTGTCTGAGGCAGGCAGTTGTGTTCACACTGATCCCATACTGAGTGTGATGGTGTAGCTGTGCATGGAGCTCAGCGCAGAGTACTAAAATTAGTTTGGAAAGGCATCATCTGTACTGCAAGCAAGAGCCAAGTTATCACTTCAAAACTGTACTGGACAAGTTTATACAAGGTGCAGTGACTTTATTATGAATTACAGAAGGGACAGAGATTTCCTGCTCAGTGGCAGAGAGGGTGAAGCCAAAATCCTGAATGTATTGAAAGTGGGCAGTATTTTGCAACTTCATTTTACTCATCTTTGAAAATCCTAACTAGTTAAACACAAAAGCTTTCAGAGAAGTAGATTTCTTGGGGGCAGGGTTGCAACAAGGAAGTTTAAAAACTTCTGCTATTAAAACTCCTATGTCAGTCATCTATAGGTGGTAAAACTCCTAGTAGTGTAGAGGAACTGAACCCAAGGTTCAGTTGATCTTATGGTGGAAAGGGCTCTGAATCATGTAGTTAAGTATAGACACCAGCCTATCATTCTTTCACCAAAAAGAAAACAAATCAATACAAAATGGAGGTCTCATTTTTTTCCACCACATACAGCAAATTTTAAACCCTGACATTATTCTTGAAACAAAAAACTTTCATTTCTAAGGTTTCAAAACCAGTCATTTGCTGGGTCTTGCCAAGGAGTTGCTCAGGCATATCATGGGGAACAGGAGAGGACAAGTGTGGAAAGAAGCAAGGAAAGAGGCTTGGAAGCAGGAAACTTGAAAGGAGTGAGTTAAGTTAACAACCTCCTCCAAAACACCACAGAAAGAGATCAAGCACTGAGTCACAACAGCGGGATTCATCTTCATCCCCTCTAGTCATCCAAAAGTGAGGTCTAAGCCAGCCATCCAGTTTCCTTCTGTGAGTAGAGGTGAGCACCTCCAGATGGCAATTCAGCTCACAGTTCTTGGATGTCTATCTCAAGAAAAGACAAATCCCTGGTTCACTCCAGCAGCCATGTAGCTACATGCCACCACTGACTCAAGGCTTCTTTAGTTAATTAGAGTTGAAATGTCAACATATGCATTGCTCGCCACTCCCACAGCTTTAATCCTCTTTCACATCTAACTGTTACTGCCCATCTTTTTACTCCCTTCTTCAAGCATAGGAAACAACTGTTGGGAGATATTTGAATTTTAGAGAGAATACTGCCGGTAAGGAGAAAGCACAGAGCATGTGATTCTTTGTATTTTAGAACTACTGAAAAACAGAGTAGTCTCAGTGCAGATACCAGTCTTTACCAGCATGATGGCTCTATTTCCCCTTTATGTGAAATATTGAGACTACACCCCCTCCCCACATGAAAGCAAATACTAAGAAGTGCACATGTTTACCAGTTTGAAAGTCATGCCACATAATACTGTTATGACCTGTCAGGCATTTGCCAGTCTCACTCTCCGAAAAGAGTATTTTGCCACTCTTGGTTTGCCTACTCATTCTGCCGTTAAAAAGAAGACTTTTTCCCAGACAAAGAACATTAGTACCCAAGAAGGAGATATTAAGGGGAAGAAAAAGAGAAGACATTTCTTACTGAAAATAACTGCATAATTAAGGAGTAAACCCTACCACAATGTGCATTGTTAGGCTTATTGAACTTAGGTGACTTCAGTACATTATGAAACTAAACTCATTCAGTTACCTGGCAGGAGACAAATGCCTAACTCAAAGTTGCATGTGCCCAGATTTGTCTTCATAGAACATTATAAAACAGCCAGAGGCATGTTTTGGTTTGTTGTTTTAGTTTAGGGTTCGCAAAAGCTGAGACATCCACAAGGCTTCATACTGAGCAAATTCTGGAGATTAAAAAGCGCCTTCTAAACTCATTTGAACCTCAAGTGCCCAATAACCCCATTGTCTCAGTATTCAACCAGGTAGTCCAGGGAGCAGTTAGCTTATTGCTCCCTTCTGCACAGAGCCACTGGAGGCATCTTCCCAAACATGAAGCAATGAACCATGTTTTGCCATACTTCTTTCATGACTTCTGCTTTTAAGAAATACCAATGCCACTGGCAGGCAATTTTCTTCTCCTTAGTGAGGCAATTCCTTCCTCTATATCATGTTGTAGACATTTTGTTACTTTGTGAGTTATTTTATTGTGGTGATTAGTCTTCACCCTCTTGGAAGACTGGAATAGGGGCTGACCACCCTTAGAGATAAATGATTTAGAAGTATTTTTATGCTCTAAGCTCCTCTAACATTAGTTAGGCTATTATTAGGCTATTTTTCATCTTACACTGATATGGGGAGGTGTCACAAAAGAGAAGCTGATAGCCCTAACCAAATGAGGACCTAAGAAGTGTCTGTGATCTTTCACCCACCAAGACCAAGGAACAAGTTACACACACTAAACATGAGTCCTGCCACACTTTCATCAGTCATTCATCCCTTGCTCTTGGAATAATTATGCAGTTTCCCCACTCCTTCCCTGCCTACCATTCCCACCATGTCTGCAGGAGACTCAGGTTTGGTCCTGCACTTTCTGTGGTGGTACTAAGGCCACAGGAGGATTTGGGAGTGAAAGAAGCTACCGTCAGCCAGATTCCCTGCCTGTGCCTAACACAGAGATGATGTGAGCTGTGCATGAAGATGAAAGCACTTCTCAAAGTGCAAATAGCCTCCTCCCTTTCAGAGCTAACCTCCCACAGTGGCGCCTTCAGTTTGCGGTCCCAGCACTTTGGGACCACAACATGAGGTGGCTAAACAACTCCTTGTGAGCCACACACAGCCTGCCAGCACCCCCAGCCTGCTCTCGTTTTCTTATGCCAGATGTGTCAGAGCTTGGGAGAGAACAGCAGGTCAAACCACAGGACGGAAAAGGCTGTGGATGGTAAGGAGGGCCCTCTGCTCTTGGAGGCCTGCTGGAAGCAGGAGGGATGATTCACACGTGTTTGCCTCTCACTGCCCGCTGCCCACTGCCACAGCCACTGCTGGACCAAGCGGGCATCAGCAGGGACCTACAGCAGAGGTGGTGGGCTGGCAGCTGCAAGGTTTGGAGAGGTGAGAGTTTGGGAGAGACAGTGAGGGGTTCAGGTTGCTGGGAGGATTTCGGGAGGCAGAGGGGCATTGCAGCAGGGTCTGGGGGATGGACGTCTGAGTTAGGGCAGTGGGACTCACAGGGTGCCTGAGGGAGACGCTGGAGAGGCTCTCAGACAGATGAAAATTTGGGGTTGGGGCTTGTAGAGCCTGGCAATCTGGGCACTCCTGTCATAAGCATTTAGAGGCACTTTGGGTTCTGTCTTTCCCAAATGAGTACTTGTAAGTTGCCTTGATGTTAATGAGAATTACATGCACACATCAGGGAAAGAATAGTCCCTCTACAATGGGCATGTGACAGCTAAAGTGCATCAGTCAGCAGGGAAACAAAAGAGGTCATAATTTATGTAAAAGGTTCATTTTTAATGTAAATTCTGCCCCCAAATGCTCTGCTTACCAGCCTGCATCTGTGGTATTTGGCAGTGGAAAATGAAAGGGCTGAAAAACTCACTGCTGGCAGGTAAGTGCATAATGTGATAGATTGATTTAAAATCCTTGTCATCTTTCTTTTTCACCTGCATATATAACGATCCTCTGTTAATCATTAGGGCTCCTTGTACCTTCAGCACTCTAAAAAAAATATTGGCTTTGAAATGATACTTCATTGTTAAGGAATTTTTGTCAGCTAGCTCCATTTATCGATGTATCAAAGCCATTTTACAAGAGATAGGCTCCACTTTGGCACCGATAGCGCATACATTACGTGCCTTGTGAGGACTTGCATCTCATTCCAGCACTGAGTGGAAGTGCCAAGTGCCACCGCGGTACATAATGAGACATGTCACCCGGCGCTGGGGACAGCAAGGAGACGTGAATGAATTGGCCCCCGATGTTTTCTGCTGGCCAGAGATGAGAGGAGTGGGGACATGAGGGGTCGCAGCAGACACATGCTTAGGGTGCCACTCTGCACAGAAAAGCTGAGGGCTCTTCTGTCAGAGCCCCCGGGGTGGGGGTAACATATGCCACCAAGCTGCATTTTTTCTGTTGATCTATTTACACCTCCTCCCCAGACAGCAAGAGCCAAGCCTGGAAACACTCTTTTCTGTAGCCATATGTGTGTCTGTAACAAGGTTTTTTTCAGCATACCGGTGATAACTGGGGGTGTCACGCTGTTTTGTGAGCAACATTTCGTAGCGTAAGCCAAGTCGCAGAAAGACTACTACCAAGCAACTACCTCCAAAGCTGCTCAGGCTGTCTTGTGAATTAAATCATTTTTCTTTGTCCTTTTGTTTAGATCTTTACCTCGTGTTGCCAAGCAACTGCACGGGGAAAGTTAACGGCAACGCTCCCCTTTTAGACCAGGCAGGTAGGAGCTCTTTGAACTGAGACGATCTGGTGTGGAAAAGACAAGGACTGGGAGAGGAGAAAAAGCCCGTGGTCGTTTGGATCTTGTTGGATTTTCCATGCTTCCTAGAAACAGAGGATGCTGCAGCAGAGACAGCCAAAGACAGGGCTTTCCTGTGCATAGTTTATTACAATGTCAGTTCAAGGAAACTGAATCCAAGCGCAGGCTATGCACTGAGATGTCAAAAAGTGTGTATCATCACACCAGTGATTTGCACTCCAAATTACCCTACCAACAGGATTTCTCCCTCAAAAGAAAAATCTGGACCCAGCTCACCACCACCCAAACACTCAGACTAAGACTCTGCAGCCCAGGAAGGATTCTCTGCCTCCACTAAATCATACTGAAGCTAAAAAGGATGCCACTACTTCCTGCCAGCAATACCTACTGCACTTTCCAGATGATAAACTCAAAGCCCACAGGAACCCTGTGAACTGGGACGTGTATTTTTCAGGCTGAAGGTTCATAGCTTAACAGTAAAAGAGGGGCCCAAGACACAAGGAAACTGCTGCCTCATACTGGCTCCCACACTCAATTTGCACAATTCACTGAACACAGTCACAGGACTCGAGGATTCCTGACCATTAGGCACTTCTACCCACCGCCATCAAAGACCCCTGAGCCTGGTTGCTTCCATTCATGGCCTTGCCTTTTCTTTTAGGAATATTATTAATGATCCCAGTCCTGTTTTCTAGTTATACCACATAACATCCACGCCTCTCAAGGCCAGGATTTCAAAGGACTGGTATTACTTCTAATTACATGCTTAATTTTGTAAACTCTTGGATTTAGAAGGTATTAATTAGATTGGCCTAGTTAGTAGTGTTTTCAATTCATGATTTTACCATGCCCCGTACATTTGGCATTTCTCCCAGGAGCTCAGCTGCTGGACTCAGGACACTACATGGGGACACTTCCAGCTCTCTTCACAGAGAAGAAACCCTGGGAAAGTGAAGCTTTTGCACCTGAAGATTCTGAAGAGCACCAAAAAAGTATCAGTTAAAAACAAGCCTCTTCAGCTTTTAAACCAATCAAGTCAGTACAATGATATTAGAGGTCCTGTTTGACTTTTTTTAATACCAGTAATACTAAGTTGATTCAGTGTGAGCTCAAATATTTAAATCCTGGTCTAGACAGAGCCAAAATAGCAGAATTCATCTCCAAAAGCTCTATGTGCTACTTGTGCCTCATTTAATCTCCAAAGGCCAATAAATGCATTAGTAGAAACATGCAAGAAGTGTGCACGGAAGCCAGACTCAGCAAGAAGACGGTTTAGTGTCTGCTGGGTATTTATGGGAACCAGCGGGATCATGGAAAAAGACATGGAAAAGGCAGAGAACTGCTGATGGCTCATAGGATGAACTTAGCAGTCCCAAATGGAGCATGAGAGAAGTTGTGTTTCATAAGGGTGTAGACCTGGAAAGAGCCTCTCTCTCTAACTGGCAAACCTATTTGAAGTGAACATTATTCTGTGTTCATCATTCTCCACGTTTGTAAAAAATTACTATTGCAGATGAAAAACTGCATCATGATAAATAGAAAATGCAGTCAAGCTTAATTTTTGTCACACAGCATTGTGGGTGCAGTTGTGAGACTTGTGCAGAGGCTTAGCTAAAAATATTCCTACCGTATTTCGCAAAGTATACAGGCTGATCTGACCTGGCAGTTCCTGTGTTTCTATCTAGTCTAGTATCCTGTCTTTGAGAAATGCTAACACCAGCAGCTTCAGAGGACAAGAGATGAAACCTCTCACAGTCAGGTGGCACAGTCTACCCTATAAAAATATTATCCAGAGCTGTAACAGCAAAAGATTGATTACTAAAGACAAACTAGTTCAGCTCTGTAGCAAGTGTCCCATATGCAGTAATAGCATACTATTTACAGCTCACATGCATCAAAAATCAAAAAGTCTCTGCTTTACCACTAACAGCACCATGGACTTTTAGCAGCTGTAGAACTGTACACAGAGACAACCATCCTGACAAGCTGTCAACTCTCTCTCACTACCTTTTTATGAACACCGTAAAGGTTATTTAACATAGTGTCCTAGTTTCAGCTGGGATATAGTTAATTTTCTTCTAAGTAGCTGAAACAGTGTGTTTTGGATTTAATGTGAGACTAGTATTGATAACACACTGATGTTTTAGTTGTTGCTAAGTAGCACTTATCCTAAGCTGAGGATTTTTCAGTTTCCCATGCTCTGCCAGCAAGCAGGTGCACAAGAAGCTGGGAGGGAGCATGGCCAGGGCAGCTGACCCAAGCCAGCCAAAGGGATATTCCACACCATAGAACCACACCATATTCCATACCATCATGATCACTATATAAACTGGGGGGAGTTGGCCAGGAGGGGGGCGATCACAGTTCTGGCATCGGCCAGCAGATGGTGAGCAATTGCATTGTGCGTAATTTGTCTTTTCTGGGGTGTGATTTCTTTCTTATTGTCATATTCCTTTTCATTACAATTATTATTACTCTTATTACATTTGTATTTTTATTATCATTATTATTATGTTTTATTTTATTTTAGTTATTAAACTGTTCTTATTTCAATGCACAAGTTTTACTTTTTTTCCTGGTTTTCCTCCCAGTCCCACTGGGAGGGGGGAGGAGTGAGCGAGCAGCTGTGTGGTGCTTAGTTGCTGGCTGAGGTTAAGCCACAACACCTAGCAAGGTAAATTAAGTTGTGAGCCATAAGAAATAGGAAATGCTTCTGTAGGTTTAAAATCAAGGAGGTCCAAATTTAAGATCTCAGTTAAAGTTATAGAAAACCATCAATGTACCTATGTTGTAATGTAATTGTACACAGCCCAACTCACACTACTAATATGGTCCTGCAAATTTTGTCTGAAATTATAAAACGTTTTGTTCTAGTTGGATATTTGATTTTTTGTTATTGAAAGTATTTATGTGCATATATATCATACGTGACTGATAGCTCCTTAGTTCTCTTCTAAACAGGAAATTACACTGTAGATTTTTCTTCTAAGGTTTCTGATAAGGTTCACACATGTACGTATGTATATATATTTATACATATCCACATGTGCTTATATAGTTGTTGTTAAAGTTTGTGGTTTTTACACTTGTATTTCTGTGTGACAAGATGTGTTCACACCTGACAAGCCCCTTTATTGGGAAAGACGATAATAAATTTCTTTTTGCAAGCATTCTGCTTCTTCCGAATCACCTAAACACCATTAAAGCCTTCCTGGTTCTTTGCTAATCTACCTTAATTGATATTAATTATATATTAATAAGAATATTCTGTGGCAGACATACCATTTCTAGACAGACCACAGACAGATCAAATTGAATCATAAATTGTATTTTAAAACATGCAAAGTATACATTCTATATAATGCTATTGAAGTTAAGAGGGCTGGGACTACATTGCACTGGTCCCTGTCTTCCCTAAGAGACATGATATAACACACTGACAGAAAACCACCATAAATATATATGCAGAGCTTAAGGAAAGTGCCTCATGAGTTTCACGTTAATTATGCTCCCTCCTCCCACACACTGGTTCTTAATGGATGAACAGACCAATGTGGATGACTGCATTTCAGGTACACATGGGTTGTTTGCCTAGAAGGAGCAAAGATCTCTGAAGACATCTGCACCAGGGCCAGCTGCCACAAGGGTTTGGAGAAGACAACAAGCCACCTCCAAAGAAACGTGCGGAATAAAACAGAAAGAAGAAGTCTTTGTAAAGGCTGCCACGCTCCTGCTTTGCTCCCAGCTGGCAGGCAGAACGGGCAGCCTATGTTGCTGGAAGTCTGAGCTGCAGAGCCTTCTGCTGCTCAGGAGATAAGGACAGCTCCTGAGCCTGTGGAAAAAACAAGATACAGCTTCCAGTGAGCAATCGTGTGCACACATCAACAACTGTATTACACTATCTGTGGCCAAACGTATTGCCAGACATTACTCGAAACTCATGGTCTCTGATGAGTAAGGTACCTTCGTCAGATGGTATTCAGAGATGGGACTTCAGGGTGTGAGATGCTATTGGGAGCACAGGGATGAGCTGTGGAAGAGTGTCTGTAGCCACATGGGTCAACTTTGCGTGTCTGCAAAGAAAGATTTTATCCCCCTCTGAGAGATGCTGTGCAAACAGCTGAGCACTCAGTCGTCCCTGACATTTCTCCCACTGGCTTCTCATGCTAATAATTTTAAATTTATCAGAGTGCATTGATTTTGTTATTTGAACCTCCCAGTTACCTTTGTGTCTTTTTTTTCCCCAAGAAAGGTAGTTGGTTAATACAAAACACCATAGCCAGGAAATCAAGAGCTTTTCTTTCTGTTCCCAGTTCTAGCACTGCCTCCCTCCATGCCATCAGCATTGTCTCAGGGTTCTCACCCTCCCCATGTGTACAGAAGACTGTAACACTTGCACAATTGGAGGAAATTGCTGGTTACATTTGACCAGCCCCATATAAATACCAGGAATTTTAAGAGCAAGGAACTCTCTATATGCCATATGGCATTGGTATTAATATATCAATAAATTCCTACCTAACTGCAACAGATGCTCAAGTCAGTAGTTTCACCATACAATGCAATGCACTGTTGTGTCCTTTTCTGTGAGCAAGAATAAGCCAGATGCTTTCCCACAACATATTGGCAGAAATATGGTGCTATACAGCCAGAGAAAGCAAACTTTACCTCAGCTACAGATGAGTCTCTACAGAACAGCTTTTTAAATCTTGCTTTCTTAAAGCTGATTAATTTTGACAAAGGATTTACCTACTGATAGCTATCCAGATGATCAAATGCTGCTGGAACTGAGACTGATGTATCATCAAGGAATATAAAACTCCCTGAATGTCATAATTATATTTTTCTTACTTCTTTTTATAATACCATTAGGCAAAGGAAATAAATCAGTGATTTTCTTTTTTCCTCCATTAACTATTTTTTTGCTTTTTTATCTTCTCTATTCACTCTTATTTATCTTCCTTCTCATTTCCTCAGAGAGCGAACAGTGCTAACCTGCTTTCCTGCTTCCCTCATTAAATATAATTTGAATTATTTTTACTTCACCCTTACCCATTAGTTCTCTAAAGTTCTCTTCCAGCTGCATATATTAACACCTCGCTATTCTAATCACTCTCTGTTGCAAATATCATCACCTAATTTTGGTACTTGAATCTTTGCTCTTTGATCCTTTAATTGGCATCTACTGTTGAATTCCTGTGGGGCTATGCTCTTTCACTATTCACCTCCCCAAATTCACATCACCAACTCCTAAGTCTCCCTACCTGACTACATTTCAGAATGTGCTTTCACAAATGGTTTAGGCCACCTGAAGACTATGTGGCCACCAAGAGTTATCCTGCAATCCCAGCATCTCTGGGTGCACATTCCCACCCTGTTGCTGGTACTGCCATTACCACTTGTGCAACCACACAGTCAGCTTGACCACAACTGTTCTTTCAGTTCTTTGTGCTTTTTTTGGTAGGGTAGATTTTCTGGCAGAGCAGTTAGTGCCTGCTCAAGGGAGACAGGAGGACCTACGAGCAGAGAAAGAAAGGCAAGACTGCTTCTTCTGGCCTCAGGGCACGTGGATGGATTTACAGCATGCATGAAACTGCTGTCTAGTAAGTGCAAAAACCGCACAGTGACAGGAAGAAATGTGCATTTAGATTCTTTCCAGCTACCACTTTTCTGTTTTAATCACAATCACAGTTTTATGATGGCAGTGCATTACCCTTTGGGGGAGGGGGGTTGCTATTTGCTTCACTGAACTGTTGAACTTCGCCAGGCCTTCAGTTCAGCAAAAAGCAAAACACAGGACAAGAAATGGACAGGTCTTGTAATCCTTAGTCATTGACTTCAACAGGAGTTTGTCTGGAGGGAAGGAGGGAAAACCATTAACGAATAGTTCTAAAAATAAATGCAAGGACTTCCTGACATTGTTTTCTGGTCTTCTGTAATCCCTTTATGAAGGAAAAAGAACAGTGGGATTCAAACTGCATTTTAGTTTGTTGTTAAAATTCAGAAGCCAAGAAAATATGTAAGTAATAGCAGGACTCAGAAATAAGAGCAGGTCTTGGTTGTAGCCATGAGGACCTTAACTTCTATTGTTCCTGGGGTTTGTGAAAGAGAAAAAAAATCATTCACCTTTACCAATACCCTTTCAAATTATTTGTTACAAGTTTAGATATCCAAAGACTTAACACTAAAAGGATTATTTTTTTCCTCCAAAAACTAGACCACTTTTATAAAAGAAACCAGTATGGTACATTTATAGGTAACAGCTTAAACTCATACTCTCATGTCAGAGAATATAATGAAAGCTCTAATTGTTTCTTTCAGTATCTTCAGGGAACCTGTCAGAAGTTCTTCCACATCTGCAGCAGCCAAATACATAACTTTTCTAGCGATGTATCTATCTATGTCATAGGACAGGCTTAAAAAAGAAGCAGCAATATTGATCTTTCAGAAATCTATACAAAAACTATTTAGGTTCATCTATCTTGGATACCATAATTATGGAGCACAGGTCTGGCTGTTAAGTTCCCTGATCCATGCTGAAACTAGTAGTTTGAGTATTTATTTTCTCCTTCAGAGTACCTCATTGCAAACTGCCCTAAAGATGTTCAAAGAAATCCACAAGTTTTCCTAATGGTTGACAAAAGTGAAAAAGCCCATTTCTTAAGCGTTTTTTCCTGTTATGCAAGATGTATATAACAGGCAAACCCCATGGGGGTCTGGAGGTATCTGGGCTCTGTTGTACTGATGTAGCAGGGTATGACTTTTCTCACTTCTGCCCTTCCGATGCTCTCCCCCATGCTGCTGCAGGGGAGTGAGCGAGTGCTTGTGTGGGGCTGAGCTACCTACCGTGCCTACCAGGGTTAACCTATTACAACTTATTCTGCTTTTTTTGCTCTCCCAGTCCACCTTGACTTCATTTCATGAAGTTCAAGATCCCAAAGGAACGTTGGTTCACCTCATATGACCTTTGGCACACAGAAAGTATAGCTCACTCACAACCTTAGGTCAAAGATATTTGCTTGACTAAAGGTTTCCAGCGTGAGGAACAAGGGCCAGTTTAACTGCTGTAATTTGCTGCAGAGACGGCTCCTCACCTGGCTCGCTGCTTCCCAGGTGCTCATCCTGGTCCTCTGCCCCTGCAACACCCACAGCTGCTCCCGCTGTTCCACACAGTGCTCTCCGGTGTTCTGCTACACCTTGCACATCCTGCATCCTTTTGGCCTGGGTGAGCAGCTATCCATCACCGCCCTGCCTTCTGCTAGGCAGGAATTACAGAGGCCCAGGGCCACAGCACTGCTTTACCTGCTACTCTTTTATCCTTTAGTTCCTACCCGTTGAGTCATACTGCTCTTTTTTGTTAGGGGCTGAGCACCTCGAACAAAAGATGAAGATTGTATCAGCATTATTTCTGTGTATGTATCCTGTTTTGGTCCCTTTTTCTTTTAGGTTCTGCCCTCCCCGTGACTTCTCCATGACCTTACCGCTTGCTTTGTGTGAGTGCCTCTGGTTATTGTGCATCTATGCTCAGATGCTTTCCTGTTATTGCTTTACCTTGATCTGCTGTGTGTGCTCCCAGCAGACAACATACAAGTGGGAGAAGGCTGAAGCTATAGTCAAAACGCATTAATTTGGAAGGATAGTATATCCATCTGAAGGACAGGGGAATGAAAAAGACCTCAAAACCAAGAAAGAGAGTATCTCCACAGGTTCCCATTTTTCTTCTGAGGTAGTTTAATGCGACAGTTCAGCTTAGAGAGATGATCTGGTTGCTGTCCTTCACCACTCTGTTCAGTGAGCATTAGCTTAGGAAAGGAGCTAAATATTACATAAACTGTTATTAGAGACAGCTTTAGAAAATAGTCATCTACAGACCTAGGGCTGCCACCGTTTGTTCGAATTTACACTCTCCGCCTCACCAGCTCAAAGCCTGTCTTTTGCCGGAGGGCAGCGTGTACCTGGCTGGCTGGTGAAGCTGGTGCAGCCTCGATGGGAGGCAGAACCCAGAGAGGATCCGGCCAGGCCAGGAGGCAGCTGTCTCCTCTACATCCATGTAGACACCAGTCAGAAGCTCAAATCCCTTCTCCAGGTCCTGCTCATCTCCTGAGGATATAATTACTTGATCAAGCCCAACCACATCAAAGACAATCTTGATCTCTGAATGGTGATGTGCTCTTGGGACTGTGACATTTTTACAGTCAGGACGAAGCACACAACAGGAGCTGTTACAGTCGGGATGGAGCTGAGAACAGGACATTTTTGGATGCTGAGCATTAACTACAGACATTCTTCTTCCTGAGAAAACACCAGTCTAAAGTCTGATTCATTGTACAAAAATAAAAATCATACATGAATATACAATTGGGTGGGTATTTACTATAGAGCTAGGAAGATAGTTTAAAGCTGGAATGGACCACTGTGATGATCCAATTTGATCTCCTACAGGGTATTAACTATTTGAATTCCCTGAATTCTTGATTTAAAAAAAAAAATTTTGACAAAATTTATTACAAGTCTGTGACTAATTATTCTCCTTACTAATAAATTGTACTTTTATCAGTAAAAATTGAGATAAAATCTTGTAGTTCTATAGTGAATGTAAACCAGTAAAACTTCAGTTCTGTTCCTCATAAAACATTGAATTTACAGAATAAAATTCATATCAAATTGTAAATATGTAAATAGAGATTTTCATTGTTGTGACAGCCTTTAAAAATAGACAAATATATATACTGTTGGTATTATTGAAAACCTGTGTAGAAACCTGGTTTGTATCCAAAGACAGTTAATCTCTTTCCAAAATGCATTATAAATAAGAATTGATTTGGTAACATTTTAAAATTCTATTATCAAGAAAGCCAGGTCTAAACATACCATTTTAACTTGATTTGCCATTTCTCATTATCATTTTACTATTTATTTTGTCCCATTTTTCAACTGAATGACTTAAGTATTGCCCTTGAGATGCTCCTATTTATAGCATATCTTAGAATTTATTAGGTTCACAAAAATTCAGTCAATGACGTTGACCTTTACAAGAAAGAATCACTCAGACTCCTTAATTCCATTTCACTGCATTGCAGTAGTAGCTATCTTTCTCCATTTTATCTAAATTTTACTTACTAATTTCACTATCCTAAAGCTGCCTCAAACTGGAGGACATTTTCAAGCTTCAGTTTTTCAGAGCTTCTTTATGAAATGCAAATTTTCTCCTTTTGTAGTTTTCCTTTTCATTGAAAACTTAGGATAACAGACAAATAAACTGTCACATAAAAAAAAATGCTAGTTAGTGAACTCCCACCTGGAGGTATATTCTGCAAAGGCAGAGAAGCCTTACCTTCCACCAAAGCATGGCCAAGTCCAGACCAGGGCTAAAAATCAAACTGAAAGAATGACCATCCGGGTCACCTTACAGTAATGTGGTTTATCATCTCCTTCAAAATTAATAGAAAGACCAGGAGCACTAGAAATACCAGCATACAAGAAGAAAAGAAATCATGCAAGACTGGATTAATTTAGTAGATTATGAAGAGGTTAAATAAAATGCCAGCACAGGGAGGAACATACATCACTGAAAAACTTCAGCATACCAAGTAGATAGTGCAACTACTGATTCAGAGAAAAGAAGGTGATGGCAGGTTAATTAACCACATTTCATGTAGACGTAGAAAGATCACAAAAGGAGCAGAGACACAGAAATGGTAGTAAAAGCTGTTATATTTTAACTTTCAAAGCCAGAATTGGTATGGATTTTGTTTGTAATTGCTGTCACTAACTGCTGACTGTATGTGCCCAATGAGCAATGCCTCAACACAGAGGTTCATTTAAAAATTAAGAGAAGCTAGAAGGATGGCAAGCCCAGACAGAATCACAATATTTACCCAAGCAGAGCCAAATTCAAATGCAAAAGCTCCAGTGCAATGACATAACACACAGAAGAGGCAGGTATTTACCATGGTCATAAGGTGATTTTGCCACATGGAAGGATCAGGAGAGCTCATAGTTCCAGCCTTTCTTCTCACTTTCTTATGATTATGGAAAAAGCAGCAAAATAACTTCCCCTTTGCAAACATAACATCCTTTCTATCTCTCAGGGCATCTCTCCTAGCAAGAGTCATCCCATAATCTTGGCTGGTAGGAGAGTCACCGGAGCAGGAGAGCATGCCAGCCTGCATCATGACACAAATGAAGTGATGTTCAGATCCAGATCCAGATCCTGGAAAACTCTCCTCTCCAGTTTAGACAGTCAAACCTACCAGTTTACAGTTTACGCATTTGCAGACAAACGGGTGCTGCCTTACAGACTTTGGGGACTGGTAACCATGCCTACAGTGTGTGGTACTCTGGGAGCAATCCAGCAATTGTAATGATTGCAATTACAGTACCTAGTGTCTATCTGGTACGAGTGAATCACTTTATTACTATACAAGATAGGCATAAAAGATAAGGACCATTTCATTTTGTAACACAGATTAAAACAGAGATCTACAGTAATAAAAATGCAATAGAAGAATACAAGGCAGTATAACCTATCCTTCTAGGTTATATTTGCCAACCAAGATTTCACCAGCTGCTTGTGCACAGAAAGTAGCTTCTGAGGCTGGGCTATTTGCCTCCCCACCCTGAGGGCAGGGATTTTCCAGAAAGGACAACACTGTCTCAGCTGTTACGGTTAGAGATGGCTGCCCCTACCTGTCACCTGTGCCATGCCAGAAAAATCTCCCTCTTTTCAGTCAGGGTTTGCCCTGTGACAAGTGACACAGCAATGTGAAAAACTAGGTTATTATGCTTTCCCTTCTTCCCTGATGTTTCCATGAGTCACGTATCCATTGGATACCTCTGCTACTTTTCCCATGATGGGTGGGGGTTTTTTTGG
>JANZLQ010000078.1:29287403-29317681 GCA_026212715.1 Elanus axillaris | reverse complement strand
GGGCGGGGAGGTGAAATTTGTCATCTCATAGACAAAAGTCTCTGGAATGCGCTATTTATGGGACACATCTACCTTCTCACTGACCTTGCCTCCTTTGCACATTTATATATCCATTAGAATTTATTAGCTATGAATACATTAGGCTCCAGGTGCATAACGAAGTGTCTAGAAAACGTATTTTAATAAAATATCCAAACAGCATGTCCAGATAATGCCTGCAATGTCCCCATATGTCTTACTACACAGATCACACAGCTTAGTCTGTCCTGGTAATAAGACCTGCAATAGGTATCATCAGCTACGTTCATTACTATTTAAGATAGGATGAAAAGGCAAGATACTATTAAGTGTTTTCAGTTTTCTAACCATTCTATTTGATACTTAAGAGCATAATATTTTAATTAAGGGGGGGGTGTCCATTATGGAAATAATTTCAAAGCAACTTTCTTCCTAGTTGCTTAAGCAGGTTCATTACAATGCAATGCAATTTACCCAGCTGGACAGGTCTGCAGGTGGCCAGAAACCCATTAGAGAGGTATCTACCTACTACAGGGGAAACTAATATTCAGGAGACAGGAAATCTCACAGGGACTTCGATTTTGCCAGGCATTAACACAGCTGACTGGGTAGCAGGTGGCTGGAAGCATAAATTTCCCTGTAACTTATTTATTAGGGGTCCCTTGCCTCCCTTCTTGTAGAATTATAACATGCTCTTGGCATTGATAAACCCCAGCAAGGGCACACTGTAAAGACACAAGTAGCAGTCTTGATAAATATTTTTTATCTATTTGACCTAAGCTGTTTGAGCCAAACTGGAGGGTTTTGTGGACCATTTTTTTTTTCTTTTCTGAGGAGAAAAGAAAGTATTCCTATGATGCAAACCTCATCATTTAGAAATAATATATAACTGCCTGTCTTCTTGTACAGAACAAGAGTCAAAGAGGAATTACGTTCTTCTGTCACTGCTCCAAACCTTTCAGCCAACTCTCTGCTTTGAAAGTTCTCTATCAACTTTTTTTCCTACACCATAATCTGTTTTTCCTCTGTGGCTTTTTCCCCTCTCCATGTTTCCATGATGTTTTCTCTCCCACTAAAGCCCTAGCCCCCATGCTCATACCTGTGAAAATTATTTGAGCCATGAAGTTTGGTTTTCATTCAATGTATGCCTATGTACTGTTCATATGTTTCAGTTATCTAGTGCCCCAAAGGAGCTCATCTGTAGTTTACACTTCCCTGGAAGGAAAGCTTATCACCACACTCACCAGCTCTAAAAAGGTTTACTTCTGTGTATAACAAGAACATAGGAAAGAAGAATATTTTCTATTCATTCTGGAAGGAAAAGCACAGAAAACTCTCTCATGAGTGCTTTGGGACTAGTTATTCAAATTCCCTAGAATATTCTGAAAATTTCAGCATTAATTCACAAACACCAAGGTCTGTATGGTTGCACTGCATCACATACACAGTCGCTTCTGAATCAGCATTCACGACACCCTCAGTTCCACAGCACACTCACCTGTTCTGCTAGAGCCAAGCAGAAACATTACAATTAGACATTTTTTTCACAGTTCATTCAGGACAATGGCATATTCCCTCTCCAGCCCTGTGACTACACATGCCACATGTGGATGGCTGTGGATTTTTGTAGGACATGATGGGCTGATCAGGAGAGCCCCATGCTGCAAGAATCCCTCCTGACTGACACAGAGCTGCCTTAGCCCTCCCCACTCCATGTGCCACATGCATCCCGTGTCACACGGTCTGACACACCACTACCTCCCATACTGCAGAAGGAAGTCCTGGAGAAGCCCAGGAGTATATGGAGACCTGTAGTATCCATCTTGCAAGCCCAAAACATTTTGGAAAAAATACTGCCTTATGCAACTTAAAGAAATACTTCTCCCTGCCCAATCCCTGTTAACACCCACATACCTTTTCCTGGAACTCATAGTCTCCAAGTAAGCAACAAATCCAGAAAGTTAATATAGTTACTGTAAGTAGGTTGGAGAATGGAAGTAGGTCTTATGTCTGTTTCTAAGAAATTTCATTAATAAGTAAACATATCCATAAATATTCTGAATGAAACAGAGGCTAGAAAAACATGTATTCCAGCCTCTTAGAAGCAGGAAAAGCAAGAAAGGATTTCTTTTGCAGACTCTTCCTGTAAATTATATGGGAGAGCTGCATAAATACTCTTTGATCTGGTTTAGCTATACACTCTTGTTTTCCTGTTAAAATATTCACATACAATTAAGTATCCACAGGCAGACAGGAGCAGAGATCATGGAGATGTAGGAGGAGCCTACCACAGAAACAGATTCCTTCTCTTCACAATACAAATTACAAAACTCTCTAAAATGGTCAATGTAAATTTAATCTGTTGAAAACTGGCTTTAACTTATTGTCATTTCCTTTGTCCTTTCTCCCAAATCATTCCAACTTTTCTCTGTTAAAGTTGGCACACAGAAAACAAATCATTACAGTTATTTTTCTTTTTCTCGGCCCTTCAGTACCACACACCATTGCTAGACAGATCCTGCTGGCTTTTTTCACACACTTCTCATCTTAATGACAGTCTAAGGCCTTTTAAAATGAGCCATTAAATAATAAACTCAACCACAAATATACAACCATTGCAATACATTCACATTAGACGTTCAGATACTATGGTGGTAAGAGATTAGATGACTAAAAAGACACTCTTAAAGCCACTTAAAACACAATTACAAAGGAAATGCTATAAGCTTTGTTTTCCCTTTTAAAAAAAAAAAATGCACTGGTTCTTCAGCACCTTCAGTTCTTTACCTTCCTTCCGTATGGAAGAGAAAAGGGCTATTTTTGCAACCTCTTGACCCCAGAGAAAATCTCTACATCAGCCTCAGGGACCAGGAGGGTTTGGCCCCAAAATCTTTTCTTCATAGCTGTGTTGTGTAAATGAGCACCATTTCTCCTTTGGAACACATGGGGCAAACAAGTGCCTCCAAGGTCCGTAGAGACCTGCCCAGACCCTGCGTGATGGGGTTCAGCCATGAGAAGGGGTCACCTCGGCATGGCTGTGGGCAGCCCTGGGCTGGTGTTTCTTGGCATGCTGAAACTGCCTGGCCCAGAAATTCCCTCTGCTCAAAACACACCTTGGGGAGAACAACTTCTTTGGACCATGTTGTGTTCAGAGCCAAAGACCACTTGTGTTTCCTCCTGAGAGTCACTGGGCACAACACACGGTCAGGACTGATGGCAGGTTCAAAGCCTTTCTTTTGCTCCTTCCCCCCCAGGTCTTGTGTTTCCTGCTGTATGGTGGCTCTGCATAGGTAGGAGCAAGGGACAGCACTGCTTCACTCAGAGTGTCCTGGAGGTTTATGGCAAAAGCACTAGCCTGGGAAGGGATAGGTATTTCTTAGCAAATGCTCTGCTTCTGAGCAGTGTCCTGAGCAGCTCCAAGGTAAGCAAATGCCATCACATCCTCAGTAATTGAGAACCTACCATCAAAAAAACAATGCATACTTAATTCCAAATTGTCAAGACACCAAGTCCAAACAGAGCCAAGCATCAGGCACCTCTTCACCATCAGATACATCCTAAGACATAGTGTTCGATGTTGGCTAGTCTCAGAGCACTTTGTTCCAAATGCGGGAGCCTTATATCAACCTACATAAGATACTAAGCTCCCTATTTAAACAATGGGAAAAGTATTTCACTCACATCCTCTACATATGTCTTCAAGGAGTATTCCATCCCTGCAGTGATTGCAGAAGCTTATGCACCTAATTTCAGCAGTCTGAATTCCACCCCACCAATACTAAATGCTCACTCACAAGGGTTTTTACTGCCTAAATAATAATGGCAGGTGATCAAAATCTGGCTAATACCACATAAAAGTTCCTGGAGCTGAATCATCCCCAAAAATGTTTTCAGCTTAATTATCTGGAAAGAAAAACAACTTTGCTCATGACGTTGAACCTTTGTGGAGTGAAGTTGATGCAAGCTATACATTTTACTTGTTTCTTCTCTAATGTGTTTTGCCTTTTTTTTTTTTTTACATCTTTCTATTGCTTTTTTCCCCTTTGCATTTAGGCAAAAGGATTGTTTACTACCTCATTAAGCTCAACTGAGAACAATCACAAGCTCCATTAGACCACACTGACAATATATGGCTTTAATTATTTTTTCATAGAATACTCACACACTGGAGCAGAGTAACGAAGTAGATGTGACATCTTGCTAGAAATTCTTACGTGGGAGTGTGTGTGGTGGGAATGGGGCCTGGGGAGGGCTGATGGAGAGACAGAAGAAAGCAGAACCATTCTTTGAGTTTGTTTTTTTTAAGGAGAAGAATCTTGGTGAAATATTTCTGTATGCCACATATGCTAAAAGCACTTCCATCTTTAATGTCATCTGGTCAGAATTATACATTCAACACACACTAAAATCTAAATCAGGTCATTATTTACTTTGTGAGATTATAATCATACTTTTATTAAAACTTTTAAGCAGTTTTGAGCCGATAGATTTCCATAACACTTAATTTGTAAGCCATATTCTGCTATTCCTGTATTTGCTGTTTAGCCTATCTTATGGCACAGTAAAAAGTCCTGCCATCTGGCAAAACAATCACAACCTTCCAAATTAGAACATAATTCTATACTTTCTTGGTTTGTTTCCTTGGCAAAGCTTTTGTCCCAAAATATGAGTTCTTACAAGCTAGAAAATATTTCCTAAGATATTTAGAGCCAGAAAAACTTTGGTACAAAGTGTCTCTTTTTACCAACAGATGCTGCTTCTAAAAGTGGGGAAAAATAGGCCTCAGCATCCTTAATGCTCTTGGCTTTCACTTCATCAAGGCTTTTCTGTTGAAACATTCAGCATTGTTGATATGAGAATTCTTGTGCTGGCAAGACGGTTTTCCTCTTTCGAGGGATCATAAAACAGTGTTATGCATTGAGAGGATCTTTATTCATATCCCACATAGCAGAGCTTATTCCACTGGCAGGCTCGCTGAGGTCTAAATCTTGGCCTCCCTTTTCTATCTCCAAGTTATTTGCCATTACTTCATCTCCAAAGAACTCTATTTTTTTTTTCTCCAATCTCCCCCAAACAAACTTAAAGAAAAGGCCTGAATCCTCCAGTAAGTCAGTTTAAGGGCATAGGTGCAACCTGCGTATGCCCCCAGAGAAGCCAGCAGGGTCTGCCTGAAGTCTGCAGGTGGGACAAGGACAGCCCCGCTCAGCTTTCCTACAGGCAGGAGGCTGCTGCCCATGGAGGCATAGGGCACCTTTGGAGGGGTCCCTGAAAGGCCAAGTAGAAAGCTCTTTACCCCTTCAGCTTCCTCACGGTTCCCTGATATTTTTCAAACTACCTGGCTTGGCCCTGTGAATTGGCATGACACCACTGTCTTTCTAGCAATTTAGTGAGGACTTCAAACCCGTTGTTTCCATTCCAGACTCCACTTCCTTAAAAAAAATAGTTGCTGTATAGTGAGTGTATAAACAGGCACAGAACTCCAGAAATTTCCAAAATTGCAATTCGGTTGTTCTGTTGTGATCTCTAGCTCTCAGGGGCCCTTAGTCCTTGTCACTGAAATCCTGATGGTGAGGAACAGATAACTTAATTACCTTGAAATTAAAGTTTCAGCCTCAGTGTTACCTAGCAATATGTGCATCGAAAGCATTATGATTTAAAAGCCATTTGAAAGCATGGGAAGGTTGCCAGCTATTCAAATATTGTCATAGTTCTGATTTTCCTCCAGCTCCCCGATAAACACTCAGAAATGAGACCAGCCTTCCAAGGAGGAAAGACAGTTGGAATCAAGACATCTCCATTTATATATCCTGAAAACAAAGCAAAGAGCTTCCCCTGGGTTCATTTTGGGCATGTGGGTGCCCTCACTTCATGCCAGGAGATAAGCACTTCCCTCCACGCTCCGCTGCCTGGAGGAGGCAGATGGACAGGAGCCTTACAGATCCAGCTTTTGTAACAAGGAGGTTTGTTGGGGTGTCTCTGATACGCCTGCAAGATTGCCGTAGCAATTATACTGTGTTTACTATGGGTTTCTGCCTCCTGGTCCTCACTGTGAAAGCTCGATCTCAAGGAAGATGGAAGCCAAGGGAACTGTGGTAATCCTTGAAGGATTCACCTTCGAGCCCCAATTCATCTTTTTCACAGTCACATCATAGATCTACCTGTCTGCTCCAGGCCTGTTACCTCTCTCCAAATTAAATCCTGCTGGTGAGCAAAGAGCAGCAGCTGTCATCTCGGCTGATGTGTTCTACTTGTTGGTTGATTGTATATCTCTTTGCTGTGTGTCCCACCACTGTTTCTGCAGACTTTGGGGTAGGGCCTGTCATTTCATACCAGGGCTGCTATGATGGGGTCCAACTCCAAGGCAGAGGCTGCTAAGCTCTAGCATAATAAAAATAAATAAATGAGACTCTGGGCAGCTTTTGCCCTGCTTTACATTACAGACCTCTGAAGATCTTTATCATATGGTTTCTTCTATGTATGTTTGTCCAAGAGAGAAACTTACTTCTCAAGCAAACATGACTGGCAATGATAACTCATACTGAGAAGTTTAGTGCTCTTTTCCTTGAAAATGTTCTCCATTTTAACATCCTGCATTCTCTTCTGTGGAAGCATCTTCAGAGCTGGAGAGAATAAAGAAATGAAGGATCACTGAGACCCAACAATGTGGAAGGTCAGAGGAAAGAGTAAACAACCTCCTAGACATTTACCCTTCCCCTCCTGTCCCGGGATGGAGCAGCCTCTCTTCAAAGTGATGACAAAACTCTTCTGCACAACCCTTTCGGCATTCTTGCTTCCACCACTGCTAACGATCCTCTAGCCACTGCCTTAAAGAACCTGCTCATTTGAGCTAAAACCCCATGTTTGTACTGAAACACAGAAGTAGCTCATTAAACTTTTTCTTAGATAAATTGTTTAGACTAAGTAATTCTCTCCTTTCCTCCCCTTGTGTTGCCAGCCTATTGTTTATAGCCAGCATTCCAGGCTGTGTGTGATGAAAATGCTGATGTGTTTCCTGAGTTAGAGACCCAAGCTTTATCTCATCTTTCGTTAGGAAACTGGCTGTTTTATCATTTTATGCTGCTGTGTGCAATGTTTATTTTTTCCCCATTATTAACATTGTATAGGAGGATGTGCCCAGCCCCATCAGCTGTTAGTTGTATTGTGCATAACATACACACAAAAGAAAAAAAAAAAAAAGGAATACATAGTGTAATAGTTTAGGGAAATCTACACACACAGTTCACAAACTCCCTTTGATATTGGGGACAGCCTTTGGGTAACAGCATCAATGTATAGCTGTGTCCTTCACACACTATCTTGACTGTGGAGTTTGCTGTTATTCTCTGCTGCCTTTTACTTCCATTTTTCAATCAAAATCCAAAGGATGTGACAAGGAAAATTCCTGCCCTTTGCACAGGCTTAATGATGATCACCTATTCATCTGGAGTCCTCTCAGAAAGAAATAACTCCTCTCCAGGTTTTCCTCTGTTTGACTTCCAGAGGAGAAATTACTAAGCAGTGACTCACTCGATGGATCATGAAAGCAGCAAAGGGGACCAGGGGTTACACATGAATCTTTGACTAGCTATTCTGGTCAATAACAAACTAATTGGAAAAGTCAGAGATGTAGTCCATGATTTAGAGAAGCTATGTTTAAGAGAAAAAGAATCCTGAATTTCCGATAGGATTTTGATTTAAATCCAAGGAATGCGTAAGAGGTTTGAAAAGAAGGCAGATACTTATTCTTTTGTCTATAAGAGCTATCTCTTGGGTTACTTCAAGCACATTGATTTTTTTTAATCAATTTTTGCAAAGCCTGTATAACTTTTTGCTTTAACTACTGAAAGAGCTAAGTACTGGGGGGAAAAAAGGGTACTACAATATTAGAAAGAGGATCAGCAGAGGTTGTAGGGGCCAAAAGCGACTGAATTAAAAGATGTTATTGCTGTGAAGGTGGAAAATTGCCTGTTTGGGGTTGTGTGCTGCCCATGAGGATAGCTTCTAAATCTGAAACATTCTCACATGTGGTAGTCACCACAATTATTTTCAGTTACTGCTTTATCGAGTATAATGGATTCACTGCATGCGCACAGTGGATTTCTGATGGACCCCCAAAACCAAGGTTATGATACACTCTTAACATTGGGCAGTTCAATTATTTCTTATTGATTCTATCAATTGCTGTTCTTGAACCACTTCCCTTTTAATAACAATAAGCATTTTAATAAGAATAAGCATTCTAATAATAAGCATTTTCATTCTGAACTTTACCTACAACTGTAGAATACCCAGAAAATGAGTCACCAGTACTGTCTTTCTTTCTACATTATCTACATTTGCTTATGCTGACCTTCCTTTGGAAAGAATTCTCTCTAGGTAATTTACATTTACCTAAACTGGAACAAAAGGGCCTGATAAAAATATGGCTTGCCAAAATCCAGCTTGAACTTAGACTTGCTGCTCAGGTCTGCTTCCTTCCCTCCCTACACCCAGTAGTATTTTCTTTCTCTGATTCAAATATTTTCAGTTCCATTTAATGTTCCCTTTCTCAGCACCTCACTTCCTCATTAATGCACAGAATAATGTATGGTTTTGAATGTTTGCCCTGTGGTCATCCACAAAACTCACATAAGCAATGCCAGAGCTAAATGATGACCTCCAAGGCTTAGTTGTCGGAGACTTGGGGCATGTGGATTCAATTCTCTGAATTTCCACAGACTTTGCTTTATAACCTTGGCAAAGTTCAAACCACTTTGGTGTTACTGCATTCTCTGAAAGTTTCTCAGCTCTCCAGCCATATTTTGTTTACACCATTTAAAATTAGTCTCTTACTAACTGTGACACCCATCTGAAGGTATTCAGTTTAGTTATTTTTGGATCAATAAAAACAGACATACTGGAAGTGAGACACACCAAACCAGAATAGTTTATAAAGATGAAGTATGTAGACCACTCTTTTCGCTGTGAGGATGGTATCTCCTGCAGGGCCCCTGGACGTGAGGCCCACGCCGTACCAAAAGAGGATCTGAGTCTATATTCAGACTTTCACTACATGCAGCTGCCTCACAGGGACATTCAGTTCATTTCATTTAAGTCAAGTTTCTGTTCTTCAGATTCAGGGACTGTCACAGCTTTGATGTGATCCTTGTTACATTCTAGTGCAACCCGCAGGTGATCCTTAAAGGGTGGTATCTATCTATAATCTGAAAGAACTGGCTTATAGAATCCTGGAATCATTTAGGTTGGAAAAGACCTTTAAGATCGTCGAGTCCAACCATTGACCATGCCCACTAAACCATGTCCTGAAGTGCCTTGTCTACGCATTGTTTGAACACCTCCAGGGATGGTGACTCAGCCACTTACTTCCCTGGGCAGCCTGTTCCAATGCCTGACAACGCTTTCAGCCAAGAAATTTTTCCTACTGTCCAGCCTAAACCTCCCTTGCCGCAACCTGAGGCCATTGCCTCTCGTCCCATCTCCAGCCACCACACAGGAGAGACCAGCCCCCACCTCACCGCAACCCCTTTCAGGTAGCTGTAGAGAGCGATGAGGTCCCCCCTCAGCTCCTTTTCTCCAGTTGAGTGCCTCCCCCCGCCGTTCCCTTTCGCCCTTCCCTTTCCCAGCCCAGGAGCCAGCAGCACGGGGGGGCACCGGGGCTGCCCGGCCTCACCCCGCGGCGGGCCCTGCGCAGGGGCCGGGCTGCCCGGCGCGACCGGGGCCTGCGCTGGGACACCCGACCCCTCGAACTCGGGCCGGCCCCCAGGCGGTCCGCTTCCCACGGGGAACACTAGATGGCAGACGACAACCGCGGTATCACCTCTCCTTGGCTTCTGAAAGCGAACAAGCGGTTTCGAAGCATCAGCCTGGAATGCGCCTGAAGGACTGAGCTCAGAGCAGGACTCGGAGTACGCTATAAAAACCCACTGGGAAGATAACCTTCCCCATAAAACCTCACCCCGCTTCCTCCGTCAGTATTCCTTTTCTATTTATAACTCTGCCTAACTTGGCAGCTTCAGAAAGTAAACACAGATTTTATTTAGTGGCTTGTTGAGAAGCAAGGGACTACTGTCGTTCCAGTATACAATACAAAATAATAGAGTGGCCCGCACAGTAAAGCCCACTTGGCTCAGCAACCTCTACAATTCAAAAGACAACTGATGGGACAAGAGTCAAGTATACAATAACCTATCACATGGATTCTGTTAAAGGATCTGTGCTTCACTTTGTAAGTAAAATCAAGTGCTCGCTTCTTTTTATATGCCAGTAAGTATTTTTTCCTTGTCCTAAGAGATCTAAAAGCCCAGGGAAACAGATACATTTTGCTATTCCAACTTCTTATGCTTTATTGTATCGGTGTTTAGCGCGGGTCTGTTTTAATTTGGGGGGGGAACAACACCCAATAAACATTTTTTTGGTCAAAAGTATCCTTTACATTCTGTTGTTCATAAAAAAAACAGCATATAACAAGGAAAAGCACTTACAGGACTATTTACACTTCATTTCCAAAGCATTAAAGCAATTGGTTCCTGGTGCCACTTCACAGATTCATCACATCAGCATAAAGTGGTGCAACTTCTGTCCATGGGTGAGGTTATGATTTAACTGAAAAGATGTGAACTTTCAACTTCCTGTGAGCTGCTAGTAATTGGTTCAGCTTCTTTGGAAAACAGAACCATTTCCATGATTAATTGATAGAGGTCCAGTCCTAAACTCACCTACTCATTTACAGGAAGCTCTAACTGCCATTTTACTGGCAGGAGGGTGTAAATCCTTTCTTGCTTGTATTAATAAAAACTAGCCAATGTAGGAGTGGGGAAGGGAGACGTGCCCCTGAATGGTTCCCCTTCTCCTCCTCAGAAGTGGGTCAGAAAGAGACCTAATGGCCCCCTCAGAGGGGACTTTTCTGCAAAACAAACCTCAACTGTAGAACCAAGACCAGTATAAAGCACCCACCAGGCTGAGAGATGACTCATCCGGGGAGAAAGGATCTTCAGTGCTAACCAAGAGTCCCTGTCAGAGATGAGTTTTGGGTGGTTTTTTTTTTTTACTTTCATTTCCGTCCATGTATTTTTGCATGTTTCGCATTTCATGTTACCTCTTTTCAACTGTGTAAATAAGTAGTTTTATTTGGTTTTAACATACTATGATTTGTGTCAAGAATAACTTCTGAGTAACTGGCTGAGCCTTATGGTATTCCAGTCTTCCAGGATGGCAATCCTAAAAAAAACAGGGTCCTGGATATCTGTCCCTGCTTCTCCTCTTTACTTCATATAATAAGGTATGTTTCCACATAGTTGCAGGGACCAGTCTGAGATGGAAAAGTAGATGCCTTGAGAAAAGTATTTATGCCTGCAAGTATCATTAACCTAGAAAGTTCTCTGGCATTAGGTAAAAAAGAGGGGGAGGGAGCACAGATAAATTCATGGGATTTTTAAAGGACATGTGATAGTAATTATTAATATCTTATTTTTCAGTTTTAAACTCCTTTCCTACCAAGCACTTATGCCAGTTTGAGTTAAGTAATAACTGTTCCAAGGATGCCATGATAAGAAAACTGATGAAAAAATTTTAGTCCTATGTAAATCCGTATTCTGGCTTACAGGAAATACACTTCCAAGAATACTATCGCAAAGTTGCCTGTGTTGACACACACTGTGTGTTGTAACAGCTGCATATATTTAAGGGATGGAAAGGAATTAAGTGTATATAAACAGTTCTCCCATCTTTTGTAAAAAGTCATAAATTTTTATGTTACTTGGAACTGCAGTTGCTAATTCTATGTTTGTTGCTTGAAATGAATGGCGTTTTTATTGGATTTGTTACTTATCCAAACAACTTTGTGCAAGATATTAGCTGAAGTTAAGCCATCTACATATCCACTTCTGTATTTCTTTCACCTCCACACCATGCTACAAATTCATCTCATAAAATCCTCAGTTCTTCAGAAACAGATTTTTAACAGCATCACATGGGAACTTAATAGCAGCAAATTAATGAAGCATGATTGCAAGCTTCCTAACAGTATGGGAACGATTGAACACACCTATCTCAAGCCCAAGGACAGAGAGTGAAAAGCGACCTCAGGGGCCAGGATCCTGTGCTTGGGAGCAGTTGGATGCCAATCCACCTCTACCAATTTCAGAGCTACTCTACTACTTCCATGTGATGTTGGCCTGTTCTAATCATGCTGGACTGATGGGAAATAAGTAAAACCATGAAGAGCCTTTCTTTTACAAAGGCACTGAGTCTCAGAGTCAGATGCCTACCAGCCTGTCTGAAAATGCCCTTAGGGTCCACCTGCATCTTTTACATATATACACCTAAATACTCTTCACTAACATTCTACAGTAATTCTTGAAAATTGTTCTTAGGACCTTAGTAGCATATATTTTAGTAAAACTACACAGAAATTAAATGTTAATATTTTTACTAACTTTTTTTCTCTACACATATCCTATTATTCTACTCTGTATTTTCTTCTATCTACTGCACAAGAAAAAGTAAAAAACGTGACTTGGTCACAGTCCAAAGGAAATGAGCAGATTGGAAACAGGAGAGGTGCAATCTAGGCTGTAAACTGGCAACGGGCTTCAGGCTGTAAATTGCAAACAGTAAAAGAACATGCAAGGGCTGTGGTGGATTCCCCATCAGTTGAGGCTTTCAAGAGTGAAAAGCTCTCTGAAAGCTACGCTTTATTCAAACAGGCATTTATGCAAGGCTTATGTTATGCAGGAGATAAACTAGATGATCTGAAGGATCCCTTATGGCTTTACAGTCTATGAATAAAGAGCCTCTTTCACTCTAACAGACTCAGCGTTTCAGCTACTTCGGACCCAACAGGGTGTTAGCGGGACTGCTACAAAGCAGGAATTGTCTCAGATACTTCTAATGCTGCGAAGGCCCCTGCAGAACACAATGAGGGACAAGTGTGTGAAAGAAGTTCTTTCAGTGCCCCATCAGGTCACTTGTTGGAGTACAAAGTAGCACTGAGTAAAGAATTACAGTATCTTTGTTCTATTCTCCTATTATGAATCCCTTTTATTGACATACCCGTGGACCTATTAAATGTGATATTATGGCTGCACAAATATGAAGTCTTCCAAGATTGGTGAAAGGTATATAGGACTTCTGTTCTGCCATTTCATGTAATCATTCCTGTTTGGGGGGAAAGGGGAGAATTCAGAACAGAGTTAAACCTGGTTTATGAGAGAATCTTTCAGACTCAAAAGGTAAGCAGAAAAGTGATTTGTTTTTTTTTAAGGGTAAAAGAGAAGCACTGACAGGTTGTCTGGTCTGAATTCCAAATCAGAGAAAAATTGTTCTGCTAATACAATCTAACAGCTATTGCTGTCTAGACCATAGAAGAGCTGGTTTGTAAAAAAAAAAAAAAATCACATCTGACAGATGAAGACACTTTGTTTCTTAATATAAAAATGAAAACAATTTCATAGATGTAGTCTGCAACAACTTGATTTTAGGAAGCATTTGTAACAGTAACTATGATATCTTAAATGCTGAATGCAAGTTAGCTTGAAGAAACCCCAGGTATGTCCTGGCTGTAGCTTCTGCAGTATTTTTGGTTAATATGCAGTTATGCATAAACTGCATCTTCCCATCTACTTCAGATATTACAAGGAACATAACCATGACACCACAGAGCTTAACTCCAGTTAACCACAGAGACTTCCTAGGTGTGTACTGCAAACCATTCTGTATTTCATTTGGCCATTGCTATAGACATATCAGTAACCAAACTAATTTCAGTTGGAAGCCAGCTCAGATCATTTTTCATTTAACACTAGTTACAGCAGTCACTGAAACACAGGCATACTCAGGGTAGCTGGTGATGAAATACATAGTAATTCTGAGCTGGAAGAGAGAAAAGACATGTCCATCAGGAAAACTGTTATCAGTCTTATTTAAAATATTTATTAAAGATTTAGAAGGAGGATAAACAGAATATTTTGAAATTAAAATTATACTAATTTAGAACAGGTTGAGTACCTACAGCTCACATAAATCACCAGTTATTTCTGGAATGTAAAAAATAACTCAAGCAGAAATATTTGCTCTGACAATCCATTCTCAAAACCCAAACTCTTTTCTTGTTTACTGGAATAAACTTCAGTTCAAAGGTTACTTCTTCATGTCCTTCAAAAACAAGCATATTAGATGTGTCCTTCTTGGTGTAGTTTAGCTCTATGGATGTTTATGTTTCTCTTGCTCATTAACATTAGGGATAAAGGCCAAAGTCCTCAGTTCAGTGAGGCAAAAGCTAGGGAGAAGCAGAAGACGAATGGTTCCAGTTCAGGCTGGATTTTAAGCACTCGCATTCTTTCTCTCTTCAC
Source organism: Elanus axillaris (assembly GCA_026212715.1). Classification (NCBI taxonomy): domain Eukaryota; kingdom Metazoa; phylum Chordata; class Aves; order Accipitriformes; family Accipitridae; genus Elanus; species Elanus axillaris. Next base: position 29,303,315 of record JANZLQ010000078.1, on the reverse strand, counting down.
CATTTTTCCCCCCCTCTTGCCGACAGTGCCACACTATTTCATGAGTAAGAGCTTCCTCTCTGTTTCTGCACCCTCATTTCCTGCTGCTTCCATCCTGTAAGCCTCCTTCAGGATTTTCAAAGTATTTTTCCACTCAGGCAGGGAGAATGAATTGAACTCAGCAGATGGTGGGGGAGACAATGTAGAAGAAGAAATAGAAAAGGAAGTAAGAGAGAAAGAGATGACAAGGTATGGAAACAGAAAGGGCGGGTATAAATGAAATTAAGAAAATGGGAAGAAAGGACATGAATATACGAAAAATGAGCAGAGTAGTGAAGAGCAAATTGAAGCAAAAGAAAGGCTTTACTACTTCCCATAATTTCTGAATACTGGTCCACAGAACAAAAAAAACCAACAGAAACAAACAAAACAAAACACTCTAATATCCACAATTAGTAAGAAAATTAAAACAGGTAATTTCTCCAAAATCTAGCTGAGCTGATCATGTATATGATGCAGACAAATGCTCCAAACCCTGATGCTACATTGGCAGCTAAACTGAAGAAAAACTGTCCCTCTGCATGCAGAGGGTCTAAGGCGCATTTAATAACTAAGGAGTACAGCTGTAAGAACAGGTCGTAAGAAAGCCTCATATTATACAATTCCATGTCTTAAAAATATATAACTTTATGGTGCGGCTGCATCTCCAACACTGTATGCACTTCTGATCCCTTAATGAAAAAATGGAATCGTCACAATTCATGTAAGACTGTCTTAGAAAGCAGGACAGGGATTGCTACTGGTCTCGCACCTTCATGTCAACAGTGCAGACTTCATATAGCTTCAAATATGTTCCCTGAACAATTTATGGGGTTGAGATATTCCAGTTACATTTTTTAAAAATAGAAAACCCTGACTTGTACATGAGAAACTAGACATCCAACACTAAAATAATGTGCCCCCAAGCAGTTTTCTGTACAGATTCTGTACGTAACTCCCGTAACAAGACAGCAAACACAGGTTTGGGGCTTGTTTTGCACTGTCCTGTAATCATCCAGTTTGAGAAGGCTTCTCATTTTCCTAGAAAGGGACTAGGAGCCCAAGCCACAAACATTTTCAAGAGGCAACCCTTTACAGGCAAAAGTTACTCAAAAAAATTAAGGGAAAGGGCAGTTTCTTCTCTACTCACAGATCAGGTTAGTCAGGAGGACAAGTCCATTCTAGTAGCACGTAAGGATGTCTGAACATGCACTAGCAACCTGTGTACTGAGTCCTGGGCTGATAAGCACTTTTTGAAACTGCACTGTGCCTCTCTCTTTCACCAGTATTTAAAAAAAAGTGCAAGGTAATATCTCTGCCACTTTTTAGAACAGGACAAAGGCATCAAATGGGACAGTTGAAACTGACGGGTGTTTTCCATCAGCAGATAAGTCTCCCAGATCTCTAGATAAACTGTCTGAACACCCAGGGCTGTGCTACTTACACGCTTACTCAGTGGGTACAAGCTGAAGCTAGTTCTCTTCATGCAGGCCTTATTCTTCAGGCAGATCTGCAGCTCTGCAGAGCCCTCCAAGCTCTGGACTTCCATCACGCTGTCTCCAGTGTTCATCTCTACAGATACTGCTGCATGACCAGGGCCTTAGGCTGTAATTCTCTCAGGGCATGGATGGTGCCTTCCTTTTAGTATTATTTTCTGTCTGTAGACTGCCATCACTTAAATGACACCAATAACAAATTTGTTTCTTCCTAGAGAATTTCAGTCGTGACTCTTGCGTCACCTTTTCCATCCTTCTACTGCATGCTTCCATCCGCAGTACTCCAGAGCACTCTGTAAATGATGAGGCATAAGGGGTTTATTTCTGGAATCTCTTCTACAAAGCAATAAACCTGGGAAATTTTTTCCTTGTACTTGTCCAAAAAAGATGGTTTTGCTCTATTTTAGTTATTCTTGATTGTAGTATAAGCTCTTGGATACTCCCAGAAAATTCCTCTCCCTCCTTGATGTCAGTGCCCTTTGAACACTTGCAGGCATTAATCCCCCTCCCTCCATTTTCTAGGCAAATTCTGCATATTTAGATTGTTTCAGTTTCTTACACAGTCTGTAACAAAAACTCAGCAGCAGGACAGAAATCTCTTCAGAAAATTAGCTGCTTACAAATTTTACAAAACCAGGCAGCAGAGATAAATCTGTCATATCTCCTCACAGAGGCAAAGGCTGCAAGATCAGCTGATGTCCTGGTAGGCAGCAGAAAATGTATTTGGAAGCAAACCTACAGGAAGAGGGAATGTATTATTGCTCAACAGCAGAAGAGGCTTCAACAAGGCTTTGTCCTTGTACACCAAACAATATAAGAATGATTATACCACAGCCACTTAATCTATCACTGTGTCTCCAGCAATGATCAATACCCTCCTGAAGAACCAGAGCAAGCAAGACACTGCTGCTTCCACAGAAGTCTCGCTCCAGAGCCATGCGGCCCAGGGTCACAGTTCCTTTTCCTAATGCTGCCAGAGAAAGGATGCTGTCACGCTCCAGTGAGCCAATACCTGCATCAGAATTTTTATGAAGTGACAGAACAGCAAAACGCTGCTTACAAGCTCATTAAAATTGTTATTTAAGCTAAAATTAGCCCAAAGTCACCATAAAAGATAGTATCTCCTACCTCTGTGTTTGGTGCCATAGCAAAAGCAAAGGAATTTAAGCCAAAGCCAATTAGAAGATTATTTCTGCAACCAAGTTTTGTCCATTGTTGCTTGTGAAATGGTCTATCTGGAAGAGCTTTTATTTGGCAGGGCTTTGCCAAAGCCCGGTGGATGTGGGCTGGACAACACCAGAGGCAGCAGAGCTTTACAGCCCTATTGCCAGGTATAGCTCTGAGCTCTGAGCTGGGACACAGACAGGTCCACCAACTTCTGGCTGACCAAAATGTTTTCAGACTAAGCTGGGAAAAAAAAAGAAGTATTTTTTGGTTTTTTTTATATATAGATGTGCTGCAAATAGAAATTGTTCTTTTTAATCAGTTGCGGTAAACTCAGTTGATGCTATCTCAGTACTGATGTACATCTCTCCACTACCGGACTCAATTCAGCGCAGCAATGAAGAATACTAGAGTTTCAGGTCTGTTGGCACTATTTCAATTTTCAGAAAACTATGGGAGGAACATTTTTCCTTTCTTCCTGCCCAAGAAAACAAGAGACAGAAGGAGAGCCTACTGCCAGCTGTGCCTTTTCCCTGCTCTCTGGTAGAGGATTAGTGTCTTGTATACTAAATGTAGGTATTTGTAATTCTCTTTTAAAAGTTGATACCTCTTTTTGTCTACTTATTTGTGTGTGAAGAATTCTGACTTGTTTTAATGAAATCCAATTTTAAAACTATTTTGGCAACATTTAGTGGGGAAAAAAATCATAGCATAACCACTCAGTTAACAGTGTTAAAATGAGACAATCCCACATGAAGCAACGCTGCCCTGCCTTGCAGAATTATTACCCAGAGGAAAAGCACACCACACCTATTGTACAGTTTCTATCTTCAGAAACCTCTGCCAGGACCTTTAGGGTGCTGTTTTCTTTCACTGTCTATACAAGTGAGTAACGTAAAAAATAAGAAACTAGTTCTGTATTATTAAAATAGAAAATTAAAACAAAATAGAGCACAAAATAGTTATTTAAGGTATTAGGAAAAAAATCAGGTTTGTCATGTGAAATATATTTGTTCTATAGTATCTGCATTTTCCATTTTTTGTTCTTTATACTACTATTATATTAAAAATACACCCTGGCTAAGATACCAAACCTTGCAGAGAATTCTAGATTTAGAGTCTCAGAAGAAAATGAGCCCAGCATTTGCAAAAACAGCTGCTCAGGATATCTTGCAAAACCAAAACCATGCTTCATTTCGACTAATTTCCCTTTTCAGTATAGTCATTTAAGCCAGTCTATGAGGCCAAAGGACTCCAGACTAAATGGATTTACCAAACTATTACAACCAAACTAGTAATTTCTGATAGTCAACCCTCTGGCTAATGTTCATGGACTTGTAAAGGACCCAGTCAAAATCCTCTCTGCACAGTAGAAATGTGAAGGGAAAGACTCAGAAGCCTGCCAGGGAGGAAACCGCTGGATTTACACTTTAATAGATCCAGTGGGTACAGTAGAGATGTGGATAAGGACAACAGCTGGAAACAGAGCTGACACCCCCAGGTTTCCATGGAGTTTCCACCAAGCCCTGTTATTTATTCAGAAGCTATTTTCCAGGAAAACAGCCAGCCAGCCTGCAAAAGTGTTTTCAAGAAAATAATTTTCAAAGGATGGTGGAACAACAGAGTAAGCAGTCCACAGATACCAGGTGGTGAGGTTTTCCTTTTGGGTTACCCAGTTTGCATGTTTGAATAATACAAGCTGGTAGATGTCTGTTAAAAAGTAGCATATATGCAATATTTCTACTTTGTATGGCCAAATTATACTTCTACATTATTTGCTCATTTTTTAGCCATTGCAACATGAAAGTTTTTTTCATCCCATCACTAGAACCAGGTGTATGTGTCCCAGGTGTTTAGACCCTTTAGCAGATTTTCAGCAAATGCAGAGAGACAAGACATGAATATTTTCGGTTGTCTGAGGAATATTTTTTATGGAAGAATGTATCTTGAACTACCAAATGGCATTTTTTTTTGCTTTTTAGGGGATGACTTTCTTCCTTCTCTGCCCTCAGATCTACTGAGATTGAGCTTTAGTTCCAGCTGCTTTTGTCTGGCACTCTGAAAGCCTTCTCTGAAGCCACAGGTTGATCAGGAGATGAGGCAGCATGAGAGGAGACATCAAGGAGACACGAGATTTGGCCAGCAGCACCAGTAGCCAAAAAGACTGCAGTAGCTAAGCAGCTGGGAAAGCACTCAAGCAGAAGCACAATGCTTTGGGCAGCCAGAGACAGATCGAGGCTGATGGTCAGCAGCCTGGGATGAGGGTTTGTGTGGAGGCTGACCTGGGTGGGGGGACATGGGGCGCTAGGAGTAGAAAAAAGGTTGGGAAAAAAAGCTTTGGCAGTCATCATGGGACATTTCCTTGCTGAGATAACTCAAACCAGGGGGCTAATATGAGAAAAAACAGCGTAAGCATGGGACTGCTGCGCTGTGCCAGCAGGACAGCATCATTCTTCATGCTGTCAGAAATAGGGTGCAGCAATCATCAATATAGCAGTCTGCATGCTGCTGCCCAAGTACCCCATGGGAGAAGGGAAGAAAAACTTAGTTGCACAATACATGTTGATATAAAATTGAAATGTTACCATAGCTCATTTAAGAGCAAGGAAACCGTAAGGATACAAACACTCAGCAGAACAGGCTTCACTAATTTCTCTTGAACTCATGTGCTCATTAAGGTTCATGTTTTCTCCAGAAAAATCAAGAGTAGCGGTGGCATCCAAGGGCCATATGGTAGCATCAGTTAGAGCAATTATCTATCCAAAATCCAGTGTAACATATCCTACTTATTTCTAGAACTAATAGGAACACCAGTGGCATATGAAACACAGGAACTTAAATGCTGATATGAGACATGTCACTCTTCTCGGAGAATGTTGTAATAGCACTGCTAAAGAATTCAAAAGGAGAACTATTTTTGTCCTGATTTTAGCCATAAAGTTTAGCCTATAAAGTTTTAAGAAATCATTAAATAGCTACTTCATTTAGATGAGTTATTTAAATGTTCTGTATCAATAATAAAACCAGATAATATAGACAGTTGCCACTCTGATAGAGTTTAAAAAAGGTTTTTTAATACAAAAGAGAAACTGGATGCTTCCTAGAAGAGGATGAGAGCAGAAACCTTGAAAATCTTTATAAATCCTGTACATATGCATATATATGTGTTTCTGTACACATACATGTATATGTACAGACATAAACAGATCAAGGTTTAGATTCCATTCATACAATAATTAATCCACTTCTTTTCCCTCACTTCAAGAAATGCAAAATGAGAACATTTTGTGTTTTATTTACCAGCACTGGAAAGAAAGGAAGCTGACAGGGGGTGACATCTAAAATTTAAGGAGCCAAAACCAAGAATTCACATTCTTTCCTCAACCAGGAAAGCACTCTGTGCCATTGAGGGGGACACTCTATCACTGGATATAAGCTTGCGATATTAAGCTTTAAACCACATGCTGTGAGAAGCCAGTCAATGGACTCCTGCATGAAATTAACTGCTTATTGTGTAGTGTGGTGGATGAGACCTCCTCTGTCATGTAGCAGATCATTTAATACAACTGTCCTGAGATTTTCCTTTAGACATAAATTAAGTTTAAATAGGTGCCTAAGCACTAGTTAGCTTCTTGAACCAGTCTGTCTCTCATACCTCCTCCTCCAGTGATCAAAAGACTAAATCAAATTTCAGAGTACTGCAGAGCTGAACTGTAACAAGTAACTATTTTTAAGTGCCAAAAATATGCAATTATCTCATAATTGAACATTTGTTTTGCTATGTGATTCAATAATTTCTGCAAAATGATAAAAGGATTAAAATGACCTAGTGAAAAAAATAATCTCTTAAATTAGCTCATTTTTCTGTATTCCAGGAAAAAAAAACTTATTTCCAGAAATACCACAGTGCCCTTAAGGTAGTAAGTCCAGTAAGATAAAGAGAGTAAGGTAATATAACAAGCTCTGCATATGGATTTATCAGTGGTATGTCATTTGGTTTTACTCCAACAACTGAACTTACTCCAGGTAAAGTGTCACAAGCACATCTGGACCTTTTCCCACAGGTGAATCAAGTTCCTGTTTGCACTTGGAAATAAAGGCTGTTCCTAAGAGTATGACTGAAATGAAAATGCCCAGGTAACAAGAATGACAACCTTCATTTTCACTTCAGTCCTGTTCTTTCCCAGTAAAAATTAAAAATGCTTGCAAACAAACAGTATACCACTTGTATTCAGTTTACCTCCACTGAAAAGGACAAGGTGTAACAGATTAAATAGTTACAGAAACACCCAAGGGCTGCCTGGTATAAAATTAAATTTCAAATAAGGGAGAATAAACAAGTAACTTGAAAGCCTTAAACATTTTGTATAAATAACCTGTGATGCCATCCCGAATCAGCTGAGCTGTAGGCATCATCTGCCCCAACCATTAGTCAGCTTGAGTCATATTCAGTGTACTTTTTATGGTATTATCACAGGCAGAAAATACAACTCTCAGCAGCATGAAAGAAGTCTCTGAAATATTGAACAAGTATTTGGTGGGAAGGCATTCTCTACTATAAGCTGGCAATGAAATTAGAGGAATAAATAAAATGCCAGCATACTTAACATTTCTGTCTCTTTATTTTTAGCCCAAACAGGGGACTGAAATCAAGGCATAAAATGAAAGGCAAATCACGTGCTCTTAAGGCCAAACAATGTGAAACTCTTCGTGAACTGTTTCTTCTGCACAGCAATTCTCCGCCTGTGCAAAGAAGCTCTATGGCAATATGGATTCAGTAAACAGGGAATGCTTCCAGCTGTTTGCGTCCCTCCCGCTCCCAGTATGCATAACATTCTGGCTGGTAGAAGTTGTATTTGTGTTTAAACATGATAAGACTGATTTATATTAGAGGAATGTTTCTGATCAATCATTCATGCTGAATAGCCAGTGACTAAGTGGAAATGCTTCACAGAGAGCACTGCTGAAGAAGAACTGAGTAAGAAGTTTATAAAACCTCAGGATATGGCCAACAGTCTCTAATCTACTTAGCAGACAGCGTGCGACCTCCTGTCACTGCTTACCCTGAGCACACACACATCTCTTCCAGTACTCAGAAGAGTCCCAGTATTTGTAATTATGGAACATAAAAGGTAGGGAGGGTTTGTTGCACTTAATTTTGCTCATGAAAAGTTAGAGATACAGAGTAACTATAGTTACAGACTGATTATTACAGTCAACGGAGGGAAATATGAGGCTTTTCAGGCACTTATCTTCAGGCAGCATGAATCACTCTGTCTACTGACTGTGGTATCAGCCTAAAACTAATTAGCTGCCTCTGGCTGAGATAGCTCCCACCAAAAGTTTGGTGCTGTCTGACTGTAGGATGGATCATCGGCTGATGTTCTTTGTCAAACTGTCAATAGTTATGGGTCCAGTGGAGCTACAGAAACCAGCAGAGGCGAAGACCTGCTCCTAGGTCTTTGCCAAGTTTACAGTCCAGTGGCCTGAATACAACAGATCTGCTCTTGAGGACTCCTTGCAGGATAGTTTTCTAGTGCACAAATAAATATTTACACCAGTAAAACATTTCTCCTTTGATATTTGAAAAAATAATAAAGTGATTGAATCTAAAATAAAATGTTAGTCTTTTACAATATTTTCATAAAGAAAACCTGAAGGGGGGGGGGGGGCTGGACAAAAAGGATACACTGTATTTTTTAAAAGACCTGCATTGCCAGTAACATCAGAAGGTGTTAAATTATCAAAATGGGTATGTTCCAAAACTAGTTTAATATTTACTGTTAATCATGGCTTTTAAACTTACTATGTTGGTTCTGCTCAGACAATGAAATAACACAGGCCCATTTTCATTTAGGGTTCACATGTTATCCCAGTGCTGTGGCATCTGAGAGAATTAATTAAATTGAATAACATCTTTTTGGTTTACAGCTTTTTACAAAGTTAGCATTGCAATACTTTATTTTAAGGTACTAGGAAATGTATTAATGTCGCCTCAGCAATGTCCCTGTAAACCTACAAAACTAATGTATAAGTATTACTGCCTTCAGTCAAGGCCAAATTTCTGTTTATAACCACCTTTTATCTATTATACAGCTTTGCTGTGTTTATGCATCAGGCTGAAGACATCTAAGAAAATCATCTTCCTGAAGCTGTATGTTTTCCTTTGGAAAGCAAAAATGGACTCACCATTTCCAATACTGTAAAACTAAAATACAAAAAATGAAGGTAGAATAATTCCTGCAACCTCCCATCCTTGGGGAAAAGGTCTTTGGGACATTAGAGGTATCCTTGGCCTTTCTTATGACAGCTTAGTAAATCTGGCTACTTCATAAGCCTGGATTACCTCTGTTCATGTATATTTGATAGAAATTTATTAGCATTTGACAATTTCCAAAGCTTTGTCTATAGCAAGCAGACTCCAATCCAGAAAGGCAGCGGCTGAGCAGAGTTTTCTTGGAACTTCCAGGCCCATCTTCAGAGGACATTGTTGGACTCAACTGCCCTTAAAATTCATCTTTCCTGAAGAGGAATCGGGAACAGATGAGTGCAACTAGAATGCTTATGCACGAAGGCATAGGTGCCACTGGTGAAAGGGACAGCTCAGAGTCCACACCACAGACCAGAACAAGGGGACTATTCAAAGCAGATGAAGAAATCTGGAGGGTCATAGGTGACAATGAGGAGGAGGAAAAGGAAGGACAGGGTAAGATGGAAGAACAAGTTTTTCTGTGATAAAGGTATCAGCCGAGCAAAGAGAATTAAGATTCACATTTACTAGTTTGAAGACAGTTTAATTTTAGCTGAACCTTAGCTACAGCAGAAAGGCAATGCCACATATTCAAGTATGTGGTTACAGAAAATACCACAGATCCTGAGTAAGCTGTGAGGCAAAAGGCTGAAAGCCAAATGCCTTTCCACCACCGGAGCAACGGGACATCCAGCATGGCCTACATGTGCATTATCTTCAAAGTAACCTTAAAATATTTTTTTAACATGAACTAGACCAATACATTCACCTCTTTGTGATGTCCCACCTTGTTCTTTTTGAGCTTTTCTAAAAATTGCTTGTGAATCTTTCCATTATATATTAGCTCATTGACAACTATCTTTTCCCTTTTGTTCCTTGCTGGTTTGTTACACTCAGCTGAAATGAGAATGGAACTTTGTGTTTGTAACAGTTATAATGTCAGCTGTGGCCAGAATATCCTACTGCCAAGGATACTAGTGCACTGCAATACTTCTTGCTGTAGTTTCACACCTATGATTTAATTAATCATGTATTTCATTTAAGAGCCTGCACCTGCAGACACAGAAGCTGAATTCTTCTCTTAATGATTCCTGTGAGTTACGCAGTTACTATTGCAAACTACTGTAACTGCTGGCAGAGTCATAAAGATGGGAAGAAAAGCTGGGTGAATAGCACAACAGAACCTCAGAATTGCTTTGTATTAGCCTCTGCTTAGATGACAAGGTAGTGGGATAAATCAAAGCTTAAGTAAAACTGCTATTAATATCCAGACATAACCTCTTATTCTTAAGAACATTTATGACATTCGAGCTAGAAAGAGGACAATATATGGGGATCATTGAGAGTGTGCAAGGGGGAGATTTTGGCTGTAAATCACTGGCATCTTCATCCAAACATCATTACTGCCAAAGAGTTTTATATGTAAGTCTAGGAAATAACAAAAAAACAGTCAGTGAAACAGATGATTTGAAGAAACACAATTGTGGGAGTAAGTCCAGGTGCATAGGAATGGGAAGCATAAATTGGGAGTTTCAGAACAATCTCAATATAGGACTCTCTTCTACTTGACAGAAGTGGCATTATAAAAATATTATGTTCTGCCTTTTTTTGCCATTGTTTTCTATTAGAACAGCCAATCACCTTATAAAACAGTGATTCTATTTGCCCAAATCTCCTTTCCCAGAGGTACCATTTCTATTTATTGCCTTCAGACTTTAGTTGTCCTGTTTCTTGCCTTCTAGTCTTGCTTAAAATCTACTGGTTTCCACATAGCTCCTCTTTCCCCTATATACCAATTAACATAAAATCTGTGCTTACTCCTGGTCTCATGACACAAAGACTCACTGCTAGTAGTTTGCTCACCCCATCCTACTTTTTCTGCAGCGGATGATATCAAAATCCTCCTCTCTCATTCCTATCCCTCTTCTCCTCTACAAAAGTCTAAATTTCAGTAATTTTGTGCAGTAATAACGACTGCATTGAGTTTAAATTGTTGCAGCATGTCCCTCATGGCAAAATTGAGGTGGAAGAATTCTGCAAAGCAAAGCTCTCACAACCCTCCTTGCACACATCTTTGGGAGCAGTGGAATTCATTTTTTCCCCAAATGAGCATGAGCTGCTTGTCTAAGCAGTGGGAATCCCCTGAGAAGGAGGGAATGGAATATGTAGACACGTGATCTCAGAGCCTCACAGAATAAAAGCAGCACATGGTAAGAATTAACTAACTGCTGAATCTCAGAAAGTTATTGTACATTCAGAATTATCATCCTTTGGGGATATTTCTAATCTCCCAAAGGCATCTTTTCTTGAGTAATTAAACACTAAAATATCTTCAAGCCTGAAGTTTTAAAACCAAGTTCTCTACAAAACATGCTTTAGTTCAAGCAACATAAGGAGCTGGTGCAGAAGTTCTCTCCCCTGTGTTATCATGATCATAAGTGTTTCCTTTAAACATAAAACTCAAAGACATTATTCTCCTCACTTAACTCCTACTCACTTCCTCGCTTTGGAACACAGGAGAAACCTGTGCTTCATGCCTAAGGATGAAAAAAGATTCCTGCCTTGCTTACTGAGAATTGAAATATCTTATAGCATTTCTGCATAAAACAAATGATCTTCACAATCACATAGGAGTCCCACAAAACAGCTTTGGGAGAAATACATCCATGTGACAAACAAGAAGGAATGTGTATGCTAATGGCAGCAGGGAATGCATGGGACTGTAACGGCAACAGCTTAGTTTATCCAGACATATGCACAAAAAGAGGAGAGAGCAGCTTTTCAGTTGAAGTAAATGCAGGGAAAGAGTCAGAGGAAGAGAGAAGGACCACAAGGCACAGTGCAGCTGTAACAGAAGCTGCCCTTCAGCCCCTCCACCCGCACAGCCTGCTCCGTGCCCGTGCAATGGTGGCACGGGCCAGTCCCACCGGAAGGGCCCGTGCTCTGGCTGACCTCTCCTTTCTCCTTGCATGACAGCCAAAAGGGGACAAGTTGCTTTTTAAACACAGGTGAGCTGATGGAAGGGCTTGGTGGACTCTGACCTTTTTAGGCTCCGGCTAGACACAGGACTTTCGATTGAACAAAGTAAAGATCTAAGTGTTGATCATAAACCAGGTGTTAAAGTACCACGCTGATTGCAGCTAAGTGCTGAACATTGCTCTGGCAAACAGGAGGCAAGTCCAGCAGGTCATCCAGTGTCTTGCAGGCAGACAATCTTGGAGAGCAAACCTTCGCCCACCCACAGGCTACAATCTACTGCAATCTTCCAGCTGGATATATCTGTGACTCACACCACGCCAGCCCTTGTGTGCAGCCGGAGAACCTCCTCCAATGTAAACGAACCGCTTCATATAACGGGCGCATTGTATGTGACTGACAAGCTGCCAGGTTTGCTCACTGCCTGCCTCCAAAGAGGTGTTCCTTATTGTTTGTGAGAAGAGGAGTCCAAAGCAATTACCACAACCATTTAGCAGCATCACATCCTGCGCTGAGCAACCCTATCTTCTAATAATACTTTCTGTACTAATCTTGTGTCCATGTCTAACATCTCCCTCATCCTCTGTACTGGAAGGCATAGCCCAGCGCTGACGAGCTGCCAGGGAGGCCTCAGCACCGGCTGTGCCCCTCAGCGACTGCACAGCTGCTGCTGGAATAAAGCAGCGGCTGCAGCTGCTGCTGCTCTGCGGCCAGGCCAAGCCAGGAAAACCCGGCGCTCCCGCAGCCGCCGCAGCCCAGGCGGCCGCAGCCTGCTGCGGTCCCAGGAGACCTGCCTTCTCTTCTGGCTCCGTTGCCACCCTTGGGAAAAAATGACTTTGTCTTTCTGTTTTCTCTCCCACTCTTTATCTGTGGTTTGTATTTAGACGATGATTTTTCACCTCAGGTTTATGACTTGGTTTTCTTTAGTTTGGAAAGAAAAATTATCTTAGGCAGGGTAGGAGCATTTTGAAAAGGCAGGGGAAGAAAGAGAAAGAAAGTGCTCTGCTCTCAGCAACAAAGCGTGTTGGGAAAGAGAAGCAGTACAGATAAATTAACACTCCCTGAGGCAGAGGTGGGTGAGATATCTACTACAGTATGAAGAAGTAAAGGGGAAAAGACTTGTATTAGTGGGTGCTGAGATTATGAAGCTGCCCAGTGGGGTCCTCTGATAGGAGGCATTGAGGGGCTAATGTGTGAACTATGGTACTCCTCAGTGTGGCTCCAGTTGGAAAGTGTCTCACTTTACACCCTCTGCAAGCTTCAGCAGTGGAGCAGGAGATGGTGAGGAACAGGGTGACAGACTCCAGGCTGTGTGGGCTTTAGTAACTTGGAGCTCAGAGGCCTGGCAGCAACATGTGGTGACTGGGAAACTGCAGCAAAGGAAATACTCTGATAACTGGTAGGGGCTGTTGCAGCTTCTCCTCCCAACCAGCTCCTGCTTCCCAGGAGGCAGTGGTCGCCGAGGCACGCAAATGACTGCTCATCCCCGAGGGTACCAGCCAGGCCTGGGAAGGATCCCAGCGCAGCTGCTTGGTGTGGGGATGCTCACCCCCAGCGCTCCAGCTGCAGCTGAGCGCCTCCGATTTATACAGTTGGCCTCTTTACCAGTGAGTGGCATGCGACACTGGACACACCAAAACCTGGTTTGGAATTTCTGAGGGTTTCTGTAAAAGTTATAATAAAACCTGTACCTGCAAGGCAATGGCTTAGATTAAAAGATAGCTAGACAGAAGGAAAATATATTCTTCAGTGGGCTTTTAAAGCAAAACTCTAGTAGGTATGAAAGATAATGCCATGTAATTAAGTCAGCTGTACCTACTAGGTAATATAATATGCCAAATACACTTTGTAAGTGTAAACACTTTGAAAGCAGTAACGAAAATACTAAAATATTTACTTTTCTGATCACCTATGTGATTTTTTTAAATAATATGATATGCAAATAATCATAAACTGAAGTATTTTACTATTTCTGCTAACATCTGCAGACACCACTTTGCGGGCTGTCCTGTGATGGTATATTCTACAGCACAGAAATTTACTTCTTACATTGTTCACAGATAATGAATGTATGTTCCACATAAAACAAAAGGCATCGCTACCAAATGACAGTCTTTGTTGCCTTCTAAGTACAACCTGAGTATTAAGTACACATTAAAAATCAGGGGAAATGGTGTGTTAATTTAATGTAATTAAGCCAATTAAATAAAATTAGGTTCAGCTAACTGAAATATTATAATTCTGGTATTTTCCAGTAACTGTATGGGCTTGACATGTGCAAGTACTAGGAGAAAGAAGAGTTGAAAACTCATATCCAAATCCTACAACAAAGAACCACAATCTCTCAAAATCACAGAAAAAAGCAATAGCGAATACAACGGCAAATCCAGCAGTATCAAACAAATCAGTACACATACTAAGTGAATATATTATCATTCACACTCCTGTCTCCAGTGTCACATTTTCTCACCTATTTTCTGTAAAATGCGAGGATGTGGATTCCCAGAAATGGTATCCAAGCCTAACAGTGACCCACACACTTCCTAGCTGCCTGCTCAAGCATTGAAAACCTGTCTTTTCTTGAGCCCTTCCACGCAAAAATGTTCACTCGCTCTCCCAGATGTCATGTATACTGCAGTATGGAGATGCTACATTAAACATTTTGACATCATCTGCAATTATGTCTGCCGGCTCAGACACCTCCAGCACTTTTTTTCTGACATCTTTAGTACTTCAGAAGTGTTGGAAAATAACAAATGGCATTCATACGCATCTGTACTCTCCAAAGGAGTCCAGAAAGCAGCCAAATAAGTTTTTTTCAACTGTTTGGGAGATTTTTTTTCCTGCCAATTTCCTATTGCATGGCACAGCCAGCCACTGGCAACTTGACACACAAATGTCTGAGCTGAGTCTTGGGTAGTACTTGCAGCACCAGTTGGTTAAGCAGTTTTATTTACTCCTCATAGCCCCACAATCTGAAGCACATTTTTGCCACCGCTTGTTTGCAGTACACCATAGTGGACTTCTGCTCACCATTTGCAAGTTCTGGCAAAACATGCTTTTTTCCCTGCACTAAGGAAGCAGAGAAGAATACCTTGGCTAAAAGTCATTTTTCTCCCCCAGTACTTAAATTTCTTACATTTTTGGCAGATCACTGTTCCTCCAGCATTTGCTTTCATTTTGCATGGCATACATTTCCACCATTTCAAAACTTTGGTTTTACAGTGGCTTCGTTCCCTGTTCCTGGCAGTATTCATATTATATGCTAATTTACCTGTTGAAACATATGGTCTCTGGCTTCCTTACCTCCGATTGTCAAAGTTATGTCTTTTCACTTCATTTGTCAAGTGCTTGCTTTTGATGAAGCTGCTTGGAGCAGCAGTCTACCATTTCCATCTCATTTTCTAACACCACGAAAACAGTTTTACAATTATATTTGTACAGGCATTAAAAGCTTCTGCTAATGCAGCTATGTTAATAGACTACATCCTAAACAACTGCACTGTCCAGATGGAACATAGGGTTGAATCAGAGCCCGTGCTTGAGTAAGGCAGAAACCTCGTTAATTTTTTATTTTAAAGTGCAGCTAGAAACAAAGCAGGGGAAAAGCGATAAAAATTATTATCGGCTTGCAGCACGACTTGTTCAGTCAATCATACCAAAACAAGAACTGACAGCAGCTCCAGTGGCCATGCATAAATGCACAGCTTTGATGCCTGTGAGCTTGCGTTTCCCATTGCTCCTTGCCTCCGAAAAAAGTGTCAAATGCCACTTCTTTTTTAATCGGTAGAACCTCCAAGAACCTGCTTTAAGGAGCACTTAAAAGCGCTAAGGGCACGTGCCGGACAGCAGCAGGCTCCGGCCAAGGGATCTGGGGAGTTCCACATTCGAGCCTGGGCAGGGCATCAGCGCCGTGCCAAGCTCACCCGCCGAGCTTGCAGGCTTCCACCGCCTTCGGGAACCGAGGAGAGCCGGAGGGACGGCCGGTCCCCCCTCCCCGGCCACCCC
>JANZLQ010000078.1:29271210-29286288 GCA_026212715.1 Elanus axillaris | reverse complement strand
GTGCCGGGTTGGGGGGGGGGGGGGGGGCAGCCAGGCCTTTGTCCGGCCGGGGCCCGGGCAGCGCCCCGACCCTTCCCTCTCTACGAAGGTGGGAGCCTGTACCGGTGCCCCGCTCAGAGCTGCCCTTGCCGCCCGCGGCCTCCCGCCCGAGGTGCCCGGGGTAGGGGCAGCGCTGGGCTGGGTAAAGTTTCGGGCGGCTTCCCCGGGAGTGCGTGGGAGGGCGGTCTCCCCTCAGCGCCCGGGCCGGCGGGGAAAGGCTTGCCTTCCGCGGGAAGCGGCGCCGGGGAGAAGCGGGTTACGGGAATGAGACGGTGAGGAGCGAGGCAGTGTAGGAACTTGAGTATCTGGGGTTCTGACCTGCACGTGTCTGCTAAAAGTAACCATTAAGAGCAGGGGGGTACGTGCCCTGTTTGAATGACGGCATGATCGTAGTGCAGCGTTTTGCCTGCGCGATGCGTTCAGATTTGTGCGTTTTCTGCTCTGAGCCTTTATAGCTTGCTGTAGGCTTGCGTTGGGGTGGAAGTGGGAAAGTGTGGCCTGTTTCACGTGGAGATTTCTGAAATAACACTGCGCTCCTATTGCTGGAAGTTTTGTCTCAGGTTATTACCTTCCTATACTGATGGTTGGAAGGAAACATGAAGTGATGGGAAATTCTTTCTGACTCACTGTTTAGCCCATGTCAGATGTCTTTATCTTATGGAATAAGAGTCTGACTGCTTGTTAGAGTCATCAGGTAGTCTTTGTGAGTATTTTTCTTTACGAAAAAAGGTCGAACAGTGTTCTTGGTTCCTTCTGCATTTATCCTTGGTATAATACAACAGTCCATTCATGCTAACGCATGTAAACATACCTGTTGGGTGAAAATGTTGATTTTTCTGGTAGATTTGCCGTTGGTGCTACAGTCCTGTTCGTGCCAAGACAGACAAACCTTTAGGAGTAGATTGTCTCCATTCAGATTAGTGGAACCGCTCATGGCTAATGCTGCATGTGTCCTTAAGTGTTGAAATAGAGTAGGACTTTATGTATGTGAAAACAGACTTAGATAATCTACTCCTGGTAGGTGATGGTGGTAGGGTGAGAAAAATCAGTTTGCTATTATGAAATGAGATAACTTGGTGGCAGCTTTTTTTTTTTAAAGAAGTGTTGCACTACTAGAAAGATGTAAATTAGACTAAATTAAACAAGACTTTAAAAGTAGTGAAGATGTTCCTTGTCCACATCCATCCCGGTGATGAAACTGATGATTCATTCTCCTGTCACAAAAAATATTACTTGCCTCTGGCAAATGATTAAGTAGGATTCTGCAACCCTGCTTAAGGCTGTATTTATAAAGGTTGCAAAAACAGTGAGCCATTGGCAATAGGTAGGCAAGATGAGGCAAGTTTAGGATGTGAACACCTTCAACTTTTGTCCTTTTCAAAGATGGTTCAGCTGAAGGGTGCAAACCTGACAGCATGCAGAATGAAATCTTACCTTAATCAAAGTTGGAGCTGGTAAGTGCTGTGTCTGTTTGCCAGCCACATGATAAATGAAGCAGACTTACTTAAAAATGAAATGTCAGCAGTTAAAAATCTGGTGTTCTTTGTGTATGCAGGCCAGGAGCCCATTCTCCTCTGTACATTCAGTCATCCAATCTGCATTATGTTCCTAGTTATCTGATCTGCATCATGTTTGTAGTAATGCCCACCCATGCAAAGGACCAATTTGGAGGGATGCAGGTTTCTCTAGAATATGCATGAATTCCTTGATGTGAGTGTAGAATTTTAGTGTTTTGTCTTGAGTTTTAAGTGACTCCAAGTGGTTAATCTTCTACCACTTCCTTTGGGAAGTGATTCCCACAGCTGAAACAAACTGTCCGGAAACTTTTCCCGCTGTTCTTTCTTCCTCACCCATGATTTCATTCTTCTGCTCTTAACCATCCTCCCTGTACCTCTCTTAGGGTAGCTCTGCTGTGGTGCAGTTTTGAAAAGGGCTTGTTTGCTATAGCAAGTGGCTCAGGAAGTAGATAACTAGGGTAGCAGAAAGGCAGGCTCGGGGAGAGTGATGCAAACGTGGGGCGGACATGTGCTATGTTCTCTGTTGCCCTGAATATAATTCCCTCACTGCCACTGGTATGAATGCTCTTCAGTTGTTTGTAAATAGTTGTCATGCCTACCTTTCTAGTGAGTCTTGATTTAGTTGTGATGTGAAGCACACTTAGCTTGTGCTTCTTTCAGCCCTCTAATCAGCCTGCTACAGGCTTCATGGCTGTCTGTGGCTCTTGGTAATGCAGCCTTCAGAAACAGTTCTGATTGCTGTTGTGGCAGGACTGCTGTTGAACAGGCTGTTGAAGTACCTCTTCTTGATGGGACCCTTTTTGTAAGACATTGTCAAAGGCTGTAGTTCTGGCACAGGCTCCATCCTTGCTCCCTTTCCTTCTAGTGGACAGACGCGTAGAGTCCCTGCTGTTTGTCTTCTGCCTGCAGGCCAGGGGTCCTGAGCTTCTTCAGTGCAGACCTGCTTCTCTGGTCTGGTGCAGCCTTCGCTGATGCTACCATTGCGCATAGGGAGTGGATGCGTGAGCTGTGCTACCTTATGTTTGTTCTCTGTTAGTTGCGCCCACCACATGAGGTGGGGAGTGGGGTTTGGGGAGGAAAGAGTAGATGCCGGATGGAACTTTGCTGGCAATTGGTATAACTGACCTCCTCTTCCTCCCCGCTCCTTTCCAAATATGTTTCGTACCCCTTTCATGTGAGAGAGACTATTAATATCCGTGAAACATTGCAAAACTGAACTTAAAACAGGCAGGGCTTTTCCTCATCAGTGTTAACTGTAGCAAGCTAGCTAGCTTTAAGATTGCTCATGCCTCCTCACATGGCACTTGGAAGAGATATTGCTTAGACAGATCCAGAAAGAGGGAGTCCAGGCTTGGCAGTAGTGGAATCTATTCTGCCCTAATTTGCTTTTCTAGAACTTCAAATGATTTATTTTTCCAACTTCTTTTAGGATGGCGAATCCCCTTGGCATCCTTTTAATTCTTAGGAGCTGCAGTCAGCCCTCTGAGAGGGAATCCTTGTTGGGAGTGCCTTTTTTTTTTTTTTTTGGTCTTTTTTGCTTCTCAGGATCTATTGGTAGAGCTCATAAAGCAATTACATAAATAATTCTTAAAAATGTAATTAAGGCAATATGTAGTTAGATTTATTTTGGAAGTGTTGTGTACTATTCCCCTGTGACTAGGTTTTTAAGTCATCTGCTATATTCCATGCCCTGTAGAAAACTTCCTGTCTCCCAGCAGCAGAAAACTTGCAGTTAAGTCCATGTTTCCTACCTCTCATCTCCCATCTGTCTTTATATTGCTGATTCTACAAACTGTTCCCACTTGCTTTGAAGGCACTTACTAGTAGTAGCATTCTCATTAGCAGTTATAACATTGCTGGTTAGATGACTTGAGATTGTTCAGGCTTCTGCTCTGGTGTGTGTGTGCATGGGTGTGTTTTATACAAACACATGCATCTGGAGCTTTACAGGAAAGTCAGTTTTTGGTGTAGGGGAGAGTTAGCTGTTTTTTCTGAAGAGGGTGTTTGTTTTTCAAGAGGGAGTGAGTGTCACAGAATCATGAACAAATGAACAAATTCTGTGGCTTTCTCCTGGACAGACACTGGCAATATTTTGGTCTGATTTAAGGCTCCTTTTGTGTCAAAACCCTGAAATTTGTTGGTTAGTTCTAATGCTGAATAATGTCATTTATAGTGGCCAATACCATCTCCTTTTTTTTTTTCTGTGTAGTTCTTCCTCACTTTATGTTGCTGTGTTCTGTTGCCAGCTTTCTGAAAAGGATGATGTTACTTTCCATGCAGTAACCACGATGGACCACAGTATTGACCAGTATCTGTCAGTTGTTGTGGTTATGGAGTTTCTTGGGTAGCCTACAAAGTGATTTTTGTGTTTACCCACAAATGGGAAGACAAATTCTACATTTTGTTGTTGTTCTAATTTGTCCAGCGTAGGTGTGGCCCAGTAACCTAAACTGTTAAAACTGTAAGTCAGGACAGATCTATGATGAGACCTTTCTCTAAACTTTCTTCTGTCCCACCATGTGGATTAGTAGTGTAAGTACCAGTAAAAAGTATATATAGCTTCATTGTAAGAAATTGTCAGGTGCTTTAGCTGTGTTTGTAACAGGCTGTATGAGTTTCTAGCCCAATTTAAGACGTGTGTAGGCTTGCTGAATAGCTTCTATTGGGAATGTTATGCAGAGAAAATGAAAATTCTGACTTCTATGAATGAAAAATGTGACACTGGGCACCTTGTTATGCATCACTAAATAGTACAGTTGTCTTTTTCAGTACTAAGGGTGTACTTTTTAGCAGAATGTTGCTGTTAAACATCCTGTATTTTTGTAATAACCACCTTGTTTTACTTTTCTATTCTTAGACTAATCAGAATGGTTAGTGGACTTCTAGGCTATTGTAGTCTTCTGTTAACAAATTGAAGATGTTCACAGAGATGGTAAAGTCACTAATTTAGTACAAAATGCACGCAACCAAGCACGTGGTGGGGAAAGTAGTGTGATGAGACTGCAATATTAATGTTTTCTTTTGGGAAAGTTAATAGGATTCCTACGTGAGCTGTAATCCTCTTTGGGGTGTCACTGAATAAAGGCTCTTTAATATATTAGAGTGATATTTTTGTCTGTATCTTTCTCAATTTCTCTTTGCAGTCAGCTGCAAAAAGGGTTATGAAATATGCTTTCTGTCTTAAA
Organism: Elanus axillaris; assembly: GCA_026212715.1. Lineage (NCBI taxonomy): Eukaryota > Metazoa > Chordata > Aves > Accipitriformes > Accipitridae > Elanus > Elanus axillaris. The sequence goes on along the minus strand of JANZLQ010000078.1, from coordinate 29,281,547 downwards.
AGCAGTTTCATCTGCTTTCTTTCTTGTCCAACAGCAGCAGCAAAATATCATTAGTATTCTTCTGGGTTCTATTAGAGGGGGAAGTTTTGAATAACAAAATTGAGGCTAGAATCTTAACTTTGTTATTGCTAGTAAGAGCTAAGAAGATCCTAGTGTTTTCTCATCATACTTTTCATTCTTTCTCCCACAGAAAAAATGTCTTGTGTATCTTTGATAAATTAATGTAGTTCTCACGTTCTGCCAACAGATCATTAGTTTTCTGTTTATAGTTATTTTCTCTAAACTTCTAATTCATAAGACCATGTCTAAGTGCAGCTTCTTCTTAAAATGCTCATAAACTGTAACATACACAATATCTAGTGCCAGTATTTTCTCCCTCCAAAAGATCAACATTGTATTTGCAGTTCATTTATTTCCAATTCTTGTTTTGTACAAGATTACTTAAGCTTAACTTAGTCCTAGTTTTGACTTATCTCAGTTTTAACTTCTGCTCTTGGTACTTTGTAGTGCATAAGCAGGAAGGAGAGCCATTGTTTATATGGATTCTTACTGTATTAAACTATAAATTTCTGTGTACTATACATACTGAGTACAAGTACTCACAGGTAGTTAATTTTCTGTTATGGCTATTAAGGAAAAACTTTTTTACCTTTAGAGCTGTGCAAGTAAAGGTACTTTTGATGTGGAAGCTGAACAGAAAAAGTGAAAGCTTTCTTCTTCTTTTCTTGTCCTTTGTGGTAGAATGAAAAACAATAATTATATATTGGGCTGAACTGAAACACTGAACTTACCCTCATGCAAAGATGACTGATTTGTGGTTATTTAAAAGAGAAAAAAAATAATTGTTTTAGATTAATTTAGGAAGAGTCAGTATTTCACTTAGGAAATGGTGATATTGTGAGTCAAAGGTAGTATCTCGGGTATTAATGCATACTTCATCCCTGAGGTCATGGATCTGGAAAACAAACCTGAGACCGGGATGTCTTGTTTGGCATAACTTTGACCTTGAAGTAAGTATTGAGATAAGGATACAGGAAAGGAAAAAGCTGTCATTCTCGTTAACTTTCTGTGGTGGAATTGTAGTTTAGTGTGTCTTAACACGGTGCTAACCTCGGGCATTGGCACCAAGGAGTCGTGTCTGCCTCTTGTGCAGCTAGCTACTCTATGAAGCCCTTTAATCTGTTCTCATCTACTCTGTCTCTCTGTAGGCTGGCAGGACCCACGGGGAGTGATCTGTGGCCTTGTGCTGCCATAAAGCAGGATGCTCGTCCAGTGAGTTGTGGGGTAGCCTCAGTGTCAGGAGTGTATCGGGGACCGTATGAGGTCATTGGGAGGACTTGGCATTCTGGTAGCTTGGCCAGCATCCTCCGCAGATTCAGTTGCTCAGGTATTAAATTGAGCAACATCCAAGCTCTGCCTAGAGTCTCAGCTGTCAGGCTTTCCAGATCTTGGGTAAAAGGGTTTTGTGTGAAGATGAGTACAGCTAAAAGGAAAGCCTATTTCTGAAGTGGAGATAAATACAAAAGAACATAATCTTTTTGATGTTAAATAAAAAGCACTGTCCCAGGGATCAAAAGATGACACATTTTAGTAGTTGGTTATCATTAAATTTTGCATCGGGATGATTTCTCATATTATTACCACATCTTTGATAGTGAAGTGACTGAAGACTTTGTGCTTGTCCAGTCAGCAAGTGAAATGTTCCCTCTCCTGATGATAAAAAGGAGAAATGAGGAAATCTTTGCTAGCATCATCCACAAGACTGACTAGGGTAAGCAAGGTTGATTATGTGCTGCCAGTGTGTTCTTTCTGGCTGGGTTTTTTTTTCTTATTACACTGTTCTATTTTCTTGTGTATTAGGAAATTAGTTTTGGCGGGCGTGGGATACTCAGGAATTACTTCTCTGAGGTTCCTTTTTTGGTTTGGCAGGGTTGTATTTCCTGTACGTTAATGTGCTCACTTTATGGTGCTAGCTAAAGATTGTCCTGATGCTGAAAGGCATACTGTAGCCCATCTGCATAAAATACAAGGCTTCACAGTTTTTGAAATGTCAATTTGCTGGTTTTGTGTCAGAATAGATTAAAAATCTGTCAGTTGTGCATGAATGTAACCTATGTTCATTTCCAAAATGTGTAAGTATAACATTTTAGGGGATACCATTTGTTCTTTGCTTTTACTGTGGGGAATGTTTTTTGTGCTGTTTTTGTCATTTCTATGCAAATGCAATTCTATGTGAGGAATTAGTGTTCAAGAATTTCAGTGTAATTTTTCCTGGGTGTGGACTTGCGCATAAAAAAAGGAAACGACAAATTTCCTTTTTCAGAAGAACATACTATACGTATCAGCTATAGGTTGTTTAAAATGCATCATAAAATTGATAAGCATTCTTTTTTTCCCTATGTATGTGTTACCTCCCTCCACTACAGATGTTGTTTACATAACTTTTCAAAGGCTAGACTAAAATGTTACATAGCCATGTTGCCGATATCAGCAGTTCCAGTGAAAAACTCAAACTTTAGCATTAAAGAGTAACTATAGTGTCTAAGATTGCTGCCAGCATTTTTATCACTGCCAGCTCACCAATATGAAGAGTGTTTCAATAGTCATAAAAAAGCTTACATAGATACTGGCTCTTTTTGGTGCATAATTCACAATGCAGTTTCACTTTCTAAATTAATAATGCCTGTATTTAATATGATTAACATTTGCTTGTAGCTGGAAGCAATTTTAATACTATGCAGAGTTTAAAAAAAAAAGAGCTCACTCATAAGTGATAACTCAAAACTCTGCAGTAGACAAGCCGTTTTCAAATTTACCTGAATTTCATAAAATGTTCCAGTGGCTGTTGAACTATGAATTCAACTAAAAATGTGTTTTATTTTTGTAGGAATGTGGCTCTGCAGCAGTTTATACCAATGTAGGTCTTAACTGTCCCTCCTGCCTGTAGATATGCAGTCTTGCCATCTTTTTTGCATCAGCAGTGGAAGTCATAAGGCTGTACAGTAAGTCATGAAGTAGCTGATCTGGTTGAAAAATAACTTGGCAAAAAATTAATTTTCAGCTAGATCAGCTGTTTCAACTGGTTGACCACATGCATTACTAGTGACATGCTTCAGACAAAGGGGAGAAATAGGAAAACGTGCAGCTCATAGCAAGAGTAGTGTGGGACTGTGGTAGTCCAGAGATAAGTTGGCATAAACTGCTGTGGAACCTCACAGCATTTGCTTGTGTATGCTTCGGTGCTCTTCTGACTTGAGTTGTCCATTTTAGCTTGCTAGATCAGGTGAGAAATAACTCAGCAAGGAGTTACTGCTCAGCTTGTTCCACTGTCTCGGTTAAGAGGTGAAAGTATTGTCCACAGTTGGCACCACATAGATGAAGGTTGCAAAGTGGGGAATTTTTAAGGCCTGGAGAAGTTGAGCTGTCTCTGTTCAGTAGTGGCAAACTGGTAGATCTACTTGACTACTTTGAGCAACCTCATCTTTTATTATCTTTTGCAGTCCTCTTAGAAGCAGCCTGTGGACTCCAGGCTTGAACTCCTGCTCTGGAAAGTACTGAAGTATGTTAATAGGCAGGTTGTTCAGGCAAGGACTGCTTTTTATAAAGTGCTTTGTGATGGGTCTGTTGTTTAAAAAAAAAAAACCAAAAAAAACCCCAGACAGACAACCTTTAAGATTGAAGTAATTTTTTTTCCTGGGATTGGTGAGCTTTTTGCAAGTATACAAACTTCAGGATTAAAATCTGGATGAACTCCAATATTTGTTTTACTCTGTGCTTATACCTAGCCAGTTATCACTGCCATTTTGAATTAATAATCATCACTAGTTACACACACACACATATATATACACGTGTAGAATTAAATATGTGTAGAATTAAATATGTGTAGAATTAAATATGTGTAGAATTAAATATATATTTTAAAGGTCTCACAGACAGATATAGAGTTATAAGGCTGTATGTAGTTCTGTCATCTGGGATGACCAGTTCTTTATTATTTCTGCCGTTCATTTTCCTGACCACTTACCTGATGTTGAAAGTATGTTGAGGCTGAGAGTTGTTTCAGTCCAAGTCTTACTCTAAATTGTGTTAAATAGTGAATATTTTCAAAAACTTGCAATTAAATATTTGGATACTATCTGTAAACATTGTTCTATGTACTTGCCATTCAAATACTGAATTAAATTTAAAATAAACAAAAAACGCCTAAAAACCTTCAGTGCTTTCTTCTTTGTCTTAAATTTTTTTTGCCAACTAATTTGTTCTAATAACCTATTGGAAAAAATAAAAATAAAATCAGAATCGTTCCCTAAACTGGCTGGCTGTGTTACAGAGCATTCATAAGCAATTCACCCGAGGCCAGAAGAGAAGGAAGGTGGGCCCATGGAAGCCTGGATTTAGGCTGGTTTAGCAGCACTCGGAGCCAAGTGTGTAATTTCGGAGGTCAGCCAGTCTGACAGCCACTTGCCACTTTACAAAAGCTGTTCCCTCAGCACTCCTCTGTTCATGTGGAGGTCTGGTTCAGTTCACTGACGCTTACAGAAAGAGAGTTTCAGTGTGAGGGGGAAAGGGATGACTCAGGGTATCGCTCTGCCAGCCCAGCAAGCTGAGCTGGCTCCGGATGGTGGGGAAGGAGGTCCACGAGTGGAAGCACAGGCACAGAGGTTGCTTTTAGGAGGTGGGGATGCTGTAGCACTGCTGTTACTTTCGGCAGCAGTTAGCTTTCATCTTCATTTTGGTTGCTGAAACTGTACCATGAGCGTTAATGATAGCTACTGGTGGGTGAACACTGCCATGTAACGACAGAGTTTCCGCTGAGTTTGCCCTTTGCGGTGTGCCAGCTTCTGGCTTCCTGTAGTACCTGCAGCAATAGCCAGTGAGATGTTTGCAAGTGTTTTCTCTTAAAGGAATAGATCAGTGAGACATTGTATTAACTGGAATTCTTTAGCTTATTTTGCTTAAGAATGTCCATGCCTCTCTTCTGCTTTTCCTTTAAAAGAAAAGCTTGGATTAAAGTAAGTTTAGCCAGACATTGTGACAGTTGTGGATATTACTAAGGCAGTACAGCATTGGAAGCATCAGTTACAGTCAGCTGTGTATGAGCTATATTTATATGTTTAGTTAAACTTCTCATTTCATCCTGTGTGGATGAATGTGAGGTTTAAGTTGCACAAAATTAAATAGTCTTTTTACAGGAGTAGTAAGTGGTGCAGAGTGTGTGGGAATTTAATACTACCACAAGGAACAGACACCGGTGTTTTCTACTAGAATGGCTTAAATCGTTATGTGGCATTCCTAATTGTAATCTCTGAGATGGAAATGCTAAACTTAGCCAAGAAGTCTTGTAGACTAGCAAGACCTATGTAAACAAGCTAAATATTCAATTCACACTCTCCCCTGCCAAAAAAAAAAAGTCACATTTAAGCAAGAGAAATTAAATTATTACAGCAAAAATGACTGATGGGTCTAAAAGCCTTTGAAAAGTGGTAGAACAACAGAGAATTTTTTTCCGCTGTTTTAATCACAGTTGTGTAAAGAGGTGCTTGTAATAATGAATCCCCTGAAACACTTGTTATGGAAAAATGCTTACTGACAGTGACATTGGGTACAATGAGAATTCTTACAGATTCATGGAGACAACGTGCTTTGAGTCATTAAGGCTGTGATGGACTTGAACTACTGGAAACTTCTGCTGGCGAGAGTGTGGAAAATGGATATTTTTGACAGTGATGGTTTTAAGGGGGGAAAAAAACCTTGGTGTTATGGTTTCTTAACGCTTACATGTCCTCATTATATATTTATCCTAAAAGAGGAAGCTCTCTAAGTGCATGTGTATAGAAGCTGCTGTAGATACAGAAAATAGTATTTTCAACCACAGTATTGGTACCTATGGGCTTAGAGTGTTAGCTCTTTAGCTTTAGAGAGGTGCTGTCTTTGGGGTGTGCTTGCGTGCTAGCATAAGCAGTGTATGAATAGGTTTTATTATTTTGTCCTTGCTTAAAATTCAAGGAGCTTCATAATGTCTTTGTAGGAATCCCAGCTTTCTGTGGGCAGGATGCAATGACATGGGATTTCTTAGTGAAAGATGAGAGTGCAAGTGTATGGTGTTGGGGTGTTCTGCTTTTTTTTTTATTCTGTACTTTAGTAAGCACAATAGTTTAAGAGGTGTGGAGTAGCAAGGGGTAGTTACAAACTGGCTTTTCAGAAAAAGATGCAAATATTTTAGTTGAAGCTATGTATAAGCCATAGGTAATAAACAGTAAAAACATACTGCTGGTGTTTTAATTAGATGTAGCTGCAGGCCTCTGCCTGCTCTACCTGAGAATATGTAGAGTTGTATATCTCGCTTACTTTAATGTTGAACATTAAGCAAAATACACCTGTTTGTTAGTCTGGTTTTCCAAAATACAGTTGTCAAGAGTTTACCCTATAAATTGCAGTCTGTGGATAATTACCTGGTAAAAATATCTAAATAAACCTATGTGGAAATAATATTCTCATGAGAAAGAGCATCTCGCTTGGCTCTTAAACTGTTTCCTCTATGTGGTGATCATACACAGGTGGCTTGTTCGTGTGAGCTGTGTCTAGGTACTACTTGCCTTTCAGGCATCAATATGCTTTCCAAAGCAACTCCTAAACTGTGCAATCTTGGCTTCAAATTATGATTCAACAGGTCAAGAAAACATTACACAAATAGTCTCTTTGTCCACGTTAGGACCAAGGTAGGGACAAGGATGGCTAATATAGCGAAGTGTTCTTAAATTAATAATTACTGGTCGTCCAGTCATGGATTGCAAACCTTGCAATCATGGTGGTATGTGCATATACTACTTGAAAAAAGGTCCCTCCTTCAAAAGTGGTGCTGACTAACCAATGTTAGTCCTGCCTGCTCTGCAGTACACTCTGAAAGACATTAGAACAAAGGAAAAAGATCAAGGTTGGGCTTGGGGTTTGCTGACCTGACAGGTGAAGGCTCTTTGTCAGTGGCAGCATCTTCACATAGTCCCTGAGCATTTTCTTCTCATTCTTTTACTTTCCATCACTGTCATCAGCATGAAATCTGGACTTGTGTGACTTCTTAAATAGAAATATGTTATGAAAAGACAAATTGAGTAGGTTTTAGCAGCACTAGTATTCTTTACAATTTACTGTGCAACTTGTTTTTGTGATGAATATTATTTAGGTTTGCAGCTGGTTACAGGAGTGAGTTTGCCATTAAGTGAAATTATCAATGGATTTTGCTAATGAAAACATGTATAGAAATACAGTGCCATGAAATAAAACATGGTATGTAATCTATCCCACTTAAATAGGTTTGCTGTGTTCCATGGAAGTCTAAATTCAGTAAGTCTCTTCTTGCTTACCAGGAGCTCCCTGGCTGCCTTTAGTTGCTTGTTGGAGGATAAGTATCAACTTTAACTTCTTTTAAGTTCATAGAGAAGTCCATATAGTTCAGATTGGTCAGGTCTGTAATTGGAGAGGGATTTCAGCTCAGTGTGCACTAGTCAGAGTAGTTATTCATGATACAGGAGGTTTGCAGTTGAGGCTGTCTTCTGTGTCTGAGTGTGAACATGTATCTGTTTCCCTTCATCTTCCTACAGATTAAGGTATTTGGTGAGAAACAAATGAAGTTCATACTCCAAATCATGGCCTCAAGGCTCAATTTGCTGTTGACAGTATGCTATATGCTGTATATATATTATGGGGAACAGGATCTGGAACCCCACTTACATCTTTCTTCCACCTCACCCCACCTGAGTGCTTCAGTAGATAAATGAGTGAAGACTTTTATCAGCTTGTTTTGTCTCTGTGCCTTTCATTCTTGGTTGCATAGCAGCTTTGATTTAAGTGTTCTTACTAGTATATCCTTTAGGATGATAGAGCATTCCCTGGAAGTGTGGGAATTTGGGGCTGAGGAGGGTCTGGAGCCCAGTTATCTTAACTTCTTGGGTATGCCTCAGTGCTGTCAAATATCTGGGAACCATTACCGGCCTCTGTCATGCAAACAGTATTACTACTGGATCTACCATGTTTATTTTTCTCAAGGTGGAGAGATGTCAAATATCAGGATGCTTTACCATCTGCAGTTGTTCTGAAATCGGTACATCTTTTTTTTTCTGATTATAGGGAAAATCTATGTGTACTATCAAGAAAAATCTCCTTCCCCACCCCCTTCCCTGCTGCCAGGCTCCTACCTTGGGCAGATTTGTTCCCACTCAGTAATTCAAATCAACACTAAAACATACTTTTCAGAAAAATACCCAATTGCTTTTCATTCCAACATTTAGAACTGTCAGTAAGTTGAGGGCTCCTGTGAAATCCAGGAGCAAATATCAATGAAGTCTATATAAAAGGAATAATATGGTCAAACTGTGTGAGTACTTGTGAAGTTAGCTGTTCTGTCCTGAAGCAGCTATGTCCCATGTAAACTAACAAACATGCTGTACTCTGGAGACACAAGCTGATACCGTGAACAGCTTTCCAGACCTGCTCTCATGTGCTGTGGCCTCAGTCTGCTGGTACTTTTAAATGAACATTTCATGTATTCAGCTAAAGAGGTGATGCGATGCAGGTGCCCATGCTGGGTTTTCGGTAGTGGTTTCAGACCCACAAATCTATTTTAGAACCTAACGGTTATTGTTTTTTCCCACTGAATATAGTCCTTTTTGGTGAACTTTAAGCAATCTCTGGAGAAATTTTTTTAGAGCTGTAAGTATGAATAACCTGGGTAGTAATGCAGTATAACTGAGTGTCTTAGAAAACCAGCTGTGTTACTGTGTCTATTCGTCTGCCTTACTAAGCATAGGAGGGGCGCACAGTAGTTTCCATGCAGAATCTGCAGAATTGTGGTATGTTTCCAAGTGCTTCTGGCATGCAGAAATGTGTATTCTCATCTTTTTTGAACTCTCAAGTCTGCAGAGGGATCTTCTGAACATACACACACGGATTGTGGCACATAACCTCAGATAACCATACTGGAGGAGCTGGTCTCCTTAACCTAAGCAGAAAATCAGTTTCCTATAGATTTTAAGTCCTAACTGGTTTGCTATATATATTATTTTAACATATGATGCCCTGCTAAAACAGAGTGGTTATGGAAGTGCTTATCTTGAGTATTTGGTGACTATGCTTGTTTTATTCCATTAACTTAGAGATAATAACTGACAGAGAGAAATTAAGTCCAATGTGAAATAATGCTGATTCTTTTATCCTGTAGTGTCACAGTAGCTGAAGTGGTTATGCCTTAAACCTTTTTCAGGACACAATTTGAGTAAGCAATCTTGATATGATGAATTTTTGTGTAAAAGCTGTTCCAGTGCTAAAGAATTTCTTGTTTTGCACATTAATCTGGGTTAATGTCCCATTCTTTCTAGATTACTGCAAGCAGTTCAAAACCTGCTCTGTTAATGTCTGCAAAGTTGTCGGGGGAGAAAGAATATAGTGGTCTTGATGGGCCATGCTGTTGGTAGGCTGGTAGATCAATAGGCTGTTGAAGACAGGGTTACTTCTAGCATTTCAGTTTGGATTGGGGTGCTGCAAAGTCCTGCTCTTGCGACTGCACTTTCGTTGTCCATCTTGACTATTCCCATCAACTTCCCCTACGTGGGGATACTCTGCTACCTCATCTGTGATGCTACAAGGTCAGGAGTTGGGCCTCTCTGTGAAGGGCAGCCATCACAAGGCTGGTCCACATCCAGGGAACAAATAGTTTTGCAAGGCGAGTTATGGTTTTGGTTCTTTGATTAAACTTTCTTGCTTTTCAATCATCAGTGCTTACCGCCAATCTCCACTTGCATGGAGAAGAATGCATCATGTAGTTTTGTGATCTGGTGGTCCTGGAATTTACTGTGCAAGCAGTGTATTCCAACAATAATTCAGTATTACAGTAACGTTTACATTGATTAAGATAACGGCTAACGTCACAAATGAAGAATTACCTATTTAAGATTTGTCAGAAAATGTACACCACAAACTTGGAAGTTTTAATCATGAGTAACTCCTTGGTGTGAAACATTTTGATTTCTGTACCTGTGCCTTTCTGAGCAATATACTTCTCTCAAGACAGAGCAGCAAGATACCATTTTACCCCTTACTTTATAGTGAATTGCTGCTTTGCGGTGAGTTGTTGTACAAGCAGACTTGCTTGGAGTTTTTGCGTATCCAGGCAAATTTGGGTTTGTAATTAATGACATTTGTTGTGAGAGTTCTGGCTGTCAGGAGTGCTTACAGAGGCATGGGTCATTGCTAGAGTCATTGTAATCGCTGTCCCATGTCACTGGGGTTGTTTGGTTTCTCCAGTTAAGAAAATCACTGTGTCCTTCTCCCCCTCCCCCCCC
>JANZLQ010000078.1:29247491-29269318 GCA_026212715.1 Elanus axillaris | reverse complement strand
GGGGGGCGAGGTGTGGGGGGTATCACTTTCAAGGATTCTAGGATATTTTTCAAGGATTTAATTAAAAAGGGGAAAACAAGTATAATAGAAAAATATGTAAATGTTGCGCAAAAAAAATTATTTCTTGCAACAATGGGTTCTTTTCTGTTCCCGTCATCTGTGGTTGAATACTGACATGGGGTTTAGTTCCAGCTCCACCAACAGTTTCCAAAGGCTTCCTTTGGCTGTCTAGTGTAGTTAGGTGTAGTTTGTTTTGGTTTATTCCATTAGTAGAAAAATCTGCAGCAGGGCAATCCACAGTACTAACCAGTGACTTGCAGAATGTATTTGACACTGTTGTGACCTGGCTGCTGCAGTAGCCAGGAGTTTTGGAGGCTGAGGATCTGCATCATCTTGCTTACGGTGAAAAATCAGAATTGAATCCAAATTAGTAAATCTTCACTTGAGTTTTTCCAAAACTCGGCAGATGGAAAAGCTTTTAAGCCGTGGAGGTAAAGGAAACGAGCTAATGTGTCGGCGGGCAGGCGGCTTGCTTTAGGAGAGGCATTGGCTTAGCCATATATGGAAGAGGACATTTTCCTTGTTAACTTTGTGGGGAATCTGTGCCCAGAACTACATTCATCATGCGGATGCATTTCCACAGGAACATTTCTCTTCCAAATGGTCTTAATCATAGTTTTAGCACTGTGTCACATCTTTGCTGACTTATTTATATAGTCTGCATGGGCTTGGTGTGCATCTGCTGCTAGTCTGCCCTAAAAAGGTGAACTGTTTATAATTTTCTCATTTCAGCTAACGGAAAAAACAGTACTAAACTGATGCCAGCAGCTTAGGTTTTTTCTTACTGAAAAGCCCACCTTGTTCTGGGCTGTACTTAAAGCAAAACTGCTTCTCAAGTAGCAAAATATCCTTTCATTTGAGGGAAGTAAGGTTTGCTAAACCCAGAACATACCTACCATAAAACCAGAAAAGAAGGAACCTAAAGGTTAAGCAGCCTGGTAAGGCTTTCCCCTCCAGACTCTAGGTGTTCTCCTACACCATATGACCAACCAACCGACCGCTCTCTTTCTCTAACCTTAATTCAGTCCTTTTGTCTTCCACCTGCTCACATTTATTGGGCCTTGGTTCCCCTCTGATCAAGGTTCGTGGTTGCACAGGTTTGATTTAGGCGATTGCTTATGGAGGGGACTTAATAGAAGAGTGTTCGTGAAAGAGAGTTTTTACAAATGAAGAATTGATCACCTCTGCAGTGATAGGCACAGGGAAAAATTGGGGTTAAATACATGCAGTAAGTAACATTCAAAAGTTAAGTAAGGTATAATTCACGGTTCAATTTTTTCTTTGTTTTTTTAATTGGTAATTTCTTACGTGCATATGTATAACATCTAGCAAAGTCATTCTACAGCAAATTCTCTGAAATCTCCTACGTCTAAAATTCCTCCTGCCCTCTGGCACAGCATCCATTGAAGAGAAGACAGGCCAAAATGACTTATCAGAAAAATATGAGCCATCTAATACTGTTGTTGGATACAATGTGTTAGCGAAGGGTTGGCTTCTGTTTGAAACCTTCTCCACTAGATTTTAGAGCAGCTATCCCATGTCCGTTAGGTCTGGCTGGATGTGCAAAGTAACAATTATGAATGACCCTAAATCAGTGTGGGAAAACTAAAGCTCAACTGCTGTGCTAATCTAAGCATTGCTCATTTTGCTGCTAATTTATATGAATAATAGTACATCATCTAGAAAACGACAGGTTATTTTTAAAAAACTCTGCCAAATTCACTTTTCCTTGGCCATATTGCAAGATACTTTTTAGAACAAAAAGGTATGAAGAATATTGATGTTTCCAGGGTGACTAGAAAGGTTTTAATTAGCAATGACATCTTAGGATGACCAAGGAAATTGACAGCCATGGGCCAAGTTCTCAGAATTTGCATGATGAATAAAAGAGAAATGGAATTTAAAATTGTACTGAAATGTCAAAGATATGACAGTTGACCCTGGCTGACTACCTGCTATTAGAGTAGAAGAAAATTTGGGAAAAAATGGTCTGTTTGAAACCTATTTTTAGAATGAAATCCTAGCTCTGAATTACTAAGTGAAGTCTTGCCACTAATTAGGGAACATGACAAGTCAGTAACCCTAAATTGTGGTTTATAAGCATTCAAAGCTTGTCTCATAAAGCATATAGATTTTATAGTTTGTATGTATGTATTTTTTCTGCCAGGCTTTCATTAAGGTTTATAGCACTGAACTAAGGGTAGAGTTTTTTCTTTAATAAGGATGGTGTCCATTAATTCTCTGTTGTCTAAAGAAGAAAAAAGGGGCTGAGTTTATATCAAGGATGCTTTATGTTGCATATTGTGAGAGGAAATTTCTAGTTCAGAGTATAAGGTACAAAGTTAGACTTTAAAATGCCCTTTGAAGATTCTGAGGAAAATATTTTGGAAACTGCTCTGACATTTATCTTAAAACAGAGATTTGAATAGAGAAGCTCATTTCCATATTCTATATCTGTGGTATCTTTATTTAGAAGTGTCTGTGATAACATTCAGAGCATAATTTTTTTTTTATATGATGTTAATAGGTTTGTTTGGGTTCTTCCTCCACAGACTGAACAGTGTTTCCACATTTCTCATAGCTTGCTGGTTTACCTTGCGTAAGAGTATGTAAAAATAATTTAAGAAGCTACCCTGTTTGATTGTCTTCTAAATACAGTTGGTTGTATTAGAGCAAAACTGTACAGCTGGTACAACTAAGATAATTTGATTTGCGTCTGCTCCATGTTCCTTGTCTTCTCTGAAACAGTTACATGTCTGCAGTTTCATGCAACTTTGGTGGGTTTTTTTGCTTATTTGTTATGATATATCATATCATTTGGTCTTCTGCTTTTGTATTTCAGACAAAATTGCTCACGTGGGCTGGCATTCTCTGTTGCTTGATATGGAATGGGTTTGCTCAGCAAGGTAAGTCACATGATTTCATTGCAGTTTTTTAATGTTGCTTTAAAACTATATATATTTAGCAGTCATGTAGATAAATGTCATTGTTAGACATTGCTAATGGCAATATGTCAATTTTTTATCTTATGTTAATAACCTGTTTGTAGATAGAACTTAAGTTTACAAAGCCAGAATGAAACAAACTAAAATTTTATTGTTGTTGGCACCTTTTTATAAATGAAGTGACTGGTTTGTGTTTTTTTGCTAGGTGGAAGTGACTGCATAAAAGCTAATGCAAAGTCGTGTGGTGAATGTATCCAAGCAGGACCAAACTGTGGTTGGTGTAAAAAAACGGTAAGTGTTGCAAAATTCCTTTTATGGTTTGTTTTTTTTCCCTTGGTTTCAAATTTTAGTAAATACTTTAAGTGTATAGAAATGTCTATTTTCATTAATAATAATTTCCTGTAGCTTTTCACTTGGATGCTTACTTGTACTTAAAAATTCAGATTCTATTTTCCTGGATGTCCTCATTTGTGTATAATTGCTTTTCACAATGTGTTTACTTCTCCTTTTCTTAATCTTAAGTGTGTACAGACTCTACAGGCTGTCTCACAGTTATTTAAAATCATTCCAGCATGGAATCTGTCTGGGTGTGCTTAAGTATATTCTTCCAGTGACACTGGAGTAAGAGTTAATTTTAGACAGACATAGGTGGAATAGGCAAAGAGATTGAAGGTTTTCTTTTATGAAGGAAAGATGTTCAAGTTTTAGTTTTCCGTTGTTGGTAGACTTGGGGGTAGGAGATTGGTTTGTGTGGGTAGGTGGTTTGTTTCAGGATGAAACAGAGTGCTTTCTTACGTAATTAAAAATTAAATTCAGGAAATAAAAAATGTAAGATAATCTTAAATTGTGTGACTTAACCAGTACATGCTGAAGTGTCGTCTTCAGGTTAGAAACACAAGAAAATGTTTTCTTCAGCTCTTCTTTGGTTTGTTATACAAAGCTGAGAAATCTTCCTGTTTCTTGGTATTTATTTCCATATAGTACCTACTTACTATCCCCTAAACCAGCTTATAAAATTTAAACATTTAATTAAAGTGACTAACTTTAAAATTTGGCCTTGAGCTGTCAGATTCAATGTAGGTCCTAGTCATGAAGAACTGACAAGCTTTAAGATCTATTTATTTATATGCATATTTTTTTTAGGGGGGGGAAATCAAAATTGCTAAGTTTCACTTAAAAGCCTTATTTATTTGAGGTGAGAGCTTTCTTTTTTGGTTTGAGGTATTGGTAGTTTGTTGTTCAGAACAAGTTACGTATTAGTTTTGCTTATGGATCTTGCTTTGGGATTGAATTTCACCAAAATAAGAATTGTCTGCCTTTTTTCTGTCAGTACATTGCCATTATTTTGTTGTGGAGTACCAAGGTACACTTACATAATCTTTAATTAAAGCCTTTCAAAAAACCAGAAAAAGTTAAAAGGGAGGATAGTTGCCAAGTTAGGCTGTAGAAAGAAGCAGGTTCATGTTATTGATCACTATGTGAAGATGAGAGCTTTTTTCACCTGCTGTCACTTTTAGAGTAGCTGATTTTAAAGGATGTCCTGCTTCTATCAGAGGTGACATTGGGCTTTGTTGTTTTCTTTCATCATTCTTACATCTTAAACACAGACAAGTATAAGTAGATGCAAACTCCTGGACTAAATAGTAGTCAGTGATGTATTTAGTATAATCTAATATATTTCACACTGAACTTGGAAGAAAAAAAAAGGAGTCATTGTAAAAAGTGTGGGTAGAGTATAATAGATTGCAGACAGCTGTAAACTTGATACTTTTTTCCCTGTGTTTTCTAGGACTTTTTGCAAGAAGGAGAACCAACATCTGCCCGATGTGATGACTTGGCAGCACTAAAGAGTAAAGGCTGTCCTGTGCAAGATATAGAAAATCCCAGAGGTAGCCAACAGGTGCTTGAAGATAGAGAAGTAACGAATCGTAAGATAGGTGCTGCAGAGAAGCTGAAACCAGAGGCCATTACACAGATCCAGCCACAAAAACTAGTACTGAAACTAAGAGTCGGTAAGAACTGTTTCATTCTAGTCTTCAGGTGATTTTTCTGTCACCACCACATCTGCATTTTAGATTTGAATGTGTAACCACTTTGTTACAGAAACTACTAGTGTTCATATAACCTGAATAATAGAGACATTCAGATCATCCTCAGGTGTTTAGATATTATCACTGTTCCTAATAAGAACTTAGGAGAAAATAGATACAGCGTGGATTGATAAATATATCAGAAAGGTAAAATTGTTTTGTTTTCAGTATTTTGTAGTTGATTTTCTACAGTGTGGCTTCTTAGAATGAAAGTAGAGGAGTGAGCAAAATCTTAGAGAAGTTACGGCAGCATTTCCTTTCCAATGAAATACTGCTGTTGCCTAAAGTCTGCATGTCTGAACTGAATGGTTTTGTAGTCATGCAGCAAGATTTTTGGATTACTACATAAAATACTTTCCAGAGGCTAAAGATGTGAGCACAGGACTACAATAATGAGAATAAAGTAGTTGTGTACCATTTCCAGCCCCTAAAGAGAACTTTGTTTAATTCAAATGGGGGGTGAAAGGGGACAGGACATGGGGCTAGTAGCTCATACAGTATTTGAGCATAATGGAGATTGTCCTTAAGCAGAGTTCCTAGGTACTGCAGACACATTCAACCTTGTATTTACCTGGAATAAGAGCCTGTACTCGGGGTCAGCTGCTTGGTGGTGATTGCCTTAATAAATGCAAGATGATCTGAAGAAGCTTAGCATGATGAAGAAAGGAAAGGAATGGAATGAAAGTTATTTTGCAATTTTGGTATTGCCCTTGTTTACTTCTAATGTGACGCTTTCAGCTTCAAACCAAATTATTGTTTCTTTTTTGACACAGAATTTTCTTCATCAGAACATATGAAGGGCCTTGGCAACTAGAACCTGATTACTCAAAAAATTATTACTTTGTTTACAAGCACTTCTCTTGGTCATAAGTTTTCTGATGAGGGACTGTGCTTGCAGAAGGGGATATTTGCTTTCTGTGCAGGCTCTTTTAAACAGTAGCTAAGGCAAATCTAAAGCTTTTAGGTTTTGGTTGTTGGGGTTTTTGCCTTTTTTTGTGTGTGTGAAAACCATGCTGCATAGCTGTGTGATCCATCTGCTATTCACTTTGCCCATCTACTTGTTTCCCCAGTTTGCTAATTTGGTCATATTAAGCAAATGTTTGCTAATTATTAAGCAGGCTTAAGCAGCAGCAATATCACCATTTAACTTCAGTGACTGAGGGGACAGGGGAAAAAAATTCTAATTCCCTTCCTTATTTCATATAAAATAGGCAAAAGAATACGTTTCCATTTTCCAGGGGGGCAGTAATTCTTCTGGAGTGTCTTTGAATATCAGAGTGAGATAACATGCCTCTGTTGGCAGAACTCAGAGTCTGGGCTTACAATTTCAACAAACAGTAATTTGTCATTATCTCACTGCCATTTCTGTGCTCTCAGCCTATACTTGATGCAAAGTAACTTGAAATATTCCATCCAGAACAGATTTTTCTGTTTTAAGCGTATTTAAACGGGGGGGGGGGGGTGGTGTTTAAAATGAACCCTGAGAATTTTTTGAGTCGTCTTGGATGCAAATAGATACTGAAAATTTGTGCTATAAGATCTTATAGGAACCTTGTTAAAATTATTGCAAGTATGAAGATTTGAAATTGCAGCAACTAAGAGAGGCTTGAATTTTGGCAGGCTAGTATTTTCTATGGAGAGGTAAAATACCTTGGAAATATGAAGTTGGACATTTGAAAGAAATACTTGAAATTTTTTTCATCATAATTTGATGTTAAGCTTTTCAATTAACAGGAGAAAAAAATTACTCGTGCCTAGTTCAGAATCTCTATCAGTATTTCAAAGCCTTTCCTTAAAAAGGCATTTTTCTTGCCGGTGCATTTGTGGAATTTTTAATGGCTTGTATTTGTTGTTTAATCTCTGAAACAGGGGAACCCCAAACATTTTCATTAAAATTTAAGAGAGCTGAAGACTACCCCATTGACCTTTATTATCTTATGGATCTCTCCTATTCTATGAAAGATGATTTAGAGAATGTGAAAAGTCTCGGAACAGCTCTTATGTTAGAAATGGAAAAAATTACTTCAGACTTTCGAATTGGTAAGTTTTGACTATTCTAAAATAAAATAAGTGAAAAAGTCAAGTTTCCTTCCTGATGTTTTTCACATGATTATGTATGAAGAGTGATTTTTTTTTTTTTTTTAAATTAGCAGTATTACGGCAGATATTCTAATGCATAGAACCTGTCGAGGAACATAAGAGTACTTGGTGTTGGTGAAGTGGAACATAAACAGGGATGAAAGCTATTTCTGGCGTCAGTTCAGCTATAATTCATTTGCATTCTGTTGTGTCATAATATAAATAAGAGATTTCCATTCTTCAACTTACAGGGTTTTTATTGTTCTGTCTTAGGCTTTGGCTCTTTTGTGGAGAAAACTGTGATGCCATATATAAGTACAACACCAGCCAAACTCAGAAATCCTTGTACAGGTGACCAGAACTGTACAAGTCCATTTAGCTATAAAAATGTGCTCAGCCTTACCAGTGAAGGAAATAAATTCAATGAACTTGTAGGTAAACAGCACATTTCTGGGAATTTAGATTCTCCTGAAGGTGGATTTGATGCAATAATGCAGGTTGCAGTTTGTGGGGTAAGTGTGTATTAGTTTTCTTTACTGCTCTGTTAAATGAAATGGTTTGAATACAGTCACAGTGTTTTATGGTGGCTGACATTTGAACATGTCATCTCATGCTAGCAAGACAAGATAGACTAGGCAGACTGCATGGATATAGCTTCTCAGACAGTAGTAGATGGAAACCATTTTTTGATTAATTTTGAAGACCTGATCTAGATCATTGCATTCTTCTTTGATGTTTCCAAAGTCTGACAGACCATTCTATGCATCTGTACAACAGGGGCTCCCAAAAAAGTGATATCCAAGTTTATTGCTTTGTTTACCATATTATTTTTGCTGTTGGTCCATGGAGTCAGGACTTTCTGAAACAATCTGGAATCTTATTTTAAAAGTGCAGTGTTAATCATAAGCGTCCTGGTTTTTTTTGTTGTTTTTTTATTTTTGGTGGTTGTGGTGGGTTGACCCTGGCTAGATGCCAGCTGCCCACCAAAGCCACTCTGTCACTCCCCTCCTCACTTGGTCAGGGGAGAGAAAATATAAAAAAAGGCTCATGGCTCAAGATAAGGACAGGGAGAGATCATTCAACAATTACCATCATGGGTGAAGCAGACTAGACTTGAGGAAATTGGTTTAACTTATTACCAATCAAATCAGAGTAGGGTATATGAGAAATAAGAACAAATCTAAAAAAACCTTCCCCTCACTCCCCTGTTCTTCCCAGGCTTAACTTTACTCCTGAATTCTCTACCTCCCCCCCTCCAATGGTGCAGGGGGATGGGGAATGGAGATTGTGATCAGTTCATCACACATTGTCTCTGCTGCTCCCTCCTCCTCAGGGGGAGGACTGCTCACCCCTGCTCCAGTGTGGGGTCCCTCCCACAGGAGACAGTCATCCATGAACTTCTCCAGTGTGGGTGCTTCCCATAGGCTACAGTTCTTCACAAACTGTTCCAGCATGGGTCCCTTCCACAGGGTGCACTCCTTCAGGAGCACACTGCTCCAGTGTGGGTCCTCCACAGGGTCACAAGTCCTGCCAGAAAACCTGCTCCAGCATGGGGTCCTATCTCCATGGGTTCGCAGGTCCTACCAGGAGCTTGCTCTGGCATGGGGTCTTTCTGGGGCTGCAGGTGGATATCTGCTCTACCGTGGACCTTCATGGGCTGCAGGGGCACAACCTGCCTCACTGTGGTCTTGCCCACAGGCTGCAGGGGAATCTCTGCTCCAGCACCTGGAGCATCTCCTCCCTCTCCTTCACTGACCTGGGGGTCTGCAGGGTTGTTTCTCTTACATGTTCTCACTCCTCTTTCCCCACTGCAGTTGCTGTTGCACAACAACTTTTTTTCCCTTCTTAAATATGTTATCCCAGAGGTGCTACCACTGTTGCTGATGGGCTTGGCCTTGGCCAGCGGTGGGTCCATCTTGGAGCTGGCTGGCATTGGCTCTGTTGGACAGAGGGGAAGTTTCTAGCAGCTTCCCACAGAAGCCATCCCTGTAGTCCCTTCTACTACTATAACCTTGCCATGCAAACCCAATACAGTGGTAACTGGTATTTATGTGACACTTTTATATGGTCTTCTCTAAAATTAACTAGGGCTTCAACTCGATGGAAGAATTAAAAAAAAAAAGTAGGAAAGGGTAGGTTACAGAATTAGGCCCTGTAGTTGTGGGCCAGGATGCTCATGGGACAGTGCAAATGGGCAGTCCTCTGGCAAGCACTATGCTGGGTACAAATCTGGACTGGATTGGTAAAGCCTGATGATTATTCAGAGCCTAATGCTGGGCAAGCCACAGTCTTCCAATTGAAGCTTGCAGCAGTGCTTTACACACTAATGTTGTCCCCTGTGCTCAGGCTGCCTGGTAGTGACATAGAAGTAGACTTGTCATTCAAGAGCTGGACTGACATGCCTGATTTCTAAAACTCTGTCACTCTTCAGATACTGTAGTAAGAATTGAACAGACCAAAGTATATCTCAAAAAGAATGTTTCTTGTGTTTGATGAAAACCTGCAGCAGATGTTTTGGAGCAGACATTTAATTAAATGCAAGTGCTTTTAAGGTTTGAGTGAATTATGTGATTTCCAGGGTGACACTTATGCAGTATGGCTTCTCCTAAGTCTGTCTACTTTTTCATGCATTTTTCTCTCAAGCATTGCTCCCCAGTGCCATAAAATAAATCAGTGCAAAATACCAAAAATCCATTTGTTTGTTTCCCAAGGAACAAATTGGCTGGAGAAATGTTACAAGACTATTAGTGTTTTCCACGGATGCTGGATTTCACTTTGCAGGAGACGGTAAACTTGGTGGAATTGTTTTACCAAATGATGGGAAATGTCATCTGGAAAATAACATGTACACAATGAGCCACTATTACGTAAGTCTTTGTATCATTTTCTAGGGAAATTAATATTTTGTGATGCTTAAGCTCAAAAATCTCGTTAGGTCATCTGGTATAGTTTCAGACTGCTATATCTTTTCAACTTTACCCATTTACCCCTCTGTATTATATCAAGTGACTTTAGCTTAACTAAGGCAGATGTGCAAGAATTAGTCCAGTCTTCGTTGGAAAATTTCAAGAAATGGCAATTTTCACACTTGCTGGATTTTAACCTTTCTAATAATTAATAATGCTGCATGTCCACTGGCAAACTGTGGTGGCTCTGTCCCATTATTTTATCATTGGCTAGTCTTTGTCTTCAGAAGTATTTTTTAACACCCAACATGGGGCTTGACAACGGCAGTTTTGCATTAAGTGTGCTATAGCTATTTATTAAGTGGCAAGCCCCTGCAGGTCACGGAGTTTGCTGGCTGCTTGCTTATCTATGTTTTGCCAAGTTTGGGAACATGGTAATGCAAATAACGGCTATGTGCTTTGCCCTGGTGCTGATGGCTTTGCTGTGCTGTGGGAGCTGTCTTGTGGGGAGGATGAAGGAACTTGGGAACATGCTGGTACAAACAATGGCTATGTGCTTTGTCCTGGCAGTGATGGCTTTACTGTGTTGTGGGAGCTATCTTGTGGAGGAGATGAGGGAATAAGTCTCCCTCTCCCTACTGGGCATTGATGTGAATGGTTTTATTATGCAGGCTCCTGAGGTCCTTGTTCACCCTTATGTGAGCTGTTTAATACTAATAATTAATCCTGGTGGTATGTTGCGGGTATTATGGAATCCGGTCTTGTCCTGTTATAACAGAAGGCAAGTTTCAGGTGAGGCAATATTGAAATGTGCCCTCAAGCAACTGGTCCCTGGGTGGCAGGTATATGGAAGGATTTGGGCAGATTCCTAGGACGGTTATGACCTCCCATAATCTGGGACTTTACACCCGAACAGGCAAGCAACCCTGGCAAACTGACGCGCCACCTGATAGAAGGGTGCCTTGCCTATCCCAGTGAAAACCAGCAGCTTCTCGTACTGTATTGAGGCCTGGCCTATGCCTACTGAGCCATAGTTCAGCACACTCAGAGGACCATAGTTGAGGCAAGGACCCAGACTGCATCTGAGGACACCATGCTTGAGATAGGGACCCAAACAACAACTACAGTAATTGCCCCATTAGTGAAAAAGAAACAGTGGACAAGGAAATCAGTGGGCCCATTCCATCGATTAGTAAGGGAAGAAGAAGAAGAAGAGGAAATGTTTGATCTAGAAGCCAGTCCTTCAACAAAGAAATTGGAGGAAGGAGTGAGACAACTTAAACAGGAAATGGAAGCTACCTGGTCCCTGACCTCCTTTGAACTTTGAGACATGCGGAAAGACCTCCTTTGAACTTTGAGACATGCGGAAAGACTACAGCCGCCAGCCAGGTGAGTGGATTGCTGCCTGGCTGCTCCGATGCTGGGATAACGGGGCTGACAGCCAGCAACTGGAAGGCAAGGAAGCCCAACAGCTTGGATCTCTTGCTAGAAACCGGGGAATTGAAAGAGGAATTAGAAAAGAGGCAGCAATTTGCAGTCTCTGGAGCCGGCTCCTCTCAAGTGTGAAGGCAAGATATCCATTCAAGGAAGATCTTGTGAACTCCTCAGGAAAGTGGACTACTGCAGATGAAGGCATCCAGTACCTGAGAGAGTTAGCAGTGCTGGAAGTCTTCTACAGTGATCTAGATGATGAGGAAGTCTCCAAAGTTCCAGAGGATGTCCTGTGCACACGGGCCATGTGGAGAAAGGTGATTCAAGGTGCCCCAATGTCATACTCTTAACAACTTGGCAGCAATGTATAGCCCAGATATGTAAACACCAACTGTGGAGAAAGTGTTGTCTTGGCTACAAAACTTTGAGGAAAATCTCTGTGTCTCCTCATCCCTACAAGATAGTGTGTTACGGATGCACAAATAACCAAATCCAACAGAAGTTAAAGCTCAGGTTTATTCTTCAGTGAGAATTGGTTAGAAGTCCAGTAACGTTTTATAAAACCACAGGCACGATGGTGTAAGAGGAGTTAGTACTGCACAGACGACTTAAGAATCCTTGAGATTTAAAGTGATGGCTCAAAATGCGCATATCCCTCACCTACAAGCTGAGGGCTCTCTCCCTCAGGAGTTACCTCCAGTGGTGCCCGACCCGAGGGGGAGTCCCCGACCCCAGACCCGCTGCTCCCAGGAGGACTGATTCCCAAAATGTCCTCCGGCGGGACCCCGTTTTTACCCCTGTCCAATCTGACTGTGGTCATTAATCCCTATTGGCCAAGACAGTCACCTCAGTGTACCTGGCACATCTTGACTGGACAGTTCAAATTTCAACCTGCAGCCTCCAGGGTTTAGTTTTTTTTTTTTCTCCTTCCCCTTCTCCCTGCCTGGAGGAGTTTTGTTTCCTGCCAGCAGGATGGGGGGGGGACGACGACGACAACAACAGGGACGTACTGCTACAAGATCCGCTGTACTAATGACTAAAAACTGAATGGATCATCATTAATACCTAAAAAAGCTGCGCTCACAGTCCCAGTTGTACTGAATGTACTATTTTCACATTGATCAGATTTCTTGGCAGCAATTGCAAAGTTTGTGAAAAACACATCAATTACATGACAACAAGTGTTCTACATGACATAGATGTCATTTTGCAGGATGTGAAACTATCTGTGGAGAAGAAACTAGATTTGCTGTCTCTAGAAATCAAACTCACTGAAGAACTAAATAAAATCAAAGAACTATTAACTAATGACAAACTGTTAACAATCAAATAACTAATAATAAAAAGAAAAATATTCCCTGTTTCCACAATTTCAAGCATTACAGAAATTATATTAAAAATATGCTTTTTTTTTTTTTTATTTGAGAAACAACAGGGGAATAAAGGGAACAAAATTAGGAAAAAAAAGATGGATTTATGGTCAAGATTTGGGCTAGGATTACAGTTTTTGTGGGGAAAAAAACCCAGAATATACCTCATTACATTTGAGGCTTGAAGTGATGTCTGGGCTAAGATGAAAGGCTAAAAACAGGAAACCAAACAGGGTCATCAAGGTCAGCCCTGTAGCTCCCTCTTAAGATCAGTGCCTAAGCGTAGGGTTAAAGTAGGTGGAACTATGGGAAAGAAGACTAGATGAATGGTGTCTCTTGTGAAATTTCCCAACGGTCTTAGGCTCAAAACAAGGCTATCATTCCAGGGTGTTTCAGCTAACCCTGGCATTTCTGAATGCAGCCTATGCCTGGTGTTGTGAAGATGATACACCGGACAAGTTAGATGCAAGGCAAGTGACATGAATGGTGCTGCTTTCAGCATCAGCAAGAAGAAGAGCAGTGGCCAGGGACAGGGTCTGACTGATCCGTAGTCTTTCTAGCGGTGCAGCTGAGGAGCGAGTTAGGGTCAGCAGAAAGAGACCCTGGAGACGTCTTGGGAGGAAGAGGGAGGATTGGGTAAAAAGCAAGACTGAAGCAGGAAACTAAAAAGAAGGTAAGGTGTGTAACTTCCTCCTACATGTTCTGTTCTGTGTGATCTAAGGCTCAGCTCTGATGGGGCACAACTGTATAACCTTGATTCAGACTTCTAAGAAAACTGGTAGAATATACGAAAAATCTGTGAGAAATTCTCTAGAGTATAACTATGGCAAGTAAAAAAGGTAAGATTTCAGACAGTTAAGGTCATTGATCACAAGGATCACTAACATTTCAAAGAGTAAAGAGAGAAAATACAAACATGAGAGGTATAAATTCTTAAAAGAAAGAACAGGGACTCAGAACATGGCAAATGAACAACATTTATAATCAGCCTATTCTAAGGAGCAGTAGAAACCTTTCCTCTCCTGGTTGATGACTAATGGTCAGCAAAGTTTCTTCATGGAATTATAAAAATATTAATGTTAAGCCTAGCTTGTTAATTTCTCTCTGATGAAGTGTTAACAAATAAATAATAGGTGGTTGTGTTTTGGTTCTTTTTGGTTTTGTTTTTTTTTTACTTTTCAGTCAAATACATTTTACTTGCAGAATCTGTGCATGACAAAAATTGCCTAAACAAAGTGACTAGGAGGAGTGTCACAGCTTGGTGGAAAATGAGAGCAGCTCAGGTCTTTTGGATAGGGCTCTGGGAATCCCAGGTGTTTGGGAATTCTGCCGAATGGGAACTGAGCCAGAGACTATGGAAGTAGAATGGAATAGTAAGGAAAATTGAAAATGCATATTCAATATTTCACCATGTTGACTGTGGTGATCAGAGACTTCTTGGCAGGATTTTAGAGATGGTTGCTATCAGATTTACAGATGACCACTTTCCCCCTCCAGGGTAGGTAGGGAAATGACCTTCTCCCATCCAAAGGAAAGTTCAGGGATGTAGGTCATCCAGAAGTACTTTGTCTTTGATAGCAGGAAGCATGAAGATGAATTGAGAGAAGCAGAAAAAAAAAACCATTCACAGTCTGTCAGGAAAACACTAAAACTGAAGTAGATATTGAGGTTGGTGTGGTATGTAGAGTGGTAACCTTGACTACTCTTTTTAGGCAATAAAAGGGGAACTTGTCACTGTAGAGTGCAAAACCATGTGTTTGAAGTCAGTGACTGAATTGTTGATAGAACAGAAACAGAAATTTAGCGCTGAAGTGGTGGAAAAGAATGGAAATACAGTGAATGTTCAAGTGCAGAAAAACAGTGCTGAGTAGGATGTCTCTGCTGCGGAGGGTTTGCATTCAGCATCAACAATAGACCAAGACCATCTTGTGGTGAATGGCTTAAAAATATGGCAAAATAGAAATTCAAACCTGGGACAAAGGCAGATGAGAGAAGCTGAGACATGTCTGAGTGTAATCATGAAAGAGCAACAATGCCATAGATCAAGTAATTTGATTTGTGGGAACATGACTCAGACTTTGAAAAGAGCATTTCAGGAGAAGCAGGGTGAGCTGCAGCCCTCAGTACAGATGTCTTTCCAGCAGAAGACATTGAACTTGGGACCAAAATGGGGTAAGTGATATGACCCATATCTTTTTGATTGAAATCTACCAGATTACCCATGAAGCACATAAACCTTCTTTGTGTACCTTCCTTTGCAGGAAGAGCTGTAATAGTTAACACTCTTCACAACTCTAATAGCTCTCTTTTTTACCAAAACAGTCCCAAGAACTAATGATGATGGTTATGAACCAGTCTAAGCAGTTATCTCTGCTATCAATGGGCTTTCTGTATGGAACAAGCAAGGTGATGGAGAAAAGTCAATATTTCAGGGTCAAAGCAGAGACCAAAAGTTTAGCTGGACTACTGGAGCTCATAGTCAATAGTGAAACACCTAGACACAAGTGTTAATTATGCATTTAGCAAGTTACAGGTATGGGACAATAGTTCATATCTGGAATATCTTACTCTTAAATGAGTAAGACTCATTCCTTTGTCACAGATTTGTTAGTCTTTCATGATACAGAATCACATAGAAACAAGTTGTGATTAGTTATTTCAGTTAAAAGTAGAATTAGAAGTAACAATCATAACCCACGGCAAAGAAAATGATAAATAATAGACTCCTGAAAAAGATATCTAGCCCTTTAGCATAGGGGATTAGGAACAGGAAGTTGAAAGGATTGTGAATCAAAACTGAAATATACTTCAGTGGCATGGAACTGAAGTTCTAGAGGAAAGGATTGGCCCTGAGGCCTCTGAGAAGTTTAAGGGCATTTCACTCTACAACACTCCTTAGAGTTGACATGTCTGTTGTTTTGACTATTCCTGTGCTATATTTTACAGTGGGTTTGTTAATCAGTTTCTGTACTACCAGTTCAGTGAAAAGATTACAGAATTTTCTGCCTCATTTGTTTATTAATGCCAATTAGTACCATAGATTTAATAAAAGGGAAAAATTTGCACAACAGTCTTCTGACATTACAGTCAGGAAAAAAATAATATCTCTGGGCATGTTTAAATACTGTGAGTAGCCATTGTCTATTTTACAAATTCTGTTCCTTGGACATTTTTTGGTTTTGATCCTACACATAATCAAAATTTAGATGAAAGCTAAATAACAAGTTTGCAGTTGACTTTATTAGTCATCTGTATTTGTGCAAGTACTCATAAGAAAAAAATATCTATTTTTGACCACTGCTACTGTAAAAAAAAAGCTGATGCCCAAGTTTTATTCAACTTCAGTTTATATGAGAAAAAATACTTGATTCAATAATGTGAGGTTCATTCAAGCAAAATGAAGCTTAATTATTTTCATTATTAATATATAGAGCAAAATTCCCATGGCCCAGGACCCCTCACAATAATAAAATGAAATTAATAAGTCAATAAATAATGTACAAGAATATAAATTCAAAGTATTCTGAGACCATGGAATTAATTATTAGATACATATCCATGCTTTACTATAAAGTAGTTTATCTGGAATGACTAAACTTACATGATTTTGAAAGGCAATAAACTATTCATGAATGAATTCCATGGGTCCTAGCTAAACACGAAATGAATGTATTTAGCAGACATTAATATGAGTATCAATTTTGTCCAATACAGTAATTTTCTTTGGAATCATAATTTTAAAGTAAGAAGCAAAGATTTAATATTTCTGATAATAAGTGATATAAAGGGCTACTTTATTTATTTTTCCTGTTGTTTATTAATGTTTACCTGGATTTAGATATCAAAAATGGTAAATAAAATATTTTGAAGAAATAACAATTCACATAATTCCTGTAATTATATGGAAAACTTTTTTTATAGCCTTGGAGAGAATTATAATAGAATTTTCTCCTCTTCCATTTCTACTCTATGCTTTCTTTTTATTTTTTTCTATTTTTCAGTATAATCTAAAGAGGACTCTTTCACATGTATAGTTCTTACTTTATATCTATGTGCATCCTGTTCTGTTAATAATCTTGGAAACATTTTTGCCTTCTTCCATACTGAGAGATTCACCCTACCTGCATTAGCACAAATGGGTCCTGTTTAATTTACAAATATTAAGTTTTCAGACAAGAGGTCTCCCATGTCTGTCCTTTATGGAAAATCACCTTCTCAACTGGTTAGAAAGTCAAACTCCTGTTTGTTCCTTCTTCATAACTGAATGAATTCTGAATTATTTTGTCTGTGCAGCATTACAACTTCTTTAAGAGGAATGGAAAATTTATGCCTCCTAACCTAACCTACCTTTTAAGGATGACATACTATTACAGGGAGAAAGCATGTTGTCCAATGATTCGCAAGACAAAACCCACTCAGAATTAGGGGTCTGGTTATGTTTTAACTGCATATCTAGGCAATGCTTTCCTGAGCCAAATCTGAATTAATACCTCTGTTTTTCTTCTTTTCACACTTTGACACGGTCAGCACGCTTCCTAAACAAGGAATACTGGTAGATAAATAGTTAATTTTGTGGCTACATGACAAGCTAAGACAGATCTGCCATGCATAGGTCAATTGTCAATAATTTCTCTTTGGGGAGTGGTCATTGTGAGCCAGTCTGATCAGAAGTACTTTTAGCAATTCTGAGTGAAAAGTGTCACTTTTAGAGATCCAGTGGATATTTTATTAGTATAGCTTGTCATATGTGTCTTGAGGGTATTTCACCCTGGAATAACAATCAGATAAACAAATAACTGTGTATATCAGTACACATTGGTATTTATCAAGATGGCAAATTAATGAAGATGTTTAGAGAAGATAGAACATTCTGTCTTTCTTCCACTTTTCCAAATACAAGACTTTTTCATCCCTAAAGGAAAGGTAATATATTTATTTATTTTGCTGAGTAACTTAAACTCAATCTGGTAAGAAAATCACTATGTCATCTTGATATTTTCAGGTACAAATATCATATTATGGAATAATAAAGTTTATCTGTACGTTGCAGGGAAGTTTGTGTTTTTATACTCAACAGCTGTTCTGTCACTTCTTTTCTAGCATTATAGAAACATTATTAATTTGGTCAGTAACCTAGCACGGTTGACAAGGACAAAAAAGGAACACTTCTTCCCGTCACATAAACCATCATCATTTTATTAGCTGACAGCAGCTCCTCAAGGTCACATCAAACACAGCTGACACGACAGATGCATTTCTTTACTGAGAGGGTGGTCAAACACTAGAAAAGGCTTCCTAGAGAGGAACAATGCCCTTAATAAAATGCTTTAACTTTTGGTTGGCCCTGAATTGGTCAGGCAGTTGGACTAGATGATCATTGTAGGTCCCTTCCAACTGAAATAGTCCATTCTATTCTAGTGGTCCTAAATTAATAACTTAAAGGACATCCCCCCTGCCCCTTAAATACAGCATTAGTTACATATTATAGAGGTTTTGTGTTTGGGTCTTTTTAATAAAGACCTTTCTTCAAAGAAAAATATTTTCCTCTGGTATTTACTTTCATGTCTGAAAAATATTACCTTTTTTTACCCCTCTTTTGTTGTCATTGTTATTAATGTGCTATGGGCATTAATGAAACATTTTGTTTTCTAATATTAGGTTCTTTTTGCTGCTTTAAGACTGAAATGAAAATAATTGTTAATAACTGATAATGTGAAACAACTATTAGCATGATGATGTTGTAAGACCAGGTAAGGAGAGGACTGAGGTCATAATATATTTTAAACAAGCACTTTACATATTCTTCTGGTCAATAAGGTCAATATTGTTATAGGTTACTTTTGAATAGTAACTGAGAGATGAAAGGCCTCCAACATTATTATAGTCCTCCATCCTTCATCTATTATTCAGAGCGGTCTTTACATCTTCAAAAGGAAGATGTTGCAGCCGCTCAGTTTTCAGTGTCTTTGAAACTGCTTGGTTTTGCTGAATTCCTTACAGTTAAAATGTTAATAAAACATTAAAATTCCTTCATATAATATTTTCTAGACTCTATAGAACTAAGAATCCATAGGTTTTTATGTTCATTATTCTGCCCATAATGAGAAGAATAAATGGCTCCTGAAATATTGACAAATATTGAAGACAAAATCCAACAAAAGAGGAAGAAAAGGCATAGGGTCTCTTTTTAAAGAACCTCTCAACTTCTACAGTGCAGCAAAGGGAATACAAGAGGGGACTGTGTGGACTTGGAACAACTGCTACATGTAAAATAAGCTTCAGAGTAAAAAAGTGAAGCATAACATAGTTGAAAAAAAAATCTTTGAAATATATATGCTATATAGCACATTAAAAAGATATGAAGAAATTACTGTAGGAGGAGATACTAAGAAAATTTCAGCTCAAAATAGTGTATTGTAACTGTTCCCCAAGAGTTTCCCTGTCTGTAAGATAACATTCAAGGAAGATTAAGGCATTATTTTCCTAAATTATTTTGGCCCTGCTGGGCTTTAATATTATGGAAAAAAATAAATTCAGAACTTCAGTCCAATAAAGGAACTAGGGCCTCAAACATTATGTATTTGAAAAATCTCTCTCTGCCTTGGGAATCGGTATCCACCTTATGATGGCAAGTGCATTATAACTCCAGAGGAGTGACAGACAAATTGCTATACTTATTTACAGAAAGCAAGAAGCTGTGAAGACTTACTTAGGAGAGAGTTCAAGGACAATTCTACTTTGAAATCTCAGAAAGTTATTCAAGGCTGAAGCACCTGACTCATATATAAGAAGCAAGAGCTGTTATTCTCTCCAGAAGTCCTTATGGTTATTCATTGGGAAAACAGCATGAAGATTTTTTATTTAAGAGGTAATGCTGATAGTTTTATGTCATAGGGTTGTGCTTATAACCGTTCTTATCCTTTTCCCTCAGAAAGAAAATACTTTAAACAGACATTAGCTAAATACATAAGCAAAAACCTGAGTAGGAATCCTGAATCCAGGAGTCCCTCTTTTTCTGCTGTATGGTGTAACTATTAAGTTAAATAGCTATGCTTTGTTTCATTTACTCTGCCTCCGCCTCCTCAAAATTTTGTGCTCTTTTTCTGCATTACAGCTCAGCTTCACCAGAATACTGGAGAGACTTGAGATTTCATGGTCCATGAAAAGCTTTCTGTGAAGGTGCTTCCAATGGAAAGGAATCTAGACTTGCTCTTTATACATAGAGACACAATAGCAACAAACCAAGTGTCAGAGCTTAACACTATCCAGCCAGATTCTTTCAGACATTCCTCATATGGAGGGTTTAATGTTTAATACCAAATTTACTTGCTTGAAGATATTTGATGTTACTGGTCTGATTAACTCAGGAAGATATTTGTAATTTTTTGGTTAACTCAGGGACAGACAGTAACACAACTGGTTGATTCATTCAGCTGATATAACTGCTTGATTTGGTCAGCTAATATAGCCAGTTGATCTACTTAACTGATGTAGCCACTTATCTAAAATGAAAGCCACCACTGGTTCCCTCTGTGCTGAGATAATTTCAGCTTTATTAGCAACAGATGCCAGTCATTCTCTACAATTTTCCCTAAGCTTCATGGCCACTGTTGTTGTCTATCTTTCTTCCACTGTAGGGTTTATTGATCAGTCACACCAAGAAAGCACAGTGTATTGGGAAATGGTAACTTGGCTGAAATTTATGAAAAAGGAAATTATCCATTTGAGGCCAGCTTTTCTAATAGATAATTCTTCATATTTTTAAAACAAAGAACATACTGAGAAATACTTTTACTTTTCACTGCCAGTCACACTGCTATCTGTAAATTTACTTGAAATGAAATGTCCCAAAATCTATCATTTTTCTAGATAGAAACAAGGGAAATACCTGGCCAATATAGCTCCAGAATGAGTTCTATGATGGGTTTCAGGCTAAATTACAGAAATATTTTTTTCATGGCATTTTATGTTTGGTATTTGTGTAGAAACACAGATACTACCTTGAGTCCTGCATAACACTGCCTTTCCTACTTACTACTTCCATTTTTGCAAGCATGCCAGGAGTTCTTAGCAGCTCCATAAATGAGTGAACTAAGTCACATTGCCTAAAGCTTTCATCAAGGAAAACAATTTGCTGTGCAGCTTCTGATTCCATGATTCCTTCACAGTTGTTGCAACATTTAAGAGCCCCAGATAAAGAAAGAACTCATATGACAGTGCCAAAGCTGTTTTCAGTAGAGTTCACTGTATCATTGCAAAATATATTTCAGAAGTCCTTACTTTTAAAATTTAATTGAGCTAACTCGGATAAGTGAAGAGCCAATACTCTCAATGCCAAGGTAAGAGTAAGTGATTTGGGGCATCATTAGTAGCTTGGCATTACGGCTTTTCACTACTACTGTTAGTAAATACAGTTTTCTCTGTCTTAAGTAAATGAAACAGTGCTGGGGGTAAACATGTATCAACATATAATAGTCAACCCAACAGATGAAAAGGAATATGGGAATAAAAGCTTCAGATAATAAATCACTGATAATCTGAAATCCTGGTAAAATACATCTCTTCATAAAATGTCACAGTATTGTACCTAGAGGCGATATTTGCCCTGTGTTATAGAAAGGATCTATTTCCATTTGTTCTGTGACAGGAGACTTAACGGAAGCAATCAGCCAAGTGTGGCATGTATAATATCGAAGGGTCTGAAGGACAGGTTGTTTTAGGTGGGTGACACCGTTTTGATCTTGTATTTTCTTACATCAAAATGTTACTTGAAAAAATCTTCTACACAAAGACTCATCCCCACACTTGCATACTGTGGTGGGTTGACCATAGCTTCACTCACGGCTTCTCCACCTACCCCCCCCCAGCGGCACAGGAGGACAGGGAATGGAGGTTGGGGTCAGCTCATCACAGGTTGTCTCTGCCGCTTCATCCTCCTCAGGGGCA